>CM061534.1:113993808-114314478 GCA_030545055.2 Neoaliturus tenellus | reverse complement strand
AAAACTTTATTTTAGACCAAATTCGATTTTTCCTGGGGTTGAGGCTGTTTCTAAACTTATTTTTGGGCAAAAACACTCTTTAATGCAAACTTTAAGCAAAATATAACAGCTAGATTTCGAGATCGTGGAACACACATCCCTTCAGATATTCCTTGTATTATAGTATAGGATTATTTTTGACCAAATTCGATTTTTCCTGGGTTGAGGCTGTTTCTAAACTTATTTTTGGGCCAAAACACTCTTTAATGCAAACTTTAAGCAAAATATAACAGCTAGATTCGAGATCGTGGAACACACATCCCTTCAGATATTCCTTGTATTATAGTATAGGATAACCTCGATGGGTTACCACCGCCACCACGCTGCACCTTATGTCAGCTGGCATCGTTAATATTGGTACATCTAATTTGTTTAAATTCTTTTATTTCATCTGAAATTGTTATTATCGGTGAATCCACTCAAGGTCATCTCAATTTACAAGGTCTTTATCGCACTTTAAGGTGATAAAGGACGGAATTCCGTAACTCGAAGATTCCCTTGATGAAATCGTGGAATGCCTAAATCTAAAGGTGGTCAAGCAAGCAGAGCGCGACCGAGTCATCTCTACTTCGCATCAAACTCAATAGCTAAACGAACCAAGAACGTGGATATACTACTCGAACTGGGAAAATCGATGGGCAAGGATGGTTTTGCTGCTTCCCTCAAAGCCGCTCTTGGTTAGGAATCCGAACCATTGAACCGAGATATTCGGTAGAGAGTCGAGATCTCGAAGCTCTCTACGCAGAAGACCGGGCGTTAAACAAGGCACTCCCAAAACTAGCTGTGGGAAAAGGCGGTCTCAAGGTCTGGTTGACAAAACGAAATCGGAGTCGCAAATGGCAAATGGATCAAAAGCATATGGCAGTCGCCGAAGTGGGCGATAAGCCTGTTAATAAGCAGCTGCGGATTTGTCAGTCCTCCAGCTGCGACCGGTAGCAACAATTGAGGGTCTGCCGCCCACCATTAAACTCTCTTTCTCTCCTTTGTTCTCCTTGGTTTTTAATTACTATAGGGTAATTGTGCCTCCAGGATTGCGCGACATTTTGTCCTTTTTTGGGGCACTCTCAATTGTTCCCCTTTCTCTCTTAGAATTCTCCTTGGTGTTTTATTGTAATATTAAAAGCACTGCTGACCGGCCACCTCCCTTCTAGAGGGATCGAGTCGCGGCGCTTTTCTTGCTCCCGCTCGTCCTTCGCAGCGCTGCCACGCACGTATAGTACTCTCTACCCCGTCTTCGGAAAAAACGGGGAGCGGCGTGCGTGTGCGGCAGTCATCGGCTGGACGCTGCGGCAGAAGGACCGCAACAACCAGGTGGCCAGCCGGAGGCGCCATTCTTACACACAGTCAAAAAACGGAGGGTGATCACACAAAGATGATTCCGGTGTCTTGTTTTTGGTACCTCCCTTACCTGCAAGGGCTCGACCGAAGTGTCAACTGTCTCCAGTGTGAAGGCTAAGGACAAAATAAAAAGACTGCAACTCCAGTCTCTCCTCTTTTCTAACCAAATGCCGGTGCAATGAGAGCGGTTCTACTAGGAATAATCTTGGTCAATTACCTGATTCTGGTGAGTGCGGTGTTTTTAGAGCAGCACTCAAACAGGCAGAAGGCAGAGGCCAGTAATCCGCATCCGCCATGCCAATCTTCAGAGACCCTGGGGAGCTGCTTGATAATCTTCAAAATTAGCTCACCCGAGAACTCGGTGTCGATGCGCTCCTAAAGAGCGAACAGTATCTGGACAGGGACTCAAACTCTTGGGTCCCTCATAGTCTCCGTAATGCTGCTTCTGGACGGGGAACTCACGAGAGGTTTTGGTGCCGAGTCACGGACGCCGCCGAGGATTCGTCTGGACTAAGGTCGTCTGGACTGGTTTAAGGATATAACTCTATTCAGTTGCTATACCTCAGCCCAAACAAGACCATTTGAGACTTCCGAGACAAGATATACTACCTGAGGAGTAGGCTCGGTAACACTCTGCACGACGTTGTTGGCGGCTGAGTGGAAAATGTCGTCTACCAACTTTCGGTGGAAATATATCCTACACTTTATCGCCTGGGCCGGGCTTGTCATCCTCAACCAGGATGGCACGCCTACTTTCCGGTGCTCCAGGCAGAGTGCTACGATCGACGATCCTGTCGTAACCTTTGAACTGAGTCGCTTCTTTCTAGGATTCTCTGGTTGGAAGGTGGTGGAGGATTACACGTCTACATTGCCTTTGATCTTCATGACATAAACCTAGAGTTTCCGCATCTCGGGAAGGGCCCCGGCGGTGGAACACCAATAAACTGGATGTGGTCAAATTCACCGAATCCATCTCTTGAGGAGTCCACGAGAATCCTGGTGAGGCTGGCGCCTCGTATTGCCTCGCATTGGTAACATCCACAATGGAGCTTATTGTTGAGCCCTGCGACCGTAAACTCCGTCACGACAAGCAGCCGTACGCGGTGGACTGAAGAGTTGCGGATCAAAAGAACTACCTTAAAGCTAAATTTGACGCCACTAGGACGGAAATTCCCGCAGACAGAGGTCTTAATTTGGATGCCTACAGAGCTGTGTTGTCTCTCTGTCGGACCATCCACAGATGCATTACTAGGTGGAGGAAACTTCGGGACGATGTCGATTCCGATCCATGGAGTCTGGTTTACAAAGTCGTGACCCAGAATATCGTTGCCCGTTCTCCAACTTCCATAAAAGAGGGCGCCACCATGGAGAGGATCGTCACTGCCCTGTTTCCTGAAAATCCGCAGCGACCGGGCACTGGTTCACTTCGAATGGGTGGACGACGTTCCGCTCTTTACCATATTGAGGAGTTGGAAACCTCCGTTCTCACGCTGAAAAGCAAAAAGGCTCTGGCCCGGACGGCATTCCCACCGAGACTATTAAGAAGGTTTTCACAGTTAATTGCAGGTTGTTGCTAATAATGTACAATTTCTGCTTGGTGAAAAAGGGGTGTTCCCTTCTACCTGGAAAACCACCAGGCTTGTGCTTATCAGCAAAGGAAAAAGATCCTAAGCTGAGTTCGTCCACAGACCCCCCCCCCTAAAAATCCTCATCCGACGCTCGTGTCTGGATGCGTGCCTATATGTAGGTATGCTGGATACAGCTGGAAAACTTGTTTTTAAAGTTGATTCGTTCCCGCCTGACTTTTGTCGTGGTAGCTGCCGGGACCTTTGCACTTGTCAGTGCAGCTTCAAAAAGGGATGATCAACAATCACGCTATCGAAAAAGTCAAAAAGTTTTTGAGATGTCAGATAGCCACAATAATTTCTCCCGCCTAGTAGTGCTTCTTCTTATGCTTGATGTAAAAAATGCCTTCAACTTGGCGAGATGGGTCGATCGATATGTTGCAGAGTTGGATGCTCTTCGCAACACCTTTTGCATTCCAACATATCTGTTGGGGCTCATCGAGGACTACCGCTCCGTTCTAGGCGTCTGACATAAGACACCCGAGACGGAGCGCGGGTTCTATACTCGGCCCTTATCTCTGGAATGTCGCGGCTTCCTGAAATCCGAGATGCCAGAGAAACTATCTTAGTTGGTTACACCGATGAGGTTGCCGCTCTCATCTCCGCACATAATGTTAAATGGCCCAGCTAAAGTTGAATCAGGTAAATCAGGTGCTCGCTCGCCCTGAGTAAGACGGAGATGGTGATCCTCACAAAGGGAAGAATTACACCGTCCTCCAGTGGGAAGGGAGGTGGTCCAGTCAACGCGGTCCTCAAAACCCAAAAGTATTATGATCCTGGGCTTAATTATTTATTACCGTGACTACTACCATGATAGCTAAAAGAAATTCCATATAAAAGAAATTCGCTAAAAATGAGATGTACTACCTACTTGATTTTCTTTAACATTTTTTAATTAAGTACTTCCATTTTGCCCGGGATTATCAGAGATAGCTCCCTGCCAATTTTCAGTTCAATGGCGCAGTAATTAGGCCTACAGCGTGACTGAACTTCAAACAAATGTAAATACCCTGGTCGCAGGCGACCTGCTTACTCATCAAATTTCCAATAAAATTTGGTATTTTTTTATTTTCACCATCTACACTATGGGAATTAGGATGAAAGTTTGCTGCAATGGGGGTGTTATAAGCAGATAGACAATAATTCCTTCTCAGTGCAGGTACTTGCCAGGGGTGGACTGACACTATGAAAAGGGCGGTGGAATGGGTCCCGGAGGGGCGCCATATATATACATATATATATGGCATTCATATTATTATGTACATAATAAAGAACATTTATTATACATGTTTCGACTATCATATAATTTTCTAGCAATTAAAATTGTAACCTTACAATATTAAAGAGTTTATAGTTTAATTAATTGAAAATGACATAGTTGAAACATGTGACAAAAAATGGATACTTTGGTCTTTATTTCTAATGATTATAATAACAGAATCCCATAAAATTTAAACAATTTACAATGTATCTATAGAAGTATATTAGCCTACTGTAGTTTGTAAAATACAGTAAATCAAAAAAGTGTTAAAACAGTAACTTCTTAATTTTCAATAAACATTATAAACTGATATTAAAAATCAAACTAATGAAAGTAAGAATAACTTTACAATAAGCATTTGAAGGCTTTGTAGGCAAATATTAAACTTGGAAGTCGTAGTTTTTTATCTTTATCAAAACCAACATATTTTATTTACATTACCGTTTGTTTATATTGCTGCCCATAAAAGTTAAGTCAACATCCCAACAGTTTAGAAGTGAAGAAGTCTTCGTAATTGTTCATTCTTCTCACTCAACTTGTAGATTATCTAATAATAATGGATCTTGACAAGAATATATCTCCCTCCATGTTCATGAGAAATGAGGTCTGAAGGTGTACATCAGTGAGTCGTGAACGAAGCCTTCTTTTGATATATTTTAATTTTGCAAAAGGCCATTCACATGACACTTGGGTAGCTGGTAATGTCAAGAGATATACTTAAAGACTGTAAAAAGATTCGTGTACATGTACAGCCCTGAAAACAAGAACATTGTACTCAAGTAAGACGTCGAGTGCACACTTAAAGCAAGTATTGCATTTTTACCACTTTTACACTGAATGCCTACTGCAAAATCGTTTGGGCCTCTTTATTCGTCATCATTTAAGTTGAAAACCAATTCTTCTTCCGAGAGCTCACCTTCAACATCATCGGTTGGTTCTGTTATGTTTACCGGCTTCGACAACTGGTGATGACACGGTGATTAAAATATACTAATTCATCCTCCAGTTTCCCCTCCTCGCAATCGGTAACTAATTCTATTATTATTATCCTTTGAAAGCTAGAAGAGTTAATGTCAATGCTGTTAAACCGCTTGGGATCAAAATATTTTAAATCTAAGCATAGACTTTGTTTTGCTGAATACTTTTCGTTCATACATTCGATAGCTTGATCTAAAAAACAGTAAAAATGGTTACTTCAAATCGGCGATTGCTGTCCTCAATTAGGCCACGTCTCCTAATGAAGTTTCCCCCGGCATTTTCTTCTTCTTCCTACTCTCACCCCAGGCAGTTTTGTTTCTATGATGATTTCTTCCATATTTGGAACTGTACCCGACAAGTGTTCGATTTTGTTCGTTATTTCAGTGACGAAGACCTCTGCAGCTTTGTAGATATCGGCAAACTTGGACCTAGCACCTTTTAAATCTTAAAAGCGCCTTTTTTCCTAAGTGCAGCTTACTACCCTCAATGCTTGAACATAGTCAAGATCCTTGGTTTGCAGGCAATCTGTAAAGTGGAGTGGTGTGCTAAAAAATCATCAGGAAAGTCATTCCAACGAAGATTGCCTGGAAACTGCTTAGTTTCTGCAAAATGCAAATACAGCATTGTTCCTAACCTGTTAAAATTATCGATTTATTAAAATTATGGATTACAACAGTCGTTTTAATACGCGTATTTATATTCAAAATTGTAAATATTCCAGAATAAATACAAATATACACTTTGTGTAAGGTTTGACAAAATCATCACCCTGGGACCTTTACTCACTACGTCGCAATCATGTCGCGCCCAGGCTGACGGCTGTTTCGCCGCACAGGTTGGCCAACTATATCGAGTCATTGCTACACGAAACAGTTTATCAAAGTTGAACATTCAATTTATATGAAGATAGACGTATTATGTTCAAGTCACGAAGTGCAAACACATAATCGGTTTAGGAAAAATAAAAATTCACAAATATTGAACTTAAAAAAAATATTTTACAATTCCTTATAATGAAAAAATCTCGTCCTAGGGGCGCCGGGGCGCCTTGATGGGAAGGGCGCGCCGGGAATTTTCCCGGTGTCCCGGCGGCTCAGTCCACCCCTGGTACTTGCTATTTTCTGTTATTTACTATTCTCCCCATAAAACCCAGGGGGGTGAGTATGTAGGTTTGCCGCCATATGGGCGTTGTAAGCAAATATAAGTAATACAGTACTCTACTTAGTGGATTTACATACCAATTTTTTTCAAGTTATGTCAATAAATAAGTGAGATAAAGGGATTTGTTGATTTCCCATAAAAATAACATGGAAAACGTATTTTTGGATTTTCTCCGTTATCTGTTAAGCTAGTTTAAAAATTCAAAATGCTCAATTGTTTTTATTTTTAGCTCTTTCAAATTGTTTAAGTTAAATTGTTGAACTTCAAAAATTGAGGGCAAAATGCCAAAAACCCATTTTTACCTCTTTGGAACCCCTTAAAACCCCGTTTTCATGGCCCGATCATGCTTGTAAACTTGATGGACGCTGCCCTACACCTCATTTAAAAAACATTTAAACGAATGTTTTTTTTTTTTTTTTGCTTCTAGGGACCTCAAAACAAAAAAGTATCATCGTCCCGGGCTTGGGTCGTACCGTGACTACTACCGTAATAGCGTTTTCCCTATATGGAAATTCGCTAAAAATACACACTTTCACATGTCCTGTCCTATACATTAATGCACGGTTTAAAAACTATACGTTATATTAACTACTGAACCGATCATTGATTTATGTTTCATATAAGCAAAATAATACATATAGGTTGCAGGATTTCCCTCAGGCGCCCGATCAGTCTTATAGGGTTACCTCCTACAGCCCTTCAAAAGTTCGTGCCAATGCAATTCATATGGAAGACAAAAATTAGTTTAGGTTAAGACAGATTTATTTTAGCAAGCTGCTTAAGGTTTTATAACCTCAATTTTGCTGCATCGTATTTCATCACCGTAGCTAGAAGCTCGGAAAATCAGCTAGTTCATTTGAATTCACAATCGTCCAGGTCCAGCAGGGTAACAACCTACATCTCTTCAAAAGTTAGGGCCAAAGCATCTCTAAAGGGGTCCACACACTATCTAAAATGCTCGACCTGACGTTGGGTCCGACAATGGACCTGGCAAATTGGATTTTAAAACACTGCTGATGCGGTACCGATCGACACACCCGACCGAGCATCCAAAAAGACGAATGTCGAACATGTTGGACGAGCAGCTCGACAGATATGTTCGATAGTGGATGTTATAAATAAGGGTTTAACCTAACCCTTATTTAGGTTAAATCATTCAGATTTTTAATAGTTAGCTGTTAAATGTTTGTTATTATTTTGATAATTTTACTTTTGGCAAACCTATTTGTACCTAAATGATGCACAGGCTAAAGGTTGACAACAGAGAAATGGGCCGACTTTTCCCTTCGAACTTCGAAGATTGGGGGCGTTCTAGTGTCAGCCAACGAGGGGGGTCAGTCACCGCCGATAGGGATCTCTTTACCGCTGATGGAGTCCCTCATTTTCATTTTCGCCGTTCACTAGCGCGACGTGCTTGTCTCCGCCGCAATAATGACGTCCTTCGGGCTTCGGCGCCCTAGGAGATCGCCTATAATACTTTGCCCTTATGGGAGAGCCGGCCCTGTGTTGTGCACATCACAAAAGTAGTATTAGGCTACAACGTTGCAGGTACGGAAAACGCCCGAAGGTAAGAACCAACTATAAATATAAAATATATATATATAAGCTCTAGCGGCACCCCTGTTCATCTGGCGCTCTAGGTTGCAGCAAAGCAGTCAGCCTGTCAGGTTATTTGAGACTCGGAAACTAGTTGGTCCTGAAGTAAATTGGTTAATGTTTGGGAAACCGGAAGGTCTCTGCAAACTGCTAAGTCCATTTCGATTTGGTATTTTCCCCATGCAAGAGCAATGTGATAAACTGCGAGTGTGCATCTAGTCTAGTCACGCCCTAAGAGGACAGGATAAAGGGTTTCGTTATCCAATAGGTGGTTTTCAAGTCTCCTCCTTACATTTTTAACTCTTTATTGTGGCATAATCTGAGACTTTAGAGGATTGACTACTTTTGTCAATGCTCTAGCTCTGGCAACTAACGATCTGTCTGGTCCGGGTCTGGCATATATACCAGAAGGTATGCCAAAAATCATTTTCGTGGTGATGGAAAGTGGATTTTAGTGGTTGGATATAAGATTTACTCTTAAATATTACTCTTAAACTTACTCTTAGATCTTATTTCCAACCACTAAAATGATCCTGGCATAACCTCAGGGAATATGTTATTGTAATGTTTAGTCTATAAGATAAAAACGTCATCAGAGTGAAATCGAAGCGCTAAAATAGATTGAGTACGTGACGGGGACGGGGGCCTGGTCAGTGGTCATGTCTGATGATAGCAACAGATGTAGCCTATGTGAGTTACTGTTGAGTCGCTCCACCGATGACATCACTATGACATTGAGTTGCAGTCCCCTCTTCTATAGCTGCACTATATATTCTCTCCTTATCTTGTCAGTATTATGAAATACTTTTTACCTGGCGCTGGCATAAGTTATATTTATCTGGTGTGTCTTCTGCACAATGGTGTCAGCCAACGAAGGGGTCAGTCGCCGCAGATAGGGCACTCAGAGATATGCTTAGCAAATGGAAAGGAATTGGTCGTTTCTGGTCCAAAAACAGATTAAATACTGTATCCTTATAATTAAAGTCACTGCAAATATTCAGGATAACATCCCTTAGTTATAGTTAAGGTTACCCTCAATTATTTTAAAAGGTTCTTTTAAATACCAAAGCGATCTGTAAAATTATGAGATTAATCTTAATACTCTGATTTGTTCCAGGATAGTCGGTTTACGTGTAATGTTTGTTAAAATACAGTATTTTGAATCAATCCTCTTGAAGAAACAACAAAATTCTAGTAGAGTGTTCTGATGCCATATAATTGTACGTTTAGTTGTTAACACTCCGTTCTATCTGAGCCCGAACGACGTTACCGAATGCCGCCTCGCGGCCGTAGCGCGGGTGTAGTGTAGTGTAGTGTAGCCCGGGCAGTTAGCGCTAGGAGAGTTTGACGGCTACAGAGGTTTACGGGAATCATGTTTTATAATTGCCTAATTAAAGAGATTGAGTCTTAACTTTTTCTACAAGTAGAAAATCGGATCTCGTCTTCTCTGGTTTTAAAATTTTCAAATAAAATTTCTACTTTCAGTTATAACTGTCTAAAATCATCTGTTTTTCTCTATAGTGACGATTTTTATACATGCAGAGGTTTACGGGAATGATGTTTTAAAACCAAACAATTATGATAGAGATTGGATCTTAAATTTTTCTAAAAGTAAAAAGACGGATCTCGTCTTCTCTGGTTTTAGAATTTTTAATAAAATTTATAATTTCAGCTATCGCATTGCCTAAAATCATCCGTTTTTATCTATTTTAACTGAAGTTATCTATAAGTTTTGACGAAATAATTACCAAAGTGTGTGTAACAAAGGAAATTTAGCACAGTTATTCTTCTTTAATATGACACCTTAGTTATAGCTCTAGGCTATACATTTAGCAGAAGATGACACGATTTTAAAAAGATCCTTGCATTTGCATCGAGAAAACAAATAATTTTAGACAGTTAAATTAGGAATTTGGTTAGAAAATCCTAAAACCAGAGAAAACGAGATCTGTCTTTTTACTTTTATAGTGTAGTAAAATTAGTCGGGAAAATGAAATAATTTTTGGAAAGCCAATTTCTTTTGAAATGGGTTCTATGGCGTCCCCTGACCTTCCTCCGAAAAGTCCCCAGAAATCCCATATGGGGATCACGCTTAAAATGGGGGGTTGGCCCATAAGGAGTTACATTAAAATTTGATATTAAGAATACTAAATTTAAATACATTCCAGAAGGTTTATATACATCAAATTAAAGGTCTTCAAATGTAGAATACAATGCCGTAAACCCGACCTCAATATAACTGTCGGGAGTGAAATGGCAGGCGTTCAAAGTTTAGAATAAAATAATATTATCAAAACTTTGAAATACAATAACTTCCGACATATTTGACCTTTTGGGGTCTGGTTTTCGGCTATGTACTCTCCTTACTAAGACCTTTAAAATTATGTATAGGATGGCTATGGTCTAAGAATTTTTTTTAAAACTTCCTCTTTGGGACGTCCATGTGGAGGGTGGTTCAAGGGTAGTATGATAAGCATATGACTAACTATCCGAATTCTCAAAGGTAATTGTAAAAGCAAACGTTTGCCGCAAACCGCACCTCGAAAGGTCAAGTATTTCGAAAATTATTACATTTTTAAGCGTTTAGGTTAAAATTTAATTTTTATTCAAAGTTTGACAGGCTGCCGTTTTCGACTCAGGCAACCTTTTGAGATGGGGTTTGCGACATTAAATTCTACTACCTAAGAGCTTTAATTTGATGTACATAAACCCATAGGTCGAAGAAAGATTTATTTCTGACTCCACGTGGACCATCCCATCATTTTTAAGCATGTTGCCCACTGGGGATTTCAGGGGGACTTTTCTGTGGGAGGTCAGGGGATGGCATAGAACACATTTCAGCAAAAATTAGCTGTCCAAAAATTATTTCATTTTCCAGCCATATTTTGGCTTAATTTTACTACACTATTTTAGAAAAAGTTAAGAGCCAATCTATATCTTAATTGGTTAATTTTAAAACACGATTCCCGTAAACCTCTGCAACCATAAAACTCGCCTAGCGCTATGGCCGCGGCCGCGACGCAGCATTCGGGCTTTTATGGTTTAGGTAGTCCGCAGCCTTAATCCTAAACTTTGCATTTAAAAGAGATTTGGCGCAAATATAAGTTTAGAAACAGCATGTACCCAAGGATAAATCGAATGTTGTCTAAAACTAAGTTTAAAAATCGTAATTTTTAACATTGGTCTTATTGGTGACGAAAATTGCTATTTTGGTGACAAAATAACAACGAAAGGTAAAGGAAACAACGAAAAATAAAGGAACATTAGTTTTAAGCAGCGGTTAACTATGAAAAGGTATAGTTGGTTATATTTGTAAATTTAAACAGCTTTCATGACAGTATAACAAAAGCGATGTAAAACCAACGAGCAATGCTCGGTAAACCTGGTACTTAATTATAAATACGCTTTTACATTTCACTTAATATCCTGGATATTATTTGACGTGATATTATAATAACCTTGTTTCAAAGGACCTAGGAAATTTGAAAGTGCCAATGCCGGCAAATCGACCTGTATCCCGGGAATGAGTCACTCTCAGATTTATAACTGTGTCCAATCAGTGTAAATCGCGGGATACACGGAGAAGGCGGAGGTCCAGAATGTTGGCCGGCCACCGAGGCGTAGCCGCCGAGACGCGACATGGCGACACGCGACACGCGACACAGCGACACGCGACACGCGACACGGCGACACGCGACACGGCGACACGCGACACGCGCAACGGGACACGGCCTGTAGGTCGGACCGACCCGGGCCCGGTGTACGCGGCATACCAGTACATATAGACATACTCAAGACTTACTGGGTCTTGGCGAAGTGTGACTCATTGAAATATAAAACCCTAGTTTCCTCGTCCTTTTTTTATTTTGATAGCTTCATCAGTTGCCATGCCTTCATAGTTTTTTCCCTTTTATATGACTGATATGATCCGACTGTTTACCGTTTAATATCAAGGAGGTTTGGGTAGCTCCTCACAATGTTTTTTAATCTAGAACCCGTCTCAAGCCTCATAGATGTGTAGTCCCATGAGTGAGTAGCTCTATCACAAAATACAGTACACTCTCGTTCATCGGAACTAATGTGGCGGATGGCCGGTTCGGATGTCAAAAAATTCCGATGAAGCGGAGTCCGTCGTGAGTCATAATTTCCGCCCGTACGTTGACCTATCGTGATTGTATTCACTCTTGTTTTTAAGATAACACAAGAGATTTTATGGAAATAAGGCACTCAAACTTTGAACATGGTAACAATCACCCTATAGGAATAAAAACAACGCAGGAAATAAAGATCCAAAATCTTTATTCTCATATTCCATATTCATATTCCAGCAGTCAACTGACTTCCACGTAACACAGGTGCACTCGCGACGCGAGACAGACTGAATGACAGTTTGGGAAGCGGTCGACGCGGATGTTTACTTCTTGCCCCCTTCCTCTTTCTATTTTTGTGCGAATACTCCACAGCCTCATAAATCACATCGATGGGTACAGATTATGGAAAACGCCTGATGACTTTTGATGCAAAATGTGATACTTGACTGTTTTGCTGATAGAACGAATGGAAATTGAAGGCGCTAAAACGGAAAAATGATTTATTTTGTAAGAAAAAAAAATTTATAATATCCAGATTTTCAGTTCCGATGAAGCGGAGTTCCGATGTCGCCGAGTCCGATGAACGAGAGTGTACTGTAGTACAGTAATGAACTTGCACTACCGTACTTAAAATAATATTATTGATTAATATTTTTATAGTCGTTTTTACTTTTTACGTACTTTTTAAGAATTAGATAACAATCTTTCTCGGTTTGTAAAATGCCGATTCGTGAGTCTCTGAAAACCGTTGGAAATTCCTGGCCGCCAGCCAATAGTTTGAACGATAGAGAAGATAAGTTCAATAAATTATATGGATAGTAAAAATTGTGTATACAGTACCTAGTAGGGGTATTACGAGGGAGGGAGAGTACAATACTTTACTACAAAGACGTTTTACGAGTTTTACTTTTTTACGTTTTACTTTTTTCTACTGTACTAGTTTTTTATTTATTTATTTATTTATTTATTTTTTTTTATATTTAAAGTGAAACAACAAATTCAGAAAAAATATTGATAAAAAATAAATGGAATCAATGGAGAATCCTATACCATATATACGAGGGGTGTATGTAGCGATACATTTTTACATTTTATATCGAGATCTAACGAGTAGATTTTGCTTGGACTTTGTACTTAAGTGTATTTGGGAAAAATATAAGTTTAGAACAGCCTCAACCCCAGGAAAATTCGTTTTAAGGCAGAAAAAAGTAAGTGTGAAAATTGTGATTTTTACATTAGTCTTTGTTGCCATTTTCGTAGCGGAATGCAACAACAAAAACTAAAGAAAATACTTTATACATAGGTTTTGTAACAGCTGAAAACTAACCGTAAAAAGGTGTAATTGGTTGTTGGTATGTAAATTTACTAGGCTTTTGCAATGATACTATAGCTAAAATTAATTGTTTTTATGCAAAATAAATTTAATAATCTACCAACAAGCAAGGCTTGGTCGTCCCGGTACTATAAACAAATACCCCCCGTCGCAGCAGACCTGCGTACTCAGCGAATTTCCAAATTAGTAATATTAATTTTGACCACATAAAAACAGTAAATCAAATAAAATCACATGCTCATAAATAGGGAAACAAATGTCTATTATCCTTATGATAAATATAGGGAGAGTATGCAGGTATGCTGCCATGGGGAACACTAAAAGTAGGTTAAAAGAAAAAAAATTATTTCGACCATATGAAGCCATTTACCAAGTTTCATCAATATCTGTCCATTGCTAAAGAAGTTTGCCTATTCTCCATATGATTAACATGGGAAAAGAGTATGCAGGTTTGCTGCCATGATAAGCACAAAAACCAAGATTTTTTTGCCATAAATGGACGAATCTCAATCAAATGAAGTTGAATTCCAAGTTTCATCCAAAAATATTGGTTAATAAGTGAAATATTAACACATCCCAATTCTCCATAAGATTAACATTGGAGCTCCAAACTACAATGCACTGTCTTTAGACTTTGTAATATCTCGGTAACCAATAGAGCAAAGCTTCAAAATCCTAAATTGTGTGTTTTTCTGAGCTAAATCCAATGGTCAAAATAAAAATTTAAAATTTTTTAAATTTACATATGAAAAATGCAAAAAACCCATTTTTGTTGTACAAAACCCCCCAAAACTACCCCTTCCGGTAGGTCGATATGTCTGGTTTACGAACTCATCCGAATAAACGTAGGATTACACGTCTCTACCAAATTTGGACCCCATCACGTGTCAGTCAGTGTGTGACGGGCCCGGGTGCGGGTGTAGGTCAGCAGCCATGACCTTGGCGACGGAAATGCAGTGTATCGCCAACCTCCTATGCCTGCTTCGCCACGGCCTTCTGATCGTGGCGAATGTCCCTCTGTTCACACGTTACGGCTGTTAATTGTTAACCACCTAAGGCCACTACTTCCTCCCGAGTTTTTCCCCCGCGGGGGATCGTTTGCGTAACCATCACTTCCCTTCTGCTTATGGGTGGGAGATGAAGTGTTGCGGTGTTGATACGACTATGGTGCAGCGAAGGATTCAGAATTTCACCCGCTGAGGAATTCCACACCTTAAATAAAACTCTAATAGGTAAAAATAAAATTTGGAATGATTGATTAATTTTGTAATTTCTGTAACTAGGCCAATTATTCACCTGGTACCTCTCAGTCAAGCTTGTGGCTCGCCAGCCGTAAGCAGAGTATTTATGATTTTAACTACTATGGAAATGTAATTATATTTCGATTTCAAGAATTTAAGAACGTTGATGTAGTTAAAACAATTCACACAACTTAATTAATTTAATTTAATTTATTTTACATGCACAAAAAATATCCCTCTCCCATTAACTTCACTAAATCAAGTAAGGCTGTAAATACATTTCAATTTCGACAGACTTTCCAAATGTTTTCCAACATGTTATGCAAAATGTTATAAGTTAATTGTTAATAAATTAACCCTATATCAGGACTGGAGATGTGTTGCATTGTTATTTAGTACGGTACCTTGTTTTCAGTAGAAGCATTGACTATGTACACTAACGTGAAGTCAATGGTAGAAGTATCTCTGGCCTTTTGAGCAATAAAATACAACCGCTACACCAAGCTGCAGTGGAGTGGCACACCATGCGTGCTGTGTAACCAAGTGTCGTTTCCTCTGATACACGCCTGCTAGCTGTCTCCAGTCTCCAGGCTGCCTCATGTAAATTTACTGGCATTTTGGGGATACTCTTATAAAACGCACGAGAAAAACATATCAGGATCAATTATTACTTCAAATGTTCGATCGACCTTAGGGTTGTGTCCTATGGCACCAAAGTTTAGGCCAATGCAATTATGAAGGAAGAATAATATTGAGTCAACGTTTTCAGCATTTTAATACTCAGCTTGGGAGAAGTTTGGTTTTATTTTACAATCTCAATTTTGGTATACCATTTCTTTCACCGTAACGGAGCACGGCTATTTCGCTGTGTATAATTATTTAAAAGCATTGGTCAATATGGTATTTTTTTTTTTTTGTGAAATTTAAAGCATTTAAGAGTCATTTCTGGATATTTGTATTTCATTTTACTGCAGTTATGTTTTTACGAGACACTGACACTGTACCTGAAAAATAGGAGTAGGCTTATTAAAAATTCGTAAAGATGGCTATAAAACATCTGTGTTAAAATTATTGATTAGGAAAATTGTTGGAGTGCAAAAATGCAACTTGCATCGTGAAACTATTAAATAAAAAGACCTCAAAAGTCTTTCTAGTTTTATTTTATTTGCCCGCAATTTTTAAATATTTTTTCGTAATCTTAAAATATAAAAAATTTAATTTGTCATTTATATGATTGACTGACGGATTACGCTTACAACATTGACACACACTACAGTCAATGTTTATAGGCTACCGCTAATGGTTTCTCAAATAATAAAAAATAAATATTAAGTAAATTCTGCAAATCTAGCCATCATTCCCGTTGATTTGACACATTAATCATGAAATACAGGTAGAACTCAGCTTTTCAACCGTGCATACAGGGGAGGAAGTAAAGATTTCCGTTAAAATAAATTGAGTTATTCCAATTCACTGATTTCAATATGTAATTTACCATGCAACTTCGTAAATACATTTAAGCTACTAGGTACTTGTTTAGAGTATTTTGTTCATGTAAATGAAATAATGGGAATGATGTATGTTCACTCATGGGGACAATTTCTCAGGGCCATGTGCCGCGGGCAGTGCTAGTGCATTAGCTTCCAAAGTATACCTCCCGGACCAAAACTTCCACAGAACTCATCAAAGCGTTATTAAATCTCACTAAATGCAAATCTAAGATATTCAGTATACTATACACTGAAATAATTAATTTGAAAAGAAGCCGCCATTGTATGCTTTGATGCTATATATTAAGATTGGTTAATTATCAAGATGATTGTAAAAGTTCCGAAACACGCTTGATAAATAAGAATGCCAATATTTAACGCTCAGTATGTTTCAAACCAACGAGTTCCCTTAAGCAGGGATGATGAACACTTTGGGTCCCTCACGTCGTCGGGTGCAGCGGCCGCGGCGGGGATGGTGATGGTGATGGTACGACGGCGGCCGTGGAGGGGAGGGAGGAGGAACTCCGGAGATCTACGGTCCAGTCGGTTGCGGCAACCACACTGACACTACTGCAGGTGAGTTCCACTCCATGCCACTCCCCCTACACGCGGTGTTGAATTGGTAAAGCCAGCTTAAAAATTAAAAAATAAATTTTATTCTTTTCAATAAAAACCATTAGCATATAACAGTATAGTACTAGGTTAACCGAGCCTTGCTCGTTGGTTTTAATTCATTTATGTTATAAGTGTAATGGTAATAAAGCTGTTAAATTTACGCCAACAACCAACTGCACATCTTCATTGTTAATAGCTATAAAAAAAAAATTGCTTAAAATTAATATTCCTTTATTTTGGTTTACTTTAGTAATTATTTCGTTACCAAAATAGCAGCCCCTAAGAACAATGTTAAAAATTGCTATTTTTAGGTTTAATTTTAGACAAAATTCGTTTTTTAGGGTTGAAGCTGTTTCTAAACTTTTTTTTAGGCCAAAACACTTTTAAATGCAAATTTTAAGCAAAATCGACCAGTTAGATTTCGAGATCGTGGAACACATCCCTTCAGACAGTGCTCGTATTATAGTAGGGCTACTGGTATAGGATTAGTATATTTCAATTTTTGTATATGTCCTATATTCCAAAAACTTAAACATAGGCTAATAATAAATTGATTTTAATTTTGGAAAATGTTCCTTAAAATTAATTAGTAAAAGATATTTTAATAATTATTAAAAAATAAAAAAAATCCCTAAATAAAATACCAAATAGATCCGAATCTTTATAATAAATTTATTTAAATAATTTTATACATTTAATCACATATATTATTATAGGAACATTGAATGCTCGAATTCTGTTAAGAATGGACGTAATCCACGTTTTATTGTATTTTAATATATATAACGCACTTTCGCGTTTTATATACCTCATAATTTACATTTTGAAGAACTCAAATTTTCAGTAAATTTATTAGAAAATTAATCCCAACAAACTATTCATATTTTCTAGCGTACAATAGTATGTCAAGTATCGTCTGGTCATTCGATCAAAACGCCATCACTTAGATAGGAGGAATGGAGGGATTAGTCTACAATGATTTGTAGCGTCAAGCGAGCGGCCAGAGATAACCCGCCTTAAGTGACGTCACTGATTGTTGAAACTGCTGACCGGAAAACCAGATATCGAACCACTCCTAATTATCTTGTATTAGTTCAATCACTATTATATAGCAACCGTTGTAATAGAAAGTATTTAAAACAAATTAATAAAACAGCAAAATTAAATTTGTCACTTAAGAACTGTCCGCAAAATATGTACGTTCTTTATGATGATCGGGCATCCATTTTTGCTACAGTGAAGCTTCTTTTAATTTATTACAAAAATAATACCATCATTGTATAATTTTATACTGTCAATGCCTCATTATTTTACCAGAATGGAATATTAAAATACTGTTAGTTTTATTAGCCAATTTATAAAATTTTTCTACTCCTTATTCAGCAAATATTCTACTTTTATTGATATGCTCTAATCGTCCCAAAAAGTAAATTTGGGTATATAAACATTGCAATCTGAACATTTTATATAATTTAAAATGAACGGCTCTAACTCGAGAGACTTAAGAATTGATTGTTTCCTCGTAGTTGTATATTTGAGCTCGTACAAGATTCACCCATATATCGTTTCATTTCTATTCTAAAGTTTTATTATTTTTATGAAAACTTATTTAGAGTTTCTTATTTATTTTTTTAAGACGCGCAAGTGTTTGTAATGTAGTTAATAACTTATGACATTTGTAAAAATACAGCAGACCTGCGTACTCAGCGAATTTCCAAATTAGTAATATTAATTTTGACCACATAAAACAGTAAACCAAATAAAATCACATGCTCATAAATAGGGAAATAAATGGCTATTCTCCTTATGATAAATATAGGGAGAGTATGCAGGTATGCTGCCATGGGGAACACTAAAAGTAGGTTTTTATCATAAAAAAATTTATTTCGACCATATTATGAAGCCATGTACTAAGTTTTATCAATATCTGTCCATTGCTAAAGGAGTTTTCCTGTTCTCCATATAATTAACATGGGAAAAGAGTATGCAGGTTTGCTGCCATGATAAGGGCAAAAACCAAGATTTTTTACCATAAATGGATGAATCTCAACCAAATGAAGCTGAATACCAAGTTTCATCGAAAGATATTTTTTAATAAGTGAAATATTAACACATCCCTATTCTCCATAAGATTAACATTGGAGCCCCAAAATACAATGTACTGTCTTTAGACTTTGTAATATCTCGGTAACCAATGGAGATAGAGCAAAGCTTCAAAATACTAAATTGTGTGTTTTTTAAGCTAAATCCAATGGTCAAAATAAAAATATAAAATTTTTAAAATTTACATATGAAAAATGCAAAAAACCCAATTTTGGGGTACAAAACCCCCCAAAACTACCCCTTCCGGTAGGTCGATATGTCTGGTTTACGAACTCATCCGAATAAACGTAGGATTACACATCTCTACCAAATTTGGTGTCGATCGGACCGTTTTTACGAGAGTTATCGTGCCTAGGGACACATACATACATACATATATATATATATATATATATATATATATATATATATATATATATATATAGGGAAATTGAGTTCACTTAAGAGGGCTACTACAATTATTAAAAATAAAATAAAAATACCTGAGTACCCTTTTGATTCCATTTTTTATTTATTTATAGACCAACATGTTTCGGCGATAATACCATTTTCAAGGTCTTAGTACATAACCTAGTTCAGAAATATCTTTAATAAACTAATATTTTCTTTTCTAAACACATGATTCATATTCCATGTGTTATTTTTTCTTAGTTGGTGTAGTCTTCTTATCTTTATATTCTTTTATTTTGTCAAAAATCGGGTTTCTTTGTTCTATTTGCATTATATTCAGTAAATTGTCTTTGTCCTTTAATTTATTTAAGTATATGTACAATTCTTCTTTAGTATTCATTTTATTTCCTTTTTCTTCAATTGTCAATACTTCTAGGCTTTCATTCAAGCTTCCATAACTATGGTCGGATGTTAGTATGTGCTCAGCAAATTTAGACTTTTGGGTTGTTAGATTGTTCGACCTAATTGCTTGTATATGTTCTTTATATCTGCACGTGAATGTTCTTCCAGTTTGTCCAATATAATATGAAACATGTTGGTCTATAAATAAAAAATGGAATCAAAAGGGTACTCAGGTATTTTTATTTTATTTTTAATATATATATATATATATATATATATATATATATATATATATATATATATATATATACATATATATATAAAATTTTTAATGACTATTATTTTTGGTCTCTGGGCACCTAAAAACGAAAAAGTAACATGGTCCCGGGCTTAGGTCTTACCATGAGACCTACGGTAATAGCTTATTCCCTATGGGAAATTCGCTAAAACAAAGAGTTTTTTACATAAATGGTTGAATATCATCCAAATGAAGCTAAATACCACGTTTCATCCAAAAAATAATGGTTAAAAAGTGAAATATTAACACATCTTTATTCTCCATATGATTAACATGGGAAAAGAGTATGCAGGTTTGCTGCCATGATAAGCACAAAAACCAAGATTTTTTACCATAAATGGTTGAATCTCATCCAAATTAAGCTAAATACCAAGTTTCATCCAAAAATATTGCTTAAAAAGTGAAATATTAACACATCCTTATTCGCCATAAGATTAACATTGGAGCCCCAAAATACAATGTACTGTCTTTAGACTTTGTGATATCTCGGTAACCAATGGAAATAGAGCAAAGCTTCAAAATACTAAATTGTGTGTTTTTTTAAGGTAAATCCAATGGTTTAAATAAAAATTTAAAATTTTTAATAATTGCATATGAAAAATGCAAAAACCCAATTTTTGGGGTACAAAACCCCCCAAAACTACCCCTTCCGGTAGGTCGATACGTCTGGTTTACGAACTCATCCGAATAAATGTAGGATTACACATCTCTACCAAATTTGGTGTCGATCGGACCATTTTTACGAGAGTTATCGTGTCTAGGGACACATATATACATTTATACATATAGGCTATATATATAAATTGTAATGACTATTATTTTTGGTCTCTGGGCACCTCAAAACGAAAAAGTAACATGGTCCCGGGCTTAGGTCTTACCATGAGACCTACGGTAATAGCTTATTCCCTATGGGAAATTCGCTAAAATCAAATATGATGATAACTTGTATACATACGCTTGATGAGTTAAGAAAATCCTTATCTTTTAATTTTTTACAGTGTAGGTTTAACAGCATAGAGTAAGATGGGTTGTTATGACTTGTCGTGAATAATACTTCCACCCACTTCTATGTGGTAAATTTCTTTTTAGGGATTTTATCATGTTTTCTCAAATTATCCTAAATGTAATGAGGAATTTTCCTTAACTTTTTTAACCAACATGAACATTCACCTATTTTGGAGCGTGTTACAAATGTCTGTTCCACTGCAGTATGAGTATCGTCATCCAATACCTGACAGCAATGCTGCTCGTCTCCTGGGCCATGGACCTTCCCCTGGTTGGGGCCCTGGCCAAGGATCCCAAGATGGCCGACAAGGAGGACAAACAGGAGAAGAAGGCCAGCATCGTCAAGAAGTTCTTGAAGAAACACAAGAAACGCGAGGGGGAGGTTCAACTGGTGGACGGCTCGGGCGAACATGAGGGTAGGTCATCAGAGTCAAAATAATTACTAGGAAAACCTCTAAAGCAGTTTTAGTTGAACATTCTTTAACCCGGAAAATGTTAAACTCTCGAGTAGTAGACTATCAAGTATTTTTGGTTTTTGCACTCGTCTATCATGTCTGTAATAGTAGGCATAATGGTCATACACGGAAACGGCTGGGTATTTGTAAATTAAGCTACTGCACAAGTAATATTTTTGCTGTCTAGTGTGAGTAATTTTATTAATTTTGGTTCCTCGTATTTTCTTCAACCAATCGAGTCATGACCGAGTCAGGCAGGATAAACAGTATTGAGGTGATTATAGAGCCAATGTAGGATCTACGGAAAAGAGAATTTTCCTTGCCGATCTTCTACCTTTGGGAGAAACTTACGTAATCCCTTATTCAGCGTATTATTCGTATTCCCTTAAAGGTTGGCGGACTCAGGGGTGCCCACAGGGGGGGGGGGGGGGTTACGACGCAGACTGCGTCATTGAAATTTTTGGGGGGGGGGTCGAAAAAAGGGTATTTTTCCGAGATGGGGGGGCGATTTTTTTAAAGTATACTTTTATAACGAGTAGTATTAAAACTAAATTTTTTTTAAATAAACAAATCATTTATGACCTTAAAAAACTGTACAGATTAGGATTTACCAACAAATTTCCCCAACTGTTGGTCAACAAACACAGTGACCCTCTGTATTCATTTCTCTAACGTTGGCGGAATCTAGAAGCCTATGGTTGCTATGGAAACAGGCGAGCTGTAAATGACGCGAGCTATGTCGTTCGCGGAAGCGGCGGAATTCGATGTCTAAGTTCATTCACTTGCTCATATCTGTTTTTATTTTATGCAACCACACCATAAACAAACACATCAAGGTGTTTGTAATTTTGTCCGGAAAGTAGCGTTTTTCATAGCCTTGGTCAATGAAATTTCACGATAAAGAAATCAGAAATCTGACTGTTGTGCGTGCGTGATAACCTCAAAACGTTTAGTTGGTAAGTTAGGCCTATTCGAGGTTTCTGTGATTCAAAACCAGACAATTATTAAATTTTATTCTAAAAGTTGACAATGTATTAAGTTAAATTAGATCGCATTAAAACCATCCACAAAAAAGAAATTATAAAGATTCATGTGTACCTGATGATTGATGAAACACCAAAACAAACGGAACAATCAAATACCAAGTTTAGTCTTGACGCCGTGTCTTGCTACTCACATTGTCAAAACGGTGACCCCCGCAAAATATACTTTAAAAACATAAGAATTTACCTCTGTTAGGCCACATCAGTGAAATTGAGTTTAATGTGTAATGTTAGTAATTGTTTTAGTTTTAATCTTAATCTTCAGTAATAATTGCATTGGCTCGAGACTTTAAAGGGATATAGGATGTAGACTAATCCTGAGGATAATCGTTTATTTAAAGGAAACAATGCAAATATATACTCATCATGCTCGATAAGAGTCATCTTCACCCTTGTAATAACACTGAAAATATGCCTCCATATTCCTCTGTTTCGGACGGTGTTTTTGGATATTTATTAGTAAAATTTATATTTTATTGTAAATTGTGAATATAAGTAAAAATGAATTGTATAATTACAAAAAATCTTAAAAGTAAGTAAAATTTATTTACTTTGCGACGTCACAGAAAGTAATATTTGTTAAATTTCCAAAATTTTTAGGTATGAAGGACCTAAAATAACTATTCAACTAAACACTTACCAAGTTTAAAGAAAATCGGCTGAAAATGGTGTCCGAAACAGGGGAATAAAATAACATGTTTTACATAAAAGCCGTATGGTTAACATTGCCGACTGCACAAAAATGGGCAACTGTATTAGCCCAAAAGTGAAGATGACTCTTAATAATTTATCATAATTCATGAAAATTAGTTTAGTAGTTACTAAGAACATAGCTTTTCAATTGTATAACTTATTAAGGTATAGGCCTATAAATGTTTAAAGTACTCGAAAGCCGACATCCTAAAAACGTTCGCAGTTTTTCTTTTTTTTTTACAGGTTGTTTAACTAATAACTTTAAACGGCCAAACCTACATTTTAAATTAATTTCTTGATGATTTTTCCGGGGGGGGGGGGTCACAAATTTTATAGTCGTGGGGGGCCCAGTTCGGTTGGCGGGGGGGGGGGGTGAGTCCTGGTCCAAGGGGGGGGGGGGTGGGCACCTCTGGGCGGACTGTAAAAAATTCGTTCCTGATCCTATTTTTTAAGAGTATTAGTATGTTAAGAATCCAACTGATGGGGTCTTCGGCCATTGCCAGGAAGCATGTAGGCACTCTGGAGTATAGTGTGCAAGATGACCTACCTATTCTATTCTGCAATAATTCTTCTCTCTCATCGGTGGCTCGCTGGCTGTACACAGTGATAGATACTTAAACGGCTTTCGTGGCCTTGTATTTCCTAAACGGGAAAACGTAAAAAATTTGAGCTCCCTCTGCTAACATAAATAAATATTTATCTTAAATAAATCAAGCCAATACAAACTCCAAGTTATTAAAAAACCATGTGACCAAAATTATACACCAATATAACCATTTATTAACCAATATTGTACAAAGTGAAACTAAAGTATTGAAAAAAAATATCACACATTTGAAATACTGAAGTTGTTCCTGAAGCCCCATTTTGGGAGGAAATATAAAGAAATTGACATTAATCCATTGAGTGACACCATTTTGGAGAAAACTCATGCATTTTGACTTTTTTATTCTTGAACCAATTCAAAACCTCATATTTTTCGCGTAACCCAATTATTTAAACTAGGCCTATATAGAGATCGGCCACTAGGTGCCTGAAATAAATTTGACCATTTGGACCTACCACATTGAATCATCTGGTCTTCTTTAATTTGCTGACATTGTTATTACAACAGCTGTCTAATGATTCAATCAATTACTCTTCTTCCATTGGAATTTGGAAAACCTGTAGGGCGCAGTGCTGGGGACCGGGACAGTTGAGAATTATAATGGGATTCTGCTCATCTACAACGGTATGCGCGGATTTCTCTTACGATGCACACAAGCTGTGAAAAAGGGAGAAAAAGACAAATACTTAACTATTTAATATAGAGATTAGCAAACTCAATCAAAAAACTTAACTTGCAATTTTCCCTACGTACGTTTCCTTCCTTAATTTTATAGATATTTGAAAATTCGTTCAAAGATTTTCATGTACAATGAATATTAAAAATGAAAAGATCCAAAAACTAAATATTCCAAAACTAAACCCTATAGTCATGGGCTTGGATACTAAAATCCGACTACCGTAAACGCGTTTTCTCTACAGGGTGCAATCGCTAAAATGTTATTTCAAGTAAAAAAACTAACATAACAGTGTTTGGGACACATTTCACGGAAGTCTCGTTATCCCTTACTTCCGATTTCTACACTTTTTTTGCTGAAAGGGTAACTATTACTCCTGACGGGTTGGGTAAATTTCATATTTAGATGTGAAACTCGCGGTGAACGCAGCAGTGTAGGTGTAAGTGGACACGTGAGCGAGCGTTAGTCATAGTCATGGCACACGGGCACCCCAGCATGTCACCGCGGCGGCTCGGGTTACTGCGGATCCCCACCGCAAATTGCGATAATGTGTCCACTACCTACACTGCACCGACAGGGAGCATAAAGAGCTTGATAATATAAACATAACATATTGTGATCCAGTCAAATCAATGGGACGAGTAGAGATCAAAAGAAAAATAAATCGCGGTCGTATTCGACCCAATAATGTGCAATGAAATATTTTGGCTGAAAAGTTCTGCTATGTTTGAAGTTTACTTTTCAATATATTTAATCTTTTACAATATTTAGATTTCTGCCAGGTTTCCAATTAGAGTCAAATTGTCTAATACAGTACACCATGTATTGTTGAAGTTATTGTGGTTGCAGGCAACGTCGAGATATTCCACATGGGGCGGTGGGGTGCAGTGTGCGACGACGAGTGGGACGAACGAGAGGCGAATGTCACGTGCCGTCAGCTGGGCTACAAGTTGGCGCTACGAGCCACGCACAACTCGCACTTCGGACAGATCAAGCGTAAGTATCAGGGGATTAGTGGCGAATGTCACGTGCCATCAGCTGGGCTACAGTTGGTGCTACGGGCCACACACAACTCGCACTTCGGACAGATCAAGCGTAAGTATTAGGGGATTAGAGGCGAATGTCACGTGCCGTCAGCTGGGCTACAAGTTGGCGCTACGGGCCACGCACAACTCGCACTTCGGACAGATCAAGCGTAAGTATCAGGAGATTAAAGGCGAATGTCACGTGCCGTCAGCTGGGCTACAAGTTGGCGCTACGGGCCACGCACAACTCGCACTTCGGACATATCAAGCGTAAGTATCAGGGGATTAGAGGCGAATGTCACGTGCCGTCAGCTGGGCTACAAGTTTGCACTACAGGCCACGCACAACTCGCACTTCGGACAGATCAAGCGTAAGTATCAGGGGATTAGAGGCGAATGTGACGTGCCGTCAGCTGGGCTACAAGTTGGCGCTACGGGCCACGCACAACTCGCACTTCGGACATATCAAGCGTAAGTATCAGGGGATTAGAGGCGAATGTCACGTGCCGTCAGCTGGGCTACAAGTTTGCACTACAGGCCACGCACAACTCGCACTTCGGACAGATCAAGCGTAAGTATCAGGGGATTAGAGGCGAATGTGACGTGCCGTCAGCTGGGCTACAGTTGGTGCTACGAGCCACGCACAACTCGCACTTCGGACAGATCAAGCGTAAGTATCAGGGGATAGAGGCGAATGTCACGTGCCGTCAGCTGGGCTACAAGTTGGGGCTACGGGCCACGCACAACTCGCACTTCGGCCAGATCAAGCGTAAGAATCAGGGGATGAGAGGCGAATGTCACGTGCCGTCAGCTGGGCTACAAGTTGGCGCTACGGGCCACGCACAACTCGCACTTTGGACAGATCAAGCGTAAGTATCAGGATTAGAGGCAAATGTCATGTGCCGTCAGCTGGGCTACAAGTTGGCGTTACAGGGCACACACCACTCGCACTTCGGACAGATCAAGCGTAAGTATCAGGATTAGAGGCGAATGTCACGTGCCGTCAGCTGGGCTACAAGTTGGCGCTACGGGCCACGCACAACTCGCACTTCGGCCAGATCAAGCGTAAGAATCAGGATTAGAGGCGAATGTCACGTGCCGTCAGCTGGGCTACAAGTTGGCGCTACGGGCCACGCACAGCTCGCACTTCGGCCAGATCAAGCGTAAGTATCAGGATTAGAGGCGAATGTCACGTTCCGTCAGCTGGGCTACAAGTTGGCGCTACGGGCCACGCACAACTCGCACTTCGGCCAGATCAAGCGTAAGTATTAGGGGATTAGAGGCGAATGTCACGTGCCATCAGCTGGGCTACAAGTTGGCGCTACGGGCCACGCACAACTCGCACTTCGGACAGATCAAGCGTAAGTATCAGGGGATTAGAGGCGAATGTGACGTGCCGTCAGCTGGGCTACAAGTTGGCGCTACGGGCCACGCACAACTCGCACTTCGGCCAGATCAAGCGTAAGTATTAGGGGATTAGGGGCGAATGTCACGTGCCGTCAGCTGGGCTACAAGTTGGCGCTACGAGCCACGCACAACTCGCACTTCGGCCAGATCAAGCGTAAGTATTAGGGGATTAGGGGCGAATGTCACGTGCCGTCAGCTGGGCTACAAGTTGGTGCTACGGGTCACACACAACTCGCACTTCGGACAGATCAAGCGTAAGTATCAGGGGATTAGAGGCGAATGTCACGTGCCGTCAGCTGGGCTACAGTTGGTGCTACGAGCCACGCACAACTCGCACTTCGGACAGATCAAGCGTAAGTATCAGGGGATTAGAGGCGAATGTCACGTGCCGTCAGCTGGGCTACAAGTTGGTGCTACGGGCCACGCACAACTCGCACTTCGGACAGATCAAGCGTAAGTATTAGGGGATTAGAGGCGAATGTCACGTGCCGTCAGCTGGGCTACAAGTTGGCGCTACGGGCCACGCACATCTCGCACTTCGGACAGATCAAGCGTAAGTATCTGGGGATTAGAGGCGAATGTCACGTGCCGTCAGCTGGGCTACAAGTTGGCGCTACGGGCCACGCACAACTCGCACTTCGGCCAGATCAAGCGTAAGAATCAGGATTAGAGGCCAATGTCACGTGCCGTCAGCTGGGCTATTAGTTGGCGCTACGGGCCACGCACAACTCGCACTCGGCCAGATTAGACGTATGTGCCTATGTGCATAGTGCGTACCGTAGTAATGCCAATTAATGTGTATACATTCAATTCTAGCATAGGCTACTCTAGCAACTTAATTAACTGTATCAATGCAATTTGACAAGTCTATATCAATTCGATTAACTCAACTCTATCTTTCGTTACTTTATCTATATTAAGGTTAAAATACCCACTATGTGAGGTCACTGTCTCAAAATAGCGATATATAGAGACCGAAGGGATATGGATCGTTTCCTTTTTAGTTCAACTTTTAAAACCGGCGATTTAGAAAAACTAAGAGAACAAATATTTTAGTTAATAATTTTAGTATTTAATTTGGGGTTTATATAAACGTTCAATCATTTTGCAATTTCAAAATCTTTAACGAATAATCAGAAAGATGGTAAACCATTAATTAGTTAATTAATTTAATTTAATCCTTAGGTCATTTAAATGTGGTGAGCTGAGAGCATGAGTGAAAACAACCATGTGACATAATTGAGTGAGAGGAAAGGGGAAGGGTCCATTTCATACAACTTCAATTGTCAAAGTTTGTATTTTTCTTCGTTCCACATCACTATTCGCTTTAAACACGCGCCAGAGTGAATAGGCGTCTTAAGAAAAGTATAAAAATGTACACTGTTTCGTATATATTATTGATGCCAAATCTCGGATGTCTAAGACTAAGAGTTGAGAAAAGGAATATGGGGTGACTCAGACTGCCAACATCATCCATATAATGCCTTGGAGCACGATGGGGTTTGAGAGGTTTCATTAAAATTGTTGATTCCCGATTTGTCTGTCGGCAGACAAGTACTGGATGGACAACGTGTACTGCTCGGGTGAGGAGCAGAGGTTGGACAAGTGCCGGTTCGACCCGTGGGGCACCAATGACTGCGAGGGCTCGGAGGCGGCGGGTGTCGTCTGCTACGCGCCAGAGGAAACGGAAGTGACCACCACCACCACGCCGGCGCCCAAGCAGAAGAAGCAGCGCAGGCGGATACAGGTGGGATTGGGTGTCTTCTCCTCTGAACAACAATTTTCATTTGTTGTCATGATACACTACGTCTGTAACTAGGCTATCGAAAAATCCGAATCCAAACCGAGATTAAGATACACCTGAGTTCACGGAATGGCGAAAAAAGTATTAACAAGATTTGGGAAAACTGGGGGAGTAAAAAATAGTCCCTAAATATGATGAAAGCCACAAAAATTCGATTTTGGATTCATGGGTTGCCACGATTTTAGTTTCTAGGGACCTCAAAAGGTAAAAGTATCATGGTTCCGGGCTTATAGGTCTTACTGTCCGTGACGACTACCATAATAACATATTTCCTATAAGTAAATTCGTTAAAAAAGGTTCCATTCTTAATTTTCGCCCTGTATGGGTCATGAAAATAGAGTAAATTTGCACTTAACATAATGGTTTTGAAGTAGGAAGCAGAGAGATTTTTGTACAGTACCTGGCTTTTGTAGCCCCAAAAATAATGCAGTATAACACAGTCCTTCATCAATTTAGTTGTGTCGACTGTTCTTACAATTCAAAGGCATTTTACTAATTAATTTATGATACAGTAACTTTATGTATTGATACACTTTGTTTACAATATTGTCATTTGACAATGCACATTGTGTGACAGGACATCTTGAACCACGGACAGATACAGGTTCGACTGGCCGGGGGTCGCCTCTACAACGAGGGCAGGGTCGAGGTCAAGTACGGCGATTCGTGTAAGTATTAAAAGTCAAGTATGCTTTTCTTAGTAATAAAAATATATACTTTGTAAACATGCGGTGCAATTCTCAATACTTTTGATTGTTTCCCAATTCCAAATTAAGCACGGAGTGCGGCTTTATATGAGGAGAGTGTTCTTGCTGCATTTGACTTCTAATTTTCACTACCCTATACAAGATTGAATTTTCAATATGGTAATCAGTTTTCGTGAGACTGCATGTACAATGCGGAGAATGAAAAGTTATATAACTTGTGTATTACGTAGTATGTCTAGCATATTTCCTTATTTTAAATTAAATTTTTGTTTACAATCTTTACATGGAGACAAGCAGTACTATCTATCTATCTATATAATATATCCGTTTTTTGTAAACATCTATATAATACTATATTATCTATCTATCTATATAATATTTGAAGCCTTTTTTTGTAAACACTACTCCTCCCTTATTTCTGGACGAAAATGTTTGGGATGTCGTAAGATTCGTCTCAGTTCGTAGTTTTGCAATAAGGTTTTAGATTTTTGACATTTGTACTCTGAAGGGCATGGGAAGCCCTTAAAGCTACGGCCACACATGGCGACTTAGTCGCCGCGACACAAACGCCACGACAAAGAAAAAATGTGTGATACATTGAATGTCGCGGGTCGCCTTGTGTGGCCACCTTCAATTGATTCCATGTATCACACTTTTTTCTTTGTCGCGGCGTTTGTGTCGCGGCGACTAAAGGTAGAATTCCTAAAGGTAGCATTCCTAAGCGACGACTCTAGCGACTCCAGTCGTACGGCTGTGGCCCATAGAAATATAAACAGTTTACAGTTCCATGCTGTAGCCGCGCGACTATGACTCACACTGCTTCGCATGTAGGAATAGCACAAAACCATAGCTCCAGTCGTCGCGGCTGATACGACTAGACTGCTCATGCAAGCAGTTTAGTCGTACGGCTCGAGCCGCCTCACTAGAGCCGCTTCCGTCGCTAAAACATGCGAAGCAGTATGAGTCATAGTCGCGCAGCTACAGCATAGACCTATAAACATGTTTATATTTCTATTGGCTACAGCCGTACGACTGGAGTCGCTAGAGTCGTCGCTTAGGAATGCTACCTTAAGCGACGACTCTAGCGACCCCAGTCGTACGGCTGTAGCCCATAGAAATATAAACATGTTTATAGGTCTATGCTGTAGCCGCGCGACTATGACTCATTCATACTGCTTCGCATGTTAGCGACGGAAGCGGCTCTAGTGAGGCGGCTCGAGCCGTACGACTAGACTGCTTGCATGAGCAGTCTAGTCGTATCAGCCGCGACGACTGGAGCTATGTTTTTGTGCTATTCCTACATGCGAAGCAGTATGAGTCATGTGTGGCCGTAGCTACCAAGTTCGTTTTTGTCCATAAGATTAACATGGGGAACAATTTTTATTAACATTCAAATAAAACATCTGTTCATAATTAAATTATAAAACACATGTTAAAAGCTAAACAGAACTTTGAATTTTTATGCAAAGGGGCAAGGGTTTATCACAAGGTACTCTGGTAAATCCAGCGCATTGAGCAGCTCAGGTACCCCTATAGTATGGGTTAAAAGAGGAGTGAAGTTGAGGGTATTTTGTTGAGAAAAATCGGAGTAAGTTTACGTCTCTGTACGGTGTAATGTTCGGTATGATGCTCGGTCCGGTGGAAAGTCTGGTAGTGTGTCGCCGCCTCAACCCCCATTGTTGTTGTTGATCAGCGTGGGGGCTGATCTGCGGGGACGGCTGGAGCCTGCTGGAGGCGTCGGTGGTCTGCCGCCAGCTGGGCTATGGGTTCGCCAGCGACGCGCTCCAGACGGACTTCTTCGGTGGGTCCAGCGACGACATCGCCATGTCGGGCGTGGAGTGTCGCGGCAACGAGTTCAGCCTCGGCCACTGCCTGCATGACGACATGGAGGAGCTCCACTGTCCCGGCGAGAGGGAGAACATCGCCGCCGTCGTCTGCACCAGGGGTACGTACAGTTGGCACCAGAGGCTTTGACAGAAAACAGATAACATCGTCTAAAAATAAACAAAGTATTTTTGTTTGTGATTTACTAGTTTTTATGATTTGCTTGTCTCAAACCTATTATCTCAAACATAAAGTCTGTTGTATATCTCGGTCTAATTAAGCTTCAGTAAAAACTTGACTTCCCATGACGTTATTACTACGTGCAAACGTGCAATACTTCCCGTGGATTATTGTATGGAAGAGCAGCATAATAACCGCATTCTCACTATTTTGCAGAGATGGCCGACCTCGTGATAGATGCTGAAGAGATCGAACGCACAACCCACCTAGAAGACCGACAAATGTACTTCTTGCAGTGTGCAATGGAAGAAAACTGTCTAGCTTCACAGGTAAAAGATGTTTGAAATAATCTTAATCTACCTTAATTTTGCATGATGGAGTTAAAATAATTTGGTGAAAATGTTTTTGCTCTCCTCTGTCAGCCCAAAATCTGGAATCTTACTTGGAAAGAACTTTTCCTTGCTTTTGACAAATTCCCTGTTAGCTTGTATCTGATGCATCATTATCTGATAACCGATGGTGCTCCATCATTGATGTTTGATCTGGTTGGTGCTGCAGGCGTACAAGATCCAGCAGGAGCAGCCGTACAGCTGGCACCTGGAGTCACGGCGGCTGCTCAGGTTCACGGCGCGGATCCTCAACGCCGGCACCGCGGACTTCCGGCCATCCGTGCCCAAGCACCTCTGGGAGTTCCACCAGTGTCACATGTAAGATATGAAATCAGTCCTCTAGTCATATGATGGCAAAGCATTCCAGATAGTTGCTGTGTCAATTCTGGCAATAAGGACAATATTCATTGCAATAAAATGAATGAATGAAGGGAACGCATTAATTGAACGAATAAATTAAGACAAAGAGATTGACAGACGGACGGGTGGAGGACTGAATGGACAAATGAGTGGATGAGTGCTTTGTGGCTAAAAGTGTATAGTGTGGTTGCAGGCACTACCACAGCATGGAGGTGTTCGCCACGTTCGACATAGTGGACGCCAACAACGTGCGCGTGGCGGAGGGTCACAAGGCGTCGTTCTGCCTGGAGGACAACGAGTGCCTGCCGGGGGTGGCGCCGGGCTACGTGTGTGCCAACTTCGGCGACCAGGGCATCTCCGTCAACTGCAGCGACATCTACCGCTACAACATAGACTGCCAGTGGATAGACATCACCGAGCTGCACCCCGGCCTGTACACCTTCAAGGTGAGCGATCCCCTTGTGCTGGAACAGGTTTGTAGTGATGGGAGGAAGATCTTAAAAAATCAAATTTAAGTTACAGATACAATCACTATACATTGCATCTGGTTAGTACATATGCACGAGAGGTAGCTTTCTAGTGTATGCTGGAATGGCTTTCCCCATGCAGAACCCTTAGTACCTTAAGTATAAGTAAAGGTATAATTTAATAAATTAAAACTTTTAAATAATTTGTTAAAACTAATTTAACAGTCTGAATGTATATAATCGCAACTTATCAATAGAACGTTGGCATTTTTATTGTCAACAGGTGGCCGTAAACCCGGAGTTCAAAGTGGCTGAACAGACGTTCGACAACAACGCGGCCGTGTGCAAGATGTTCTACTCTGAGAGCTTCGTCAGGGTGTTCGACTGCGTGGTGCAGAGGCCGTGAACCACAACAACCCGACCGCGACCGTTCGCAGCCATCGATAACTGAATCAAAGGGGAACTCTAACTTGGCTTCCAGACAGTGCGGAGAGGTTCTGGTTCATACTGTGGGAACAAGACCTTCTTAGCAACTGGAGTATCAATGAACTGAGACCGGATTAGTGCACCGGCCCTCAATAGTGCACTTGCAAGTCTTTGTTTGTATTGACAGATCTTGTATTAACACAGTAGGCCTACTATGTCGCTAGTAGCTACAGCAAATTCATACTTTCAAACCAGAAAGGCTCCATGATGCATAAAAAGTCAGCTGAAGTTCATTTTAGCAACAATGACATTCACCATAGGCGTCATTTCAGCATTCTGATTGGGGGGGCAAGATTTTCATGAGGTCATACGCCCTCCCCCTTCCCACAAATACGCCAAACATCTTAAATTTCGCTAAAAACTGTCAATAAAAGCTAATTAAGTTTACATTGTGACACTAAGCTGTTCATAAAATGTGAACTTATAATATAATCTCACAAAACCATGAAAACAATACCCTAATGCATGTAAAATTTGATTATATAACATGTTTCTATTATAGAAAGTCATTATTCTTCTGGAAATGCCAGTGGTTACTGTGATGTAAAACACTTTAAGAAATTTAATGGATTTAATTGGTTAATGGATGCAAAATCGTTAAAATAAAGAAAAGCATAATTTTATAACTATTTAGTTATTTTTATTGTATATTATTTACAACTCTAAAGTTTTACAGTCGGATACATAGACTAAAACTCCATAGGTTTGTATGGTAAAACACATTGTTTTATCTTGATCAAAAATTAGTTTTTGACAAAGCACCTTTGCAGTCTGCCGTATAAGGGACAAAAAAATCATTTAACATTTAACTATTGTTGGTTAGGATCAGTACAGCTACGGTATATTGCCCATTACATTACCTAAGAAAATTAAATTGTTATTGAGGACAAGAAAGGTAAAAAATTACTAAGTGATTAAAAAAAGATAAATAATGATTTACAAAAACATCTATACGCATATTTAATACGTGATGCGGGTTTTTGTACAAGAATCTCCTCCCACAATTTGCAATAGATTTTAATGATTTTAGTGCCATTGGATAGAGCTCGGCGTGAAGTTGTTTCTTAAGTGAATTGGTAAATTGTTCATTAAAAAGAGGGGGCCTACATGTCCTTAAAATTTGTAATTTTCCCACTTGATTACACATTAGTAAGGAAATTGATTGATTTTCAAGTAAACAACAGTAAAGTGTAAACATCGGACATCAGTGAAAGTACTATATCTACCTTTTCACACGAAAGAGGTTATGTTTAACCAAGGCAAGGCTCCGGTCTACCTGAGCCCGAACGACGTTACTAAATGCCGCCTCGCGGCCGTAGCGCTAGGCGAGTTTGATGGCTGCAGACAGTGCAGAGGTTTACGGGAATCGTGTTTTAAAGTTAACTAATTAAGATAGAGATTGACTCTTAACTTTTTCTAAAAGTAGAGAGACTGATCTCGTCTTCTCTGGTTTTAGAATTTTTAAATACAATTTCTAGTTTCAGTTATAACTGTCTAAAATCATGTTTTTAGTGGCAAAAAGTTTTATATATGTAGAGGTTTACGAGGATCGGGTTTTAAAACTAACCAATTAAGATAGAGATTGGATCTTAACTTTTCTAAAATTAAAGAAACGGGTCTCTTCGGCTCTGTTTTTAGAATTTTTAAATAAAATTTTTAATTTCAGTTATAAGCCTAATTGTCTAAAATCATCTGTTTTTCTCGATCAGTGGCGGATTTACCACTAGGCCAACTAGGCCCTGGCCTAGGGCCCTGGCTACAGGGGGGCCGCACGGAGTCCCAAATATACAGAGTATATATTTTTAAGGATGTACTTGCATAGTAAAGATGAACATCAGCTTTGAGCCCTGATTTTTTAGTTAGCAGACTAATTTAGTTGAAAACCCGTAAATTCACAACACAGAGACTTTGGTGAAGTCATTGTGGCGTCTGCCATTTTCCATGCCAATTTCGGGTGATCATCAGCTACCTGTTGGTTAAGTCACATTCATATTGGTGGCAACTCTGGGTGACGACGCGGCGGCCCCTTTGGGTTTTTATTATAATTAACTGAAGTTACCTCTCTGTGTCTAAAAAGTGCACCACTTTCTAATTGATATTTTTTGGGTGCCAGTTTGCTATTGGTGAGACGCTGTCAAAATGCAAAATCTGGGTGACATTAAAACTAATGTTAGTTTAATTTAAAGATTTTCTAAAATCATTACCATTTTGTGTATCAAAATTGTATATAAAAATTTTGTGTACCATAAGTATCAAAATTCAGAAAGCAACACATTTATACCAATATAGTTATACTAGCTGTTGCCCGTCACGGCTTCGCCCGTGATTGAATTTATTTTATAGGTAATACAATCGTTTTGAAGAGCAACGAAATCTACTTCCTTGAGAGTGACATTAGAACAATGAAGTAGTGTGAGTGGAGCTCTGAAGGAATTTCGCAAAACCTGTTCTTAGAGAGAAAAGGTTTCTTAAATAGAAAAGGCCCTAACCTATGAGCAAATAGGAACGACCATGTCAAATTTCAACCCCGTAGGCTCTACAGTCATATTGAAGACATGTGGGTCGGAGCCCTAAAGAACATTAAACAGTACTTTTGCAAAACTGTTTCTTAGTGAACACATATTAGCAAACCGGAACCTTTACGTTAAATTTCAATCCGTAGGATCTATAGTAGATTTGAGAATTTGTGGGAAGGAGCCCTAAAAAAATTTGCAAAATTGTTTCTTATTGATCACCTATGAACAAAAAGGAAAGTCCATGTCAAATTTAAAACACGTTGGCCCTTGATTAATTTTGAAGTCAGGCGAGGTGGAGCCCTAAAGAACTACAAAAACTATATTTACAAAACCATTTCGTAGATAGATGTCTGAAACCAATGATGAAACTTAAATTCATGCCATAAAAGAACATAGGCCTACGTATGTTCAGAAGGTAAGAACAAGCAAATACACGGTACATACAATACTAGGCCTACAAGCCCAATATCTCTATTATTTTTCAGCCTGTCTGTCTATATTTAGGCCTATGCATTTTTAATGAATCACTTATAAATTTTTATCGATTCGTGCTACGGAATTAAAACTTGGCACAACTGCTACATATTTTAATACCTGTATTTGGTTGTTTGTTGTACATAAGCCAATTATTTTTTATGTTTTTTTTTTTTTTTTTTTTTTTTTTTTTTTGAACTGTGATCTTAAAAAATATATAAATTGCAAGCAGACTATTTACTGAACATTAGGTAAAAATTTCACGTTTTTAAGTTTTATCTTAACGTTTTTTAGTTGAGTTCTGCTCGCTTAAAGTCCATCATATGTCACTTAATTGTGGGCCACAATTTGTGGCGAACGCCACGGTCTTGACACCAGTTAAGTTACTATACTACAATTAATTACTCAACTACACGTTAAACACACTATTTGCATATAGTGATTAGCTGTGTGTGTTATTTTAACTGTAAATAACTTTTGTAAGTATTTCTGATCTATATATAAATAACAACTATATTCTAACCGCTGGAGCGAGCTCTAAACTTGGCTGAGTAAGTGTAGCTGGCTCGATGACGAGGCCGTGAACGGAAGATGCATTTGCCGCGATCATCGATAGCATAGCTGACTTCAAGCCAGCAGAATAGTATTCTTTCGAATTATGCGTTTTTATGACCTTAATTCAAACGCAGGTATAAAAAACGCTTAGCAAACAAAACAGATATTATCTTAAACAAAAAGATAAATAGTGGCTTATGTATAACAAACAAGTGCCCTATACTCATACAAATTTAGACATTTCGAACTTTTACTGTTCCAAAATGGCCGTAATTTAAAATTTTAAGAGCTGAAAATTCCCAGAACTATAAAAAAATAAAACTATCAATTTCAATTATAGGCCTATAACAAAAATAACAAGATTGTAACTATCAAACAAAAGACGTAGAATAATTGACTTTTTCCCAAAAAAAATGTTTGTTGTGGAAATGTGCATGAATTCATAGGTAAAACCCCTATATTATCTCCTTTTTTATGCAACTTATGCTTATATGCTTAGCTAAAATAAATACAGTATTTTGAAACAGGTTTCCACTTAGGGAGGGGGGGCGGTATATGTTTTTGGGGGGGAATGCGCCATCACCTTTGGGGGGGATGGGCACCCCTGCCCGTGAGCAAAGAGAAACGTCCATGTTAAATATCGACCCCGGAGGCCCAAAAGTAATTTTGAAGTCCTGTGGGGCGGAGCCCTAAAGAACTTCGAAAACTGTGTTTGCAAAACCGTTTTCTTAGCACCCATGAGCAAAGAGAAACGTCCATGTCAAATAACGACCCCGGAAGCCCTAAAGTAATTTAAAATCCTGTAGGGCGGAGTCCTAAAGAACTTCGAAAACTGTATTTGAAAACCGTTTTTTAGTGAGCACCCATGAGCAAAGAGAAACTTCCATGTCAAATATCGACCCCGGAGGCCCTAAAGTAATTCTGAAGTCCTGTGGGGCGGAGCCCTAAAAGGGATGTTTAAAGCACTTTTTTGAGCACCTAAGAAAAAAGAGATCACTCTAAATTTCAACCGTGCAGGTTTCCTAATTCGTATTTAAAATTGGCCATGCGGATAGCGTTATATTAAAATTTCGAAGGCCTGTGGGGCGGAGCCCTGAAGGAATTTTGTTAAATCATTTCTTAGTGAGCACCTAAGAGGCAAGACGAACCTGTGTTTAATGTTTCAAGTAAATACGTTTGGTAGTTCCTGAGATTTCATGATGAGTCAGTCAGTAATCACTCCCCGTCAGGTTTAGCTTGGTCGCTAAGCTCACTCGCCGCAACTATCCTCTAGTTTCTTATTACCAATCTCACCTCAATAATTTGAATCAGAACAGCTGTTTACAAAATTAATATTCCTTAATGTTATCATATGTTCCAATACAAAAATGTTGCTTCCATAAGAATAACATGGTAACTTTGAAGACGTGTGGGGCGGAGCCCTGAAGGACTTTTCAAAAACCGTTTCTTAGTGGATGCTTACACCCTAAAAGGAACGTCCATACAAAATTTCAAGGTTCTAGGTCTAGTAGTTTAGGCTGTGCGTTGATACGTGAGTCAGTGGTATTTGACAAATATATAGTAGAAGAAGATTAACAAAGTAATCCAGATCAATAAGGACACCATTGCACAACTACAGTTTGGTAAAATTGAGTACGGATAGCCATCTTGACTATTTTGATAGCCTGCCACCAACAGCAATTTGACCAACGTAACGGACATAACATCCCTAAAATAGGCTACAGCGGCACGCTTTTCACAAACGTATGAACAGAGAGTAGTGACTCCAGCTATAGCATAGATCCATTGACTATAGATAGTCAATGATAAAACATAATGGACCCCATGCCCCACCCCCATTTAACAGCTGGATAATCCATTATCTTTTCAAGACGAGCTCGTTCTCAGAGATCAGAGTGTACACAAACAATTACACTTTACTGGTACCAGGGCATAGGATAAAAAATTAAAGACGATTTTAGCTTGATTTGATGACTTTAGATATACTTCAGTCGGTGAAGAGGAGGGGGGGAGGAGGGCCCCACAGAAAAGTTGGCCTAGGGCCCCAACCTTCGTAAATCCGCCACTGTTCTCGATGCAAATGCAAGGGTTTTTAGAACCCTGTTATCTTTTACTAAATGAAGCCTAGAGCTACAACTAATGTGTCATATAAAGAAGAATAAAGGTGCTAAATTTCCTTTCTTACACTTTGGTAATCTCACTTTGGAAGTGTTATCAAAACTAATGGAAAACTTAAGTTAAAATTCGAGAAAAACAGACGATTTTAGACAGTTATAGCTAGAATTAGAAATTGTATTTAAAAATTCTAAAAACAGAGCCGACGAGATCCGTCTTTTTACTTTTAGAAAAAGTTAAGAGCCAATCTCTATCTTAATTGGTTAGTTTTAAAACACGATCCCCGTAAATCTCTGCATCTATAAAACTTGCCCCTAGAAAAAAACAGACGATTTTAGACAGTTATAACTGAAATTATAAGTTTTATAAAAAAATTCTAAAAGCAGAGAAGACGAGATCCGTCTTTCTACTTTAAAAAAAGTTAAGAGTCAATCTCTATCATAATTAGTTAATTTTAAAACACGATTCCCGTAAACCTCTGCAGCCATCAAACTCGCGTGGAACTCGCCTAGCGCTACGGCCGAGAGGCGGCATTCGGTAACGTCGTTCGTGCAGGTAGACCGGAGCCTTAACAACTCAACAGACGTGAGATGGGACTTCCTGCTTCAGATGACGATTGCAAAATTAGTCAATTTAAGAGTTTTGTGTAAATAATACAAAGTAGACATTTTGTTAAAGTCTGATTCAGAAGTTTGTATATAACAATTATAAACTTTAGAATTTGAAATGTTAGGTTATGTAATATGGTGAAATATTTGTATATAACAATTATAAATATTTCACCATATTACATAACCTAACATTTCAAATTCCAATTAAAAAAAATCACCGAAATTATTGGGGGGGCAACTGCCCCCCCTTGCCCTCCCCCCCCAAATGACGCCTATGACATTCACTAAGGGACATGTTCCACCGTGAACCAACCTTCGCCTTAGAAGAAGTTTCTCCTTTGAAAATCTTAACTAATTATACAGTCTGTGATAACCCAACGAACAGACTGATCTCAAAAGCACTTTTTACCATCAAATAGCATTTACTCAGTAGATTATTTTTACTAGTTTTGTAAAATTGTATGCCTAGAGATATAGTCTACCTTCGTATTTTAACTGGTTAGGCCTTTATTCCATTGGAATTTAACATAGACAATACAATTACTATATAGAGTATCGAAGTGTTCCACGTACCAACACCCCTAATTGTAATATAATTCACCAGTAACAATGTTTATTTTCAAGTGTCTTTATTTTATAAGTGTACCAACAAAAATCAGTTATTGGATTGCTTTAAAATGCGAATAAAAATACAAACACTCATTGAAAGTCAACAAAATGTAACGTATAGTTTGTGTTGGTTGCATTTTTCAAAACTACAGTGTGTGTGAAATATCTTGCTTTTGCCTTAAATGAGAATGTAAGTTTATTGGTTGAAATAATTAAGATTTGGATACATCTACAATGTAGTAGATTATTCCATTTTTTATTTAAAATATGTTATTCCACATATGAACAAAAATGTCATGTTGTTGTAATGTTATGCGCTTAGGCTCATTAAACAAAATTATGGCGAGAGCTTTAAAATATGCACCAAAAGATTATTTAAAACGTTTTACAATAGGCTACAATTTGACTTAACGACTCGGTAAAAAATCCAACCACAAAACCTTTCTTTTCGATGATTTTAAAAAAATAGCTAAATGGATTTTATACTTTAGATGCATCTATTAGAAGCTAAAAATCCAGTTTAAAATTAACCCCAGATTTTTTGGCCGAAACTTATTTGTTCATTCCTAATGATTGTATGAATTTACGGTTGGGAACAAAAAGTAAGGGAAAGCCAAAACAAGAGTGGGACAAAGAGGAGTTTACACGTATGTTCAACAGTTTGTTAAATATAGTTATTTTCAATAGCGTACCACAGAGAAGGGGAGCTTTATTTCGCTTCATTGTGTTAATAACTTCCAAAATTGAAATTGGGTGTAGCAAAAATTATAATGTCTAAGTAAAAAAAATATGTTAAATTTCTATGTTTTACTATGAATTATGTTAACTTATTGGTGGGAAATGCTTTATCATCCAGCTTTGATAACGCATTGTCCTGAAACACGTAAAATACCCCAATGGAGTACGAGAGATAGGCTTCGTCAAATGGCATGTACTTAATAATAGTAATAACATTTATTCCGCTGACAACATTCATACAGTAAATAATTTAAAAAAATGCTAAAGGCATTTAATAACACAAGAAATAATATATACTAGAGATCGCCCACTGGTCGAAATTCGACCAAAAATTCAATTGATCTTGAACCAATTAGTTTTAAAACTTTTTATAAATGAAACATCTGTTCTTCCTGATTTGAAAGCATTTGTTATTACAACAGCTGTGTTATAATTCATCCATCATCCTTCTCCCATAAGATTAACATTGAAACTTTGAAAGCCTGTTGGGCGTAGCCCTGGGGTCCTATACGAATTATAATGCGATTCTGCTCATCTACAGGACTATACCTTTCTAACGGTATGCGTGGATTTCTCCTACGATGCACACGAGTTGAGAAAAAAGGAGGAAACGAAACCTGCTTGCCTATTAATATATAGATTCCGTATATTACAATGTAGGCCTATTACTTAAATATTAGGTACAAATTGCAACTAAAATAAAATCTATTTTCTATGTTAAATTATATATACAGTTTTGTATTGATAGATTTTTGGTATTTTAGAGGTAAGATAGATTAAATTATATTTTTTTGTAAATATATTGTATTGAAACGTACATAAATATTGGTCAAAATGATATTTGTATTAACCAATATTAGATAATTAATTAGAAAGGAAATAAATTTGTGTATTGCAAAACATTTGAATTAATTGTTTTATTATAATTAATGTTTTGTGATGGTTTCACAAGGCTATAGACGCATCTCTGCTATGACAAACTCTATTGTTTGAAGAAATGCTCTTGTGCCTTGCAAATTGAACCTTGACTATATTATTAATTCCTCTGTTTCTTTTTTAACGAGAACTTTTACTTCCTAATTGTTTTGTTTCAAAATATTTTGATTTGTTGATGTTTCAAAATATTTTGATTTGTTGATTTCTTTAATGTATTTTGTATATTTTGTTCCTTTGCAAAGAATTTTTGTTGAGCGATTTTTACCATGTATAATAACCATAATAAACCATAACCGGCCCGAACACTAATTTTTGACGTCCCGTCATCAGTCATATTTTGAACCGAAATACAATTATGCTAAAGGCCGGTGCACACACCAACAGACGGACGTATGCATACGTACCAAGGCAATTCTAATTGCCTTGATACGTACTGATATACAGTCAACGCACATAACCACATACGGATGAGGGATCTTCAGCTGCTAGTCTCAGTGCTGCTAGCATGAGCGATATAAACCGTAGGCATACAGACTTTCAGAAAATCGCCCTCGGAGCGATTCTAAATATCTGCATGCAGACGTTGGCAGACATACGCAGACAGACGGACGTCGTGTGTGTTACAACATTTAATAACCTGGGGGTTTCCTCCGTCCGTTTGTTGCTGCGATGTGTGCGCCGTCTTTTAAATGTTATGTGTCAGATGCCAGATTTCGTTGTTCGAGTTTCCTGAGTACGGTATTGTCGGTATTAGACGTTTCAACGACATTTTTGTCATTCGGTTATCGATTATCGCAAAGTGTAGACTTCGCCTGAGATTTTATGTTGTGTCAACTCTAAAAATCACCCCAGTTAAGCTGTAGCCTGATTCTATTTCAAGTGTCAGGTTAAATCATAAATAGAGGTTGACATTTTATCGGATTACCGGCCCGATGTCGGGGATTGGACAGTGACATAACCCTATCATAAGCGAGGTGAGGTGTAGTGTGGCCCGATGCCGCTAGGGCGCGGCGCGGGCTCTTCTACCGCTAACCAGATCAGCTGTTGTACGGCTTCCCGCCATAGCGAGCCCAAGCAGCTGTAGTGGGAGACAAGAGACAGGCATCATCCACTAACACACGCACTGACAAAATCAGGTAAATGTCGAGAAACTAAAATTTGTGTCAATCAACAACATGATTGTTGATAAAAATCGTTATTCTTTATCATCCATTTTCTGAATTCTGAAAGATTTATCTACTAGTAGGTATAGTAAGAATTATACAGAATTTGTTCTATCATTAACACGCATAAAATTTGGTTCGAACGAATCAGCGTACAATCTAAAATTAGCATGGCATAGAATATGAAATTAAATATACTCAGGCCTATGTAACGACCAGTAACCACTGTATTTTACTTCAAAATATAGACTACAATAAAAAAAGATTATAGACTCTCACTATTTTTAATATTAGTTCAGTAAAAATGGTACCGTACTCGAATTTTAAATCAGTTGCGTAAAGCTACTTTAGTTTGCAGTCTCGGAGAACAAAACACTAAAAACAACAGTTCGCAATGACGCATGATGTTTAGTTCTGGGTTGTCGGCTATAGCTCCACTTACATTTTATAACAAACCATAAGCGCTTTAAAACATCGACCAATGTATACAACTTTTTAAATGCAGATTTTATTGTTATCTACAGAATTAATAAGCTTTAAAATTTTTATAACATACAGAAAACCTTTGCTTTAAACCGCTTGTAAAAACAGTGTCTATAATACCAAGAGCGACATAAACAAATAATGGATTTATAATCCTAATCGGTGGTAGTAGAGGTTGGTTGTGTGCCGGTGTTTGTGCGTTGCCCTAGCACCTGCTCCGAGGTAAAATCGATGTGCACGAGGTGGAACTGGACGGCACGCCATACCGTGCACGTCGCCGAGCAGTGGAGCGACGAGACTCCGCGACGGACGGCAGCGGTCAGGGCAGGGGTAGCTGTAGTAGCGGGGGTGTAGTGCGGGGGTGAGTGACAGGTGCGACTGCAGAGCGTGCGGTGGAGCGAGGAGGAATGTGGGGATGATGTACACCGGAAGCCGTGAGAAACTGTGAATCCGGAGATACAAAATATCGGTAAGCCTTAGAGATGCTAAACTCACCCTGGAACGTCTCTAGTTTGATCTAATTTTAGTTGTGGAAAATCTACACGAAGCTGCTTTCGCTGTGAAAGTTGCACGAAGATGATGACTGAAGATTAGATCGGTGACAAATACTTAAAATTTTAGATTGGTTTTAGCAACTACTTAACAACCTCCTTTTTTTATTAGTTAGCATGAAGTTCAAACGGTTAATTCTTTGAGATTTAAGTTTCTTTTATATTTCATTATTATTTATCCCCACAACCGATACTAAAAAACATTATCAATATACAGTAAACAATATGAATGAATTTACTGAGACAGATTAAAAATAAAAATAACTTTAGTTGTTAATTAATTAACTATTTCACTAATACTAATTTGAAACTGAGAACCGCTAGTTGGGAATTCTACATGTTTTCTAGGTTTACAGGAAATATAACACAGTAGTATGACGGTAGCCAGAAGTATTATCAAAAGGAAAGTATTATGGTAAAGAAAGTATATTGCCAAATTTATATTAAAAATATATAGTACGGGCAATATCACTGTTTATATAATATAATTTCCCCATAAAACATAATAAATAAAATTATGAAGACTATTATTTAAAATTTTAATACTAATTTAACCATATTTTAATTTAAAATACTATTCAACAACTACTAAAGAGCCTAACTTTCCAAGAGTTTACAAAGCATTTTTGGAATCGCATGGTGTGAATAACGAATATATAAAGACAAGATATTATAGGCCCTAATAATATTTTTTCACTATAGGCATTACAATAATAAATATGGAGGCGAATCATTCTACGTAATGCACATAACCATCGTCTAATGTATCATAAAACGGAAGTTGATTCACAATGAGTCAGCGTCAACACAATCAATATATCGAGCATGGTACTGTAGCGCCAAAACTACCTACGTCAGAATACTCTGGAATCGGAGCTGAATATAAAGTCTAGGCTAGATATGTTGTGAAGTTAGCGTAAAAACTGGTTAGAGCTAATAGTCAGTCAGTGTTGTAAATTTAAATATGAATTCAGAAAACATTTGAAACTCAAAAATTTGTGCCACCTGCCAGAAAAATCTTGTTCGTAGATTAAATTTGTTAGTAATCATTTTCATTTATACTAAAAAAGGTTTTGTTTTCTAACTCAAAAATATTTAGTTTGTGATAATACCTCGAAACAGCTACAGTCATTATTTGAGTCTGTTGGAAAGGCGATTGTTTGAGATTAACCTAAAATAATGCTGTTGAACAGTGAATGGTTTTAGAAACGTATTTACAAACGTATCAATAAATTAAATGTGATTTTTAAACTCATTCGTATAACATACAAATCATATATATATATTTTTTGGCATATCTATTTCTTTAGCAAAATTGAACTTTAATAGTGTTTTGTTTAGAAAAATCAACTGTTGTTTCTACCCCATACCCAAACACATTTTATCGCATAAACACAGGGTTTTATGCGTAGGGCCTAGTGGCGAGGGCAAGAACACTTAAAAATTAATTGATGTGTTTATGTCTATGAATGTAAATAATTTTTTCGCAAACCGGAGCCCTAAGGCAAAATGAATCTAGAAAACAGTACAAGCCCTTTCTAATTACGGTACCGCGCGAAACCCGAAGGTGTTGACTTGACTTGATTGTTCAGTGCGTTTTCCAGTCTGTCTAAAAATGTCATATGTAAATAGACCTATACAAATTGAATCAGCTGGCAATATTTTCAAAAAATTAATAACAGTAAACCACTACAGTAAACAATATATGCTGTTTTCATACGTTTTTCGTTGTGTTAATGTATGCTCGAATTGGATACTTTCTTTTAGGAGACCTAAACTTAGTCACTCTGTAAAACAAGCATAATGCAAAGTTGTGTATTTGTTACCTAAGACCTACACAAGATGGTGGAATTATCGGCAGCTAACATGCTAGAAAGTGACGAGATTAGTAACTTAGCTCTTCAAAGGAATAAGATCGAAATTGCTTTAAAAGAGCACATGCTAGTCGGAGACGTATGGTATGTGATAGATGCATCTTGGTTCAAACTTTTCAAGTTTTTTGTCGGAATGGACGTTTCAGTGAATTATGGTGATAAAATCCACCCAGGGCCCATAGATAATTCACCTATCTTGGATTCTGAATCGGGAGAAATGAAACTAGGACTTATTGATGGATTAGATTATATAGCAGTTCCGAATACAGCCTGGAATTTGCTATGCATGTGGTATGGAGTAAAGGACAAACAAACCACGATTGAAAGAAAAGTTATTAATGTTGCAACCCCTCCACAGATAGAGCCTAGGCTAGAAGTTTATAAGATTGAACTTAAATTGTATGAAAACACAGAATCGTCATCGCCAGTTTCTTTCTACTTTAGCAGGTGCGATAAAATTTCAAAAATAGAAACTTTCTGCAAAAAGGCTTTTAGAATTAAACCAGATACAAGTGTACAGCTTCGTGCACTCTTTGGGCCTAATAAATCGTTTTTGCTTGATAAAAATAAAACTGTACAAGAAGAATCTCTCAACAGTGACCTTAAAGTGATTTGTGAAATTTTGGTTGATGAACATAAGAGTTGGATGTCATCAGGATCTTCTGCTAGTAAGGGGTCACGAATTCCCATGATGATACCAGGACAGGGCTTGGTGTTCAAGAGTGTCTTAAAAAGTTCAAGTCCTCCAGAAAGCCGACGGACTCCATGCACACCCGGCCTCAGTGGCCTCGCTAACCTGGGCAACACCTGCTTCATGAATAGCATCATTCAGTGCCTGAGCAACTGCAGACCTATCACTAAATATTTTCTTGAAGGAAATCATGAACGTGAAATTAATACTTCTAACCCTCTCGGTAAATCCGGGCAGATTGCAAATTCGTTCGCGGAAGTAATTGCCTCAATCTGGTCCGGTAAACACTCTATAACTGTGCCACGTTATTTCAAACTGCAGCTAACACATTTTGCTCCTCAATTCGCTGGTTTTCGTCAACATGATGCTCAGGAATTGTTAACGTTTTTGCTTGACGGTCTTCATGAAGATCTGAACAGAGTGAGAGAAAAACCTTACTGCCAGGTGGAAGAAACTGAACTAGAGGTAGACCAGGTATTAGCTCAAAAATCTTGGGAATACTTTTTGAGTCGCAATGATTCTGTAATAATAGATAACTTTCATGGAATGCTTAAATCTCGAGTTGTATGCCCTGACTGTGGAAGGGTGTCAATAAAGTTCGACACCTTTAGCAGTATTTCTCTTCCTCTTCCCTTTACATACGGTAAAACGATGACGATAACTGTGCGTTTCGTACCATATGATCAGGTTTTGAAAGAATGGGACATTTTGATTACTGTTCCTAAAACAGGATACATTCGAGATGTCGCATTAGAATTGAGTAAAACCACAGAAGTGAAGCCCGATCGGATGGTCATTGCTGAAGTATACCAAAGTCACTTTCATAAATTCTATTCGATGGATGATCCAATCGAATATGGAACGGAAGGGAAAACAATTTATATGTACGACTTACCCTTAGAGATGGTTGAAGATTCGTCTTGGAAGTACACCGTTGTACCAGTGGCTTTGTGGGAAGTCGACCATTCTGCTGGTAATAGTTATAAAGCTAATTTCTTTGGGATTCCGTTTCTGTTAGTACTTCCTCGAGGTCCAATAAGTAGAAGTTCCTTTTATAGAAAAATACAAGAACGCATGACTCGTTCCTGGAGTGGCCTGTTCAAAGCCAACTTGATTTGTGATAGCTTGACTGTTGTACCTGAGGGAGAATTGAGTGGCCCAAACTATGGGAATGACAATCTCTTCACACCAGTACTCATTAATGCTTTCTCCCATGAGAACTTGAAAAACATTCCTTTTGATTCTCAAGGCGTATTTGAAGTCCCAGGAAACTTCGGTAGGGATTTTATAGCTTTGAAGATCCACAAACAGATCCGAAAAAAATATTTCAAAGATTCTATTGCCTACCAAGATACTTTTCGGGGAAACAAAAGTAAATCTGGAAAATACTCATTGGAAAATTGCTTGTCACTTTTTACAACAACCGAGAAATTAGGTGAGAACAACGCTTGGCACTGCCCACGATGTAATCAGAAAAAAAGAGCCACCAAGAAACTGGATCTTTGGAAGTTACCTAATATTCTTATCCTTCATTTGAAACGTTTCTTATTCAATGAAACTAGAAAAGAAAAGTTGGATTTGGAAATCGAATTTCCGATGACTGAATTGGACATTGACCATTATGTAATTAATAAAGATAAGGAAAGCTTCATATATGATCTAATTGGAGTGTGTAACCACTACGGAAGTCTCATGTGTGGCCATTACACCGCGTTCTGCAAGAACCACAACGATGGCAAGTGGTACTGCTTTGATGACAGTTCCGTCTATCCAGTGTCCCCCGAGTCAGTGAAAACCCAGCATGCTTATGTCCTCTTTTACCAAAGACGACCTCCATCTACAATCTGAGCTTTTAGTAATTATTTGTGTTTATGTCGTCTTTTACCAAAGATGGACTCCTCTGCTCGCCTGAGATTTTGATAACTAGTCGTCTTTGGTTTTTATTTACCATCACTAACTGACAAATCAAGGAATTCTTTTCTTTGTATAGATTCTTTAAATTAAATAAAATATTGTTCTATATATTTTTATTTTTTTTTCAATTAGATAGCCTATGCGAATGCACTTAGACATAGGGTAAATTAAATAGTAAAAATTTAAATTAGAATTTTAGGTTATTTAAAATAATAGCTACATTTTTTGTATGTAATGATAAACATTTTTTACTGAAGTTAGGCTACAAAGAAAATATTCACTGTAGTGATATATTCTGAAAATTTAGGTAAAAATTTTGTAAGGATGTTGATAAGAATTTTTTGCAGTAAACCGTTGGGCTGTTCATGGTGCAAAGATCTCCAATTTCTATCGCTCTCAGGGAGTTCAGAGACTTACCCCCCACCCCCTCGATAATTTTTTTAGTTCTCAGACCCCAAAAGGGTCAATATGTCCATTGGATAAAATATATTTACATAAAATAAAAGAACTCAAAGAAAAATATTTTATTTATACCTCACCCAATATCATAGCTTTCAGATAACGCAGGAGATATAAAATATTTAGGAGTAGCGAGTGCTAAAAGTTTTTTGACACCATAACAGTAAAAACCCCCGTCGCAGCAGACCTGCGTACTCAGCGAATTTCCAAAGGATCTTGAGATTTTGTATTTTATCCATAAACACCATAGGAATGAGTATGTAGGTTTGCTGCCATTGGATGTTGTTAGAAAATGATAGTTTTGTTAGAAAATGTAATAGTTATGTAAGGTAAATATATTATTGTATCAATATTCGACACTTTTAAATTTTCCCCATAAACCCCATGGGGGTGAGTATGTAGGTTTGCCGCCATATGGATGTTGTTAGCAAATATCAGTTAAACCCTACCTAGTGAATGTACATACCAAATTTTATCAAGTTATTCCGATAAATAAGCGAGATACAGGGTTTTGTTGATTTCCCATAAGATTAACATTGGAAACCTATTTTTAGCTTTTCATCGTAACCTGTTCAGCCAAGTTAAAAATTCAAAATACTAAATTGTTTGTTTTTTTAAGCTCTTTTAAATGGGTTTAGTTAAAAATGTTGAATTTTAAAAATTAAGGTAAAAAAATGCCAAAAACCCATTTTTGACCCCTTTGAAACCCCATAAAACCCCGTTCCCACAACCCGATCATGTTGGTTCGCGAACTCATGAAAATAGATCTGGTCTTACACCTTCATACCAAATTTCATCAAAATCGGAGGTCTCCTTCAAAAGTTATCAGTACCACGGACACACATATATATATATATAGATATATACATATATATGAAAATGAACGAACGGTATTTTTGGCCTCTGGGGACCTCAAAATGAAAAAGTAACATGGTCCCGGGCTTAGGTCTTACCATGGCTACTACCATAATAGCGTATTCCCTATAGGGAAATTCGCTAAAACTTCTGTTTGATTTACTTAAAATTTTGTAAAAAAAATTCATATTGTAAACTATTAAGTAAGTTGGAAGATAAAATAATTCCTCTTCTAATGATGTGCATATTCAACTACAAAGCATTCTAGTGGTGAGCTGATAAGTGATTTAAAACTAGTCAGCTACTATAGTTCAACTTCTTTAGCTCCTGAATTAAGGTAAGTAAGTAGATATCTCTTTTGTGGACAGTCATGTACCGAATCTACTTCTTCCTGGAAGTAGTCGACTTCTTTTAGCTCCCGTTGAGAGGTCTGTATGAATCCTCTCTCCTTCCTTCTATCTCCCTCAATTTTCTCTTGATATATTAATGTTATATCTAAATGTGCCTATATAGAGTGCAAAGCACCCCATTAATCAGATTTTGTTGGAATTTCAGTAGCTTGGTTGCTCTTATTCTACTTTTAAAACGTCTCCAGTTATACAATTCAATTCAAATATCTTTATTCTGACACATAACAATGTTCAAGAAAGAGTCATTACAAAATACTGCACATAAATTTTATATAGTTAACATGGTAAAAATAAAATAAAAGAACTATCATAAACTTACAATAAGTTTTTATTGTAAGCCTCCCTACCCTGTGTAAAACAATTTAAGCTGTGTGTATGAATATAAATTTCATTTAATTTAAATTTAATTTCACTCCATAAAAAGATTATGCTTAAAAATTTTAATTAAAATCTCTGGTTAAACAACCAGGCAATTTAAAATTTGGATTAAGAGCACATTGCACGTTGCTATTTAATGCTCTTTTTAAATTTCTGATTATAAGACATTAGAACTCTGAGCAAGTTTCAACGAGGTCCAAGGTGGGAATGAGCAACTTCTGGCTGTGAATGAAGCCAACAGAAGTGACCTTCCTAAAAATTTACCATATAAAAAGGAATGAGTCCTGAAAGTTTCCTTACATAACCAAGACCAAATAAATGTAAAACAAAGTACAACATACTGTACCATAGTCAATGAAACTATTATTGAAGAAATCTATAGTTTAGCATATCACCTCCACAAATTTCTAAAAAAACCACATTCAACTCCCAAAAACATTTTCATAAAAAATTCATCAACTAGCAAAATTTAATAAAAATTTATACCAACTGAATTATTTTATTTCAAACTAATAAAAGGTTATGTAAAGAATCTTACAAGTCAGCAAGTATTGTTGTTTGTCTAATTCATATATGTGATAGTTGGATGCTTCGATCTAACTTTTGAACTTTCGCTGGGAAGCACGGTATAAACACCTTTTTGGGTATTATTTATAAACCCAATTCGATAATTATTGACATAAAATTATAGGGATTAGAAGAAATTATACACTAGAGGTATGTATCACAGTCCTCTACAGCAAGTTTGACCAAATAATTTGGAGAAAAATCACAAAACTTTTTGTAAATCACACTCTTTCTGGGGATTTTTGTATTTTAATTTTGGGTTTTGGGGACCCAAAAGGATTCAACTGCCCTTGAACTAACATTAGTGTTTCTAAAGTAATATAAATTAACTTGTAACGTAAACAATTTTGAACCGTCTCTCTGTATCCAAGGTTGTGTGTTGTTTTATCCCTGTTGTCTTTTACGGATTTCAAACACCAAACCATGCAGTTGCAGTTGCAGGTGATGAGGACACAAGTGCTGCTCGGAGTGTTGCCATGGTTGCTAACCCTCGCCACGGGCTGCGAGACGCCGATGGCCCTGCAACATATCCCCGGCAACATACATCTGGCTGGTAAATATCTCTAAATATCCAGAAGCGTCATGTCAATTAAGAGTAGTTTTTACTTCAGTAATACAAGATGCATACAAGATGAAGCATGCAATTAAACTTGTTGTAGGCTGTGCATTTATTTTTAATGGCATCAGGAAATCAGCTGAAACGGAGGAAGTGAATGTTTTATAGAAGAAGGGCGGTCAATCCAAAGGACGGTTAATGCGATGGCCTCTGTTGTTATTTAGATAAAAAATTAATGCTTTTACATTTTCTAAATCTTTTTGTTTAGAAAACATTGGGCAGTCGTGTATTTTTGCACAAACAAGATGAAATCAAATATTAAAACTATCACTTGGCTATAAAATTACCTTGGTATGGGTAATCGTCCATAGCCACAGTGTTAATACAGGTTTTTCAAAGGTTTTCATTTTTTTTGTTTCAAAAAATTTTCAAATCAGAAATGTATTAGATCCACTAAGTAGACTATTTATTCGAATACTTGCAAAGGTTCTATTCAAAGCCTAAACTCAAAATTATTAACTATTACTTACAAAGAAAAGAGTCGTCAGTTGTAAGTAAAATATTTGTTCCACTACACTTGTTCTGCATTCTTACATTGGTCTGCATTTGCTCCATTACAAAATGAAAAGCCAGAGCTAATCCAAAATGAATCTTTTTTCACAATTTTGTAAACACACCGAGTTAGATAAATAACTTGTGCAGGTTTATTCCCCGCTCACTCAGGGATCAACTGTAGCATGCCTGAGAGCAAAGGTCAACAGCAACTGGCTTCAGCTGTGTTTGTCATCCAAACTCTCAGAGACATCAACTACATTCCTGGGATCAACATAGGTCAGTGTCAGGCAGTAGAAACAATTAAAATACACTTAATTTATTCAATAGACCACTATATCGGGTGTCCATAAAAGAAGTAAACAACTTTATTTAATTAATACTGAGAAGTTTTAGTAATTTATAAAAAGTAATATACACCATTAGAAAGATAAAAACATCAATTTTTATTGTATATTACAAGTACTCAATATGTGAGCTAAGGCTTGCTCTGGGAGAGATCAATTCTAAAGTCTAATTCTGACCGAACTTGAACATCAGACATACTGGTCTTACGAAGCTCTTCCCTTTTCTTAATCAACCACTCGTTTTAGCGAATTTCCCTATAGGGAATACGCTATTACGGTAGTAGTCACGGTAAGACCTAAGCCCGGGACCATGATACTTTTTCGTTTTGAGGTCCCTAGAAGCCAAAAACACCGTTCGTTCAAATTGATATATATGTATATATATATATATATATCTATATATATATCTATATATATATATATATATCTATGTGTCCGTTAACACGATAACTTTTGAACGGAACCTCCGATTTTGATGAAATTTGGTACAGGGATGTAAGCCAGCGTCTACTAGGTTGAGTTCGCGAACCAGAATGATCGGACCATGGGAATAGGGTTTTATGGGGTTTCAAAAGGGTTAAAAATGGGTTTTTGGCTTTTTTTACTTTTATTTAGAAAATTCAACAATTTTAACTTAAACCATTTAAAAGAGCTTAAAAAAACAAACAATCTAGTATTTTGAATGTTTTACCCAGCTTAAATGTTTATGGAGAAAATCCAAAAAGTATGTTTTTCATGTTATTCTTATGGGAAATCAACAAAACCTTCTAACTTGCTTATTTATTGACATATCTTGATAAAATTTGGTATGTACATTCATTAGGAAGCGTTTAACTTATATTTGCTTAGAAAACCCATTTGGCGGCAAACCTACGTACTCACCCCTATAGGGTTTATGGGGAAAATAAAAAGAACACCATAGCCTTATAAAATTTGGTATGTACAATCACTAGGTAGGGTTTAACTTATATTTACCAACAAAACCCATATGGCGGCAAACCTACATACTCTCATCCCCATGGATTTTATGGGGAAATAGAAAATATACCAAAATTCCATTAGAAATTCGCTGAGTACGCAGGTCTGCTGCGACGGGGGTATTGAATTTTTGATGCCAATCGTATATTAATTTTCTATTTGGAGGGGTTTTACGACATTTTGTCCGAAAACTACATTGAACAGTTGTAGCAGATAGAGTCCTTTCAAATTCCAACACACAGAAAGACTTTTCAGTAAGCGTATCAACCATTTTCATCCAAATCACTAAATAGCGACTTTTGCCACATTGTTGTCATTGTTGACAATAGTCGAGCTTTGTGAAAAAAAACTTTAAGTGTTTTCCGAACTATTTTTACCAACCGCAGCGATGTCGGACACTCAGTTTATGTTTAAATGACGTACAAAGATGTTTACTTCTTTTGTGGACACCCAGTATTTTCAAAGTTAAACAATGTAGGTTAAGTAGGAAACTAATTGACTATTATAAATGAATCCCCACTTAGTTATTGGTCCCCCACCTTGTCTTAAACCCAGGTTACTTTTTTACTTTTATTTTTTTTTAATTAATATTATTGGACGCTTGTCATGCAATAATTGTATTGTATTCTGGCAATAAAGAGAATTGAATTGAATTGAATAGATTATCAACATTTATAGCGCCGTCCTTAGGGGTGTGCGACAGGTGTGCGGCCGCACAGGGTTGCCGCACCTGGGAAGACCCCGCACTGCTTTTTTCACACTTTGAGCTATGACAAGACCAGCTTGTAAACTTTTTTCAAGACCAAATTGTTAAGACCATTAGATGTGCCCCGGTCGGGGACATCCATTGACCCGTTAGGTGAACTGGTCCGTTAAACTGGTCTTGAATGTATTGTATTGTGATTTATGGTGCTAACTTAAGAAACATTGTAACCTAGTTTTAAGTTGATTCTGACAATGTCACCTGTTTCACCAGCTTTGCTGGATGTATGAAATGTAACTCAATTGTGACAATAAATTCTTGATTCTTGGACATATCGCGTAAGATCGGCAGACACAATTGGCCTTGTAGGCGTACATGTCTGTGGATTTGGGTGACACAGTCTCTATGGTGGCCGAACGTGATCTTCCAAAATTGGTGGACACTATTGTGTGCATTCGGCGTATAATAGTGTCTCCAAATTTCGGACATGCGTGTCTCTGTTGGGGGGACATTAGCGGCTGCTATTAATTCAGATTAATAGTCAATTTATTATTATCGATATATATATATATATATATATATATATATATATATATATATATTATAGCTATTATAGAATTCAGATTATAGACAATAAAGAGTCCCATTCTCATTCTATTATTAGTTATTAAAAATAACATATTTTAGGATATTTCACTATTTTCATGCCGATAAAAAAATTCTGTGTTATTCCCAATTTTACCGGGATTTCCATGACTTGGACACTCTGGTTAGTTGTGGAAAGGCGAGGGGGGATTGTGCAGTCTTAGCGGCGGAAAGGATTCACAGACAGATCTCGCACCGGGAGCCGCGTTGAGTAAGGACGGCACATTTCAACAACTTTCATTCTATAGGTTTTTTCTTATTGGTGTTAGTGGTCTAATGAGGTGTCGACTTTCCAGGACTAAATGTGGTTCTGGAAAGTCGCAAAATGTAAGTTTGCAATATAAGATAAAAAATTATCTGTTTCTAAATTAAGATATCGGCTATGCTACTGTACCGAATTTGAATACATACATACTCATTCTACACAGAGTTTAATCAATTCTGTATACATTGGTTTAATCCTGTTTGATTAAAAAGAGCTGGCTTTTGTCCGGTGTATTGTTTTTTAGCTATAAGCAAAAAACTGAAAAAAGTGCTAAAATTTCATTTATTTTATGCTGTCATAGTATGAGCTCACCTCCTTGGATGGTGCAAACTCAGATTACAATTATTTGGGACCAACTGAAGATATTAAAACGAATTCCAGGTTGCTGGGAAATACTTCTTAAAAATGTGTTTTTAAAATCTAATTTTACTGGCCTATTTAGTATTAAAAATATTTTACAACTACTGTACAACATCTGTTCTACCTGATTTGTTGGCATTTCTTTGCCACCACAGGTCTCTCAGTATATGACACTTGCTCCTCAGCTGATGTTGCCCACAAAGCAGTGATTAACGCTCTCGTCCAAGCTGACTGTCTGAAGGCTATATCTTTAGGTATGATTACTGTTTATTTTATAAAAAAAACCTATATAGTTTACTGGTTCACATATTTATAATAACCAGTGTTACTTTAAAGAGATAATATAATATTTTTTAACTATAGGCAGGAAGAAAAGTAAACTTTTTTCTTATCTACATCACCTCACACCTTTTGTAAAACAAATATTTTTTTACTTTCTGGGTAAGTTTTGACGGCCATTGGGCTAATAATTAATTATCCTGCAGACGTATCGGTTGATTTTGGGAGGTTACAAAGCTACACACTCGTCACAATCTCCCTTCACTTGTATTTATCTTTAAATTAACACGGACTTGTTTAAGTTTCCCTTGTTGTTGTTGATGTATGTGTGTTTCTAAGCACATGGCATTTTTCAAAGTTTTGATGGGGAACGGTCCAAACACCAGTTTTGTTACTATTCAAAGTCAAACTTTTGCTATATAAAACATTATTAATTACTAGCCCAATGGCAAATAGCTACTGGATCCAGAATTGAACCTATGAGAAGCTACTATACCTTTTCCAAGGATTTAACCGGCAACCTTTGGATTTAAACATGAGCACTATGATCATTCTTCTACCCAGCCAGTTAAACTTGGTAACTTTGTAAACAAAATTGTAGCGGTTGTTTTTTATTTGAGTTATGGCGCATTGTGCAGCACTACCGATCTTTATCACTTACAAATACATAAAAGTTTTTCCTAAAGAGTGTTTTTGTTCTACAGGTTGTTTTACACAGCAAAACATAGCCGAAACCCTTACGCCTTTACTAGAACCGTTGGGAACACCGGTAACGGCTATAACAGAAGCCAAGGATGTAGTCTTGCTGTCCCAGCTTGGAGTGGAGGTAAGGAAAAACTCCATGATTTGAATTGTAACTATTCATAAATTGTATTATTATAGACTAGAAATCACCTCCTGATCGAAATTTGACCAAATTTCAGTTGATCTGTACCCAATAAGCTTAAAAACATTTTATAACTGAAACATCTGTTCATTCTGTTTTTCTAGCTGTTGTTTTACAACAGCTGTCTAATGATTCAATCAATTCTCCTTCCTCCACGAGGAATCTAAAATAAAATTTATTTTAGATTCCTTGCTTCCTCCATAACATTAACGTTGAAGCTTTGAAAGCCTGTTGGGCGTAGCCAAGGCCAAAAACACACTAGGCCGGAGAGCTTAGAGAGATGACGTCACAGTAGTGGTGTATCAGCTGATCAGTGTTGCCAAAAAGCAGGTAATTTACCCAATTTTCGGGGATTTAGGCGGAAGTAGGGTAAATATTGGTTTATTTCAGGGGATTTCAGGTCATTCCGGCCTGGTGTGTAGTTGGCCTTGGCGTAGCCCTACAGTCCATTGTGAGTTGGAATGGGATTCCGTTCATCTCCAGGACTCTCACCTTTCTAACGCTATGCACAGATTTTTCCTAAGATGCACACGAGCTGAGAAAAAAGGAGGAAAAGAAACATGCTTGTCTATTAATTGTATTATTATGAGGGACTACTATATTTACCATGCTGAGACAATATAGTTAACCACTATATCTATACTTATTTAATATGCTAAGGGTTTTTTTTTTTGTGTTGAGAACTCCTCCTACAATTCTCAACCGATTTTCAAAGTTTTGGTGTCGTTGGATAGGGCTTGGTCTGTAGATGTTTCCGCCAAAAATTGATGCGAATTGGACTTAAAGTAAGGGCGCTATCCACAAATTAAATTTGAAATTTTCCCAGTAGAATAACATTGAGGTTGGTTTGAATATTTTAAACATAATGTTAATGTTCAGCTGTAGTTTTTTGTGATCACTGATATTCACAATATTGGATTGGTCGGATTTCATTGACTTAGAACTAAATGCAACTTTTGTATTGTATCAAAATAAATTGATCAACTTTTGTATTGCTCGATGTCAAGCAACTCGTGTACTAAAGTAATATTAATACAATATTGGGAATAGGAGCAAATCTTGATCTATCTCATTGATGTTTTCTAATGGGAAATGTTTACAGACTAACCCACAGTAAAAACACTTCTCATTAGTAAAGTGTGTATTAATCTTAGGTGCTAATGGAACTGGACTGGACGGTTGTGGATTGGCTGCTTGCCTCATCAGAACTGCAAATCTCCCACTTTGCTGTTGAAGCATCCAACCACCGCATATGTATCAGGCGAACAACAATACTTGCTGACTTGTAAGATTATTTACATACACTTATTAGCTAGAAATAAAATATTGCAGTTAATATAAATTTTTATTGAATTTTTTAGTTATTAACATTTTTATAAGAATGCTTTGGGAACTTACTTACAAGTGGTTCTTTTAGGAACCTTTGGATATCTGTTAAATTACAGCTTTCTTTAATAATAGTTTCATTGACTACAGTATGTTGTACTTTGTTTTACATTTGGTCTTAATTACTTGAAAGAAAACTTTTCAGGACTCTTTCCTCATTTAACACCAAAAGGACTATTCATTCTATTAATTCTTGTTATATGAGAATTTTTAGGAAGGTCACTTTTGTTGGCTTAAATCACGATTCTCACCATGAGCTGAGGTGCCTGAACCTCTGTGAAAATTGCTCAGAAGTAGAATGGCAGCTGATCAATGTTGCCAAAAGCGGATAATTTGCTTGACATTCGGGAATTTTCCCAAGGGATGGGTAAAAGTTTTGATGTTTTAGAGGATTTCTCGGTAATTATTAGGGAATTACATTGAAATTGTGTCATTTCAAATTAGCTGGTACACTACTACTGTGACGTCATGTCTCCGAGCACTCTTTTAAACATTCATGTGGCCCATATATTCGGTTTGGTAAAATAAAAGCCTGTGTGGCTCAAAGAGTTAAAGGTTAGGACATCTTAAATATTTAGATTTACAATATCAAAGTCTAAACAAATTTATTGTCATATCATGTTTTCATCAACAATTTTTCTATTTTGAGCTATAAAAGTAATTAAAATAAATAATGAAAAAATGTATGTAATTTGTAAAACCTTTATGGGATGGTCTGTGTGCAAGAGTGATTTGTTATCACTATATAAGTGTAATCAGGAAAATATAAAACCATAGTACTAAAATCTATTCATAGGTCTTTCTAATTTTGAAAAGAAAAACACAATATTTATTAGCAAACTTAATTTTCCACATGCTTGTTAAAGTTATCAACAAGTAAAATTTAGGAATTTGTCCAGTATTGTATTTGCAGGATTTAATTGCAATACAGGTTATAACAATTGGTTTATAACTTTGTTTTGGCTTTGCAATGCCATATTTGTTTTCTCTGTTTTTATTGTAATATGTTCAATTAAATCATTTTGAGAGTCCAATTCTTTCCCCAATTCAAGAGCAAGACCTTTGAGCCTCCCAATAGAAGAACTGATATTTTCTAAATTATCATTTATTTGTTCATTTAAATCATCACTTTTTAAGTAATTTTTTCGTTGGTTCCCTAGGGACAGATCATTGGATATGACTGAACTAGGACTTTCTGATAACAAAACGGGTTCATTTCCTTTGCCTTCACTGTTTAAATTCCCCTTTGAGAGTGATTTGTTTTCATTTAGTTTTTGTTTAACTTTAAATGTAAATATTTCCTTCTTTTTATCAATAAAATTTCTTAAGAATCCAAAATTACTCTTCAGTATATTAATATTAGCATTGTTCTTCTTTAATACCAAATTCATATCATCTAATTTATTGCTAAGCTTTTTCAATTTTTCGTGCTGAACACTAAGTTCATTTGTTGAGGAGATAGCCGAATACTCAGTTTTTTCTAATAAGATGAGTGACTCTTGATTCGATTTAATTATTTTATATTGTATTTCCTTTTGTTTTTCACCATTGTTTGTTACAGCGTATTGACTTTCCTTTTCATCAACCTTGTTCCGACAGGTGCTTTCATTTATGTAGTTTGCTTCATCCGTCATCGTGGTTAGTTTGTAGTTTACTATGAAAATTTCTGCAAATCCACAGTTAATTTAATATTTAATTTAGCACTACAGTTTCGAAAATAATCATTACGTTTAAAAAATGCTGACTTAAATTTAACCTGCTGTTTGTGTTTTGTCTAAAAATAAACATTGGGCAGAGTTAAAGTCAGGCCCTCCAAGATCAGCAGTTCTAGTAAACCTAAATAATGTATATAAAAGACTAGAGATAGCCCCCCACCGAATCTAGAATACTGTAGGTATGTGACAGCTACAGCTGTTTGCAATGGAAAAGCACCAAGTACATCACATTTGACAGTTGCTATCAGCTGAAGCACCAGCTACATCTCGGGGGCTAATAACTTTGTTATTGTTGTTGTTGGTGTCACCTACCTTGGTTTTATTCTAGAGTACCTGGGAGCCGAGCATTTGCTCATTAAACTCAAACAGAGATAATCTTTATAGAAATATTAGTTACAGACAGTGGGCTAAAATGCTCGGTGCAAAAAGTTTTATTTCTTGTTCAAGACGAGCTTGTTCGCTCCGCCCACTCGCCTTTCGGACTCTTTCAATGTAGGCCTATGGGTGCTGCACTGTGATGTATGTTGATGTTGCATCTGTAACACGTGGCTTTTAATAATTTAGCTATCAGCGATTTTCATAATTCTTTACTAATAATTTTGTTTTTAAATTATAATATTCAATATAAAAATTAATTAGTTGTTTTATACTTTTACATGACTTTTATTAATCTAAACGTTCATAATCAGCAGTATGAAGTACGATTTAAAAAATGATAAATAACATAAATACATGTGGTCTGCACTTTGATAGTTGAGTCAGCTGTTTTCATTATTTCTTTGTTTTGATTTTTAACTCCATATATTTCCATTTTTCGGAACTAATTATTGCCTTAAATTCTCTTAAGGAATGTAAGACCCCTGGCATGGACAATATTCCCAATGAATTGCTAATAAACTCATCAGTTAAAACTAAAGAAATCATATTAAAAGTCTTCAATAAATTGTTTATGGCCGGTCTATTGCCAGATTCATGGAAGGATACTCTCATATTCCCTCTTTTGAAACCAAATAAGAATCCAAATGAAGACGAATCGTACAGACCCATAGCTTTATCATCGTGCATTTGTAAGTTGATGGAAAGGATGTTGAAGTTACGGCTGGAGTGGTGGCTCGAATCGCATTTAAAATTAAGTCCCACCCAGTTTGGATTCCGGAAGGGCCGCAGCACACTTGACTGCATAAGTATCCTCTCAACAGATATACAAATTGCTTTTGCCGAAAAACATACGCTAACTGCTGCTTTTTTTATATTTCTGAAGCTTACGATAATGTCATCGTAGACATATTAATAAATAAGCTTCAACAACTGAAGTTGCCGTATAAACTAACAAGGTTCATCAGTTTAATGCTTGATAAGAGGAATACTTTTCTACTCTACAAAGGAGTCCTTCATGGACCAAGAATTGCATATAAGGGACTTCCCCAAGGCTCGGTTTTAAGCCCCGTTCTCTATACGGTCTACACATCTGACTTGCACACGATTTTTGATCCGCGTATTCAAGTGTTAGAATTTGCCGATGATCTAGTCATTTACGCAAATAATGTATCGGTTTCTTCTTGCAACCTGGATTTAAACAAAGCTTTCAAATCACTATATCACTGGACGAGTGGAATGGGACTTACTGTCTCACCTAATAAATCCGAAATTGTAATTTTCTCTAAACAACGCTACAAACCCCAAGATCTGGAATTTAAATGGGATCAACACATTATTCCGATAAAGTCACATCACAAATTTCTAGGCGTAGTGTTTGATTCAAAACTTTCCTGGGAGCCTCACATCGAGAGACTACACTCAACCTGTGTAAAAAGACTGAATGTTATGAGATCATTAACTGGGGCTTGGTGGGGCACGCATCCAAATGTACTACTTCTACTATATAAAAACTGGATCAGACCCATTATTGACTATGGCAGCTTTATATATGGCGATTCTAATTCTAAAAAATTAACCAAGGTAGACAAGATTCAAAACGAAGCTCTGCGTATAATATTAGGAGCGATGAGATCTTCACCTATAGCAGCAATGGAAGCAACAAGAATCATGCCCCTTAACATAAGGAGAAGATGGTTATGTTCAACGTTCCTACTGAACAGGCTAATTTTTGCCGCTCATAAATTAGTACTTAGATTAATTTATTTTAATAACCTGATTGATTTTCTCCTAATTTTCCACACGAAAGTTATCCAATTATTCTTTCAGTTTTTGTAGAAAATAAGCTGTGTTACTCAAACTTATTCAAGACAATAATTCCTCCTATATTTGATCAATCCTTTGAAGCTATCCATTGTTTACCTCCTCTTATCGATATTTTTGACGATTTTGTTACCAAGCAAATTTCTTGTCAACAAATTCAACAAATCTTTCTCAACACAATGAATTCAGTGTGGTCCGACTTTTCTTTAATATATACTGATGGTTCAAAACGGTCCGCCAATGATACAGTGGGTTCTGCTTTCTTAGATCATAAACATAAAATTGTTGGTTTGTTCAAACTACCACATTGCACTTCAATTTTCCAGGCCGAAGCATTTGCTATTCTTCAATCTCTAAATTACATTAAACACAACAATATAAGAAAAGCACTTATTTTATCAGATTCCAAAAGCACTCTACAATCACTGGTTTCGTTAAACATTTCTAGTAAAACATCACCTATAATCCTGGACATTAGAAAAATTTGGTTGAAGCTGAAAACGGGTAATTTTGACATTAGATTTGCATGGATTCCATCCCATAGTGGAATAATTGGGAACGAAATTGTGGATTACATGGCTAAGAAAGCTATTGCTAATGGCATAATTTTAAGTTATAGTAACAAATTGCCCTCACCTAGTGATTTACAAACCCAAGTCAAGATGAAAATACATGAAGATTGGCAAAACTACTGGGATTCGCAAGCTATCTTAAAAGGTTCAAGACTTCATTTCATTTCACCATCTATCAGAGGAAAACCTTGGTTCCAGTCATTTAAATCAGACAGAAGAAAAGAAATCATTATTATCAATAGGTTACGAATTGGTCACGAAAATGTTCCCTCTCATCTGTTCAAAATTAATTTAAAATCAGACCCTTCATGTGACTGGTTCTGCTCCAGAAGGAAGTTTGGATCACATAATTTTTGAATGTCCACTCTTAACCAAATCAAGAACGAATCTATTGGCAACTCTTCAAAATCTCGGTTTTCGAAATCCTCAAGATCTTAGAATTATAAATCTATTAAAAGACAACAATCCTTTAGTTTGGTTTTCATTATCAAAATTTTTAGTTGAAGAAAATTATTTAGTGTGATGTAAACGTGTAAACTTCAAGCCATTTGGACCTCAAATTTATTGTTGAGCTTTGTTACTTATGTTGTTAGTTTTATAGTTTTCTGTACAACAATTTTGTATTTTTGAAGTGGGCTTTCATGGTGCGCTGCCAAAGCCAAAATAAAATATAAAAAAAATTAAAAAAAAAAACTCCATAAGACCAATGTTAATTTTTTTTCATCACACTACATCGATATCACATGTTTTCGACCCTCACTTCTACCAACGAAACACCTGTTTTGCCGGCCTAGGCCGGCAAAATTTTCCGGCCTAGGGCGGTAATGGAAACGGTAGCAGAGAAATATAGAATATTAGAAGGTATTTAACAACAACAAAAACAAATAACAAATCAGTGACGTAGTTAGTAGTTCAGCTGATAGCAACTGTTAAATATGTATTACGTAGATGGGAAAATAGTGCTTTTCCCTTGGAATCAGCTGTAGTCACTTACCGTTAGAGTATTAGTTTTGGTGGCCTTTAGCTGATGTGAAGTGGTTGCCTAGCAACCAGAAACTCAAGCAGTACATCTCGCTAGGTTAGTTGAAGTTGAGGTTATGTTTTGTTTGTTATGAACAAAAAATTATTTTTTTCACTTGGTTAGAATTTATTGAATTGTGTAGTGTGATGAAAAATATCGTTCATAACTCGGGCCGAAAGCATTTTGCCAACACTCGATCGTTTCAAGTTCTCGACTTCGTCTCGAACTTGAAACACGATCTCGGGGCCGGCAAAACGCCACTTTCGGCCCTTGTGACGAAATATACTATTTCTATTTCAATTAAAAATTATAAAGAAATACAATTTTTCTTAGCATAGAGACCTGCATTTATATTATTTTTCATCCCAGAACTTCGTTATTTGAAAAGTTTTAAGAAAATCGTTCGAGCCGTTTTCAAGATCCGTGTGCACATACCTGACTTGTATTAGAATATAGGATATATCGTCGTTGTGCCGGCATTACCGCCTAATTGACATTTTTTTCCAAATTGAGTTTTGCATATGGTTTTTTTCTTCTTGAAGAGACGCATCAGTTGGTACGGTCGGAGTTCATGTTATCACCACTGGAAGTGCTAAAGTCGCGTGAAAGCACTAATAAGGTCTAAGTGAATAGTTCGCGCAGTACCGCCTAGCTGAACAGCACAGATCAGTTTCAGCTTGTATGCAGTCATGCAGCATGAAGTCCTCTGTTTTTAACCTAACTATTCATAACTTACAACATGTAGCCTAGAGCTTCAATTTTCTTTTAATAAACTGTTTGAGGCTAAGAGTTATTAAAGTTGAGTTTAAATTACTGTAATTAGCGCTGTAAATATGAATTGAAATCTCCTGTCCTTTCAGAGGCACTTAGGCGGTATTGCAGGGATCACTTAGGCGATCCTGCCAGTTGCTGCAAGTTAGTTTTTCCTTCCTCCTGTAAACTTTGGAATTGGTCAGTTAGGCGGTAATGCCAACGCAATGACGATATATGGGATAATTAATTGTAGCCCCCTGATCAAAATTGAACCAAAATCTGTACCCACTTGGTTAAAATATTTTATGACTGAAACACCTGTTCTTGTTGTTGATTTGCTATAGCATTTATTATTTCAACAGCTGTCTAATGATTCATTATAGTTACCCTCCTTCCCATAAGATTAACATTGAAACATTGAAACTTTGTAAGCCTGTAGGGCGGAGCCTTGGGGTCCGATGTGAAAAATTATAATGTGTGCTCATCTACCTTTCTAACGGTATTTGCGTATTTTTCCAACAATGCACACAAGCTAAGAAAAAAGGAGGAAAAGAAACATGCTTGCCTATTGGCCGGTTTCCGAGTCCCGGGATAGTTAATCCTGGAGTTAGTTAATCCGTGGAATAAGATAATCGGTGGGTTAAAAATATTAAATAATCGGGTTTCGGAGATCGGGGATAACTTACTTAACTCGCGGATTATCGTAGTCCGAGAATATCTTTATTCTTTAACTTATGCCATGGGTTAGAAGGGAATTGCTGGGAATTCTCTATTTTGAGTAGTGGCATTCACGGCGTACAGCCTACAGACGACACTCTGTCAAGGATTTTGTTTACCTTTTTGGCCACAGCCCCCGTGTCTCGTCCCTTATCATTTGACAACTCAACCTTGTGCCATAGCGATGTGCGCTCGGTTTATGTGTGTATGAAGTAACATTATGTTCAATTATCTCGTCTGATCACATATAACTCTATAATTAAGCTAATTAATTATAAGCGTTTAAACTTAATTGACAAAATGTAAGTGATGTAGGTATGAGCAAAAAAAAAGTAGAATATGATACGGAAAATGAAGAGGAAGAACTGAAAAATGAAAGGAAACTAAATTTCTTCAAAACATTGTCAGTGTGACTTTCGCTTTAAAATAGAATCAAATGATTGCTTATTGAGATTGAGTGAATGTCTTAAGAATAAAAATTTCTCTACTCTATAAAAATGGTTTTTTTTTACATTTGATTTAACTATATAAAAAATCGGTATTAAATGACTTATTAACTAAACAACGTTGAAATTTTTCATTGAAATTGATTTAAAAATAGGAACATGTAAACCGGGTGACCCACACCATCCGTACGCCCCTTTTAACATGTTCAGTATTAATGTTTAACAAAAATTAATTGTGCCATTATAGGTTAACCGGTTACGCTCTATCAATTGACAGTAGTTTTAATGTATAGGTTGCACCAGAAATCATCTTTCCAGACCGGAAGACATGTTATTTTATAATATATAAAACATTAATGTATATTAATTCCAATTAATTATTTCATTAACAATATATCAATTCCTCTGTAACAATATATTACAGAGGAATAATGATTAAATATGAGTAACTTAGATGTAGATGCGCAACTGACCATGTACCAGCTTGTGTATTACAATCTTGTACCAGGCGTATTTTACAAAGAAAAAAAATTATCTACTACTAACCAGGGAATCCATTTTACGGGACACTATTTTATTCCATACAATAGTGTCTTGTAAAGAAATGTATGTATCCGTATTTTTATTTACAGGCAAATAGACAATGCTACACGATTAACGATTTGGCAAGCAGACGCTTTTAACAACTGTAAAAGATGGCCCGTTTCTCTGTAGAATTTTCACACAGCGAAAAATTCCATTGTGACAAGTACTTGCTTCCAGCGCGGAATACCATGGGGAGCCCTCAGATCATTTTCAGAAATCCGAGGGACAATCACTCTCACAAGTTCCTGAACACTTTCTTAAACAACCTAAAACGTGTTTTAAATTGTTCGTCACTTGAGTCGTTAAATGGGTTTACAGCTCGTACTCAAGTCTGAGTTCAGGGGGGTGGAACCGCATATCAGGGGTAGTCACAAATATCGTGGTACCTATTCCATCTCACATTAATCTAAAAACAACCACGACAGCACTGGGTCGAATGTCTGACTGCAGCCTGGTACTGAGTAAATCTGAGGTTACAAGGCGCTAAAAAAAGATATTCCTCAACTTAACCCTGCCCTCCACCAGGATTAAAAATGTCCAAACATATTCCTCGACTTAGCCAAAAGATAGTCATTGACTAACCAGGTGTGGGTTAAATTTTAACTCAGAAACTCGAAAGATTAAAAGTTAACTCGAAGATTACATAACACTTGACTTGGAAACCCTCAAGAATAAGTCCGGGAATATCCCTCCCAAGTTAACTCTCGGGTTAGCGATATTCCTAGAGTTAACTTATCCACGAGCTCCGAAACCCGATTTGGTTAGTCATAGACTAAATACCGGTTTATACTGGATTTTAGTCTGAGAATATAGATAACCCCGGACTCGGAAACCGGCCCTATATGTACTGTGCATAGATAGTCTACCATATGGGAAATTGTGAAATGATAAATTTATCCATAAATTTTTGCAGACCTACCTTTGTGTTAGTAAAAATACACAAACTTGACTAACTGTAACTCAACTCTCCGGATAATTGGACTCCTCAGTTTGACAACTACAGTGCTCGACCACACACCACATCACCTCTGCTATTAACTGTTCGAGGAGTTTGTTTGCTGCCCGATTGTCAATATTTCATGCAACTGACATTATTATATTTTCATTAGTTCTTTGTTTAAAGTTCATTGTTGGTGATGGTGAGTTTACGTTGTTTAGTAAATTATTGCGGCATTATTACGGGCCTGGCTTTGGTGGGTTTTTTTTTCTCCAGTGTGCTGTCTCGTGATTGGTGCAGTATATTTTTCATTTTATGTGCTTTGTTTGACTGCTTTCACAGTTTTCTCTTTGTGCATTTATTAGTGTTTTATTTAATTTTTGTGACTCCTTTTCTGATTTTGGGTTTGGCTATAGAATTCTCCAGGTTCACCTGGTGGTGTGTTTTTACCAACTTTGTTATGTTCTAATTTCTTCCACGTGAAGACAGGATCAGATTCCAGATCCGTCGTGAATTTGTAATTTGCTAATCGATGGAAAATGTCCGCAATAATTTACTAAACAACGTTTTCATTAGTTTTAAACTTAATTTACTTTTTTCTCATATGAAAAATAAAACATGATATGATATTTCAGGGTAGAGGTTCCGGAAGGCAACATTGTCGTAATAGCAGACTGGGCTGATCTTGAGAACAGTCTGCGAGTGAATCCCAACTCCAACCTTCTCCTCATCCCTCTTGATGGCGAAGTTAACTTCAAATCAGGTAACAGCTGAGAAAAAAAACTAAATTTATAGATACTTTAGATACTTTATTTGAAACACCGACGCACTCTGTGGTGCGTATTTTAAGGTGAGTATGACTGAAGGGGTGAGTGTAATGATTGTGATTGTTACTTGTTTTACAATTTTGAATTTATATAATTTTCAATTTATAAATCTTAGGGGCTTGCTCACTATTTTTACTTCATGAAACTCATATCTCAGGGTCGCTCTAAATTGGGTGCGGCGTGGGTGCTCTCATCATATGAGTAAAAGATGACTCGTTTGAATTTGAAGCATGTAAATATATTCAATGAAAAATTTTTATACTACAAATTGAATTTAAACTAACTTATTTATGGGGAAGGGAAACATAGATATTATCCTATTCTGACCTATTTAATATTTTAAGGAAGGGTTAACACAGAGGTTACATGATCTATTAAATATAAATTGAGAGTTTTTGGTTAGCCCATTCAGTAGAAATTATAATCTTAACCGATCACAAACTTGTATTTAATCCCACGCTGGCGTCCTCACAGCTGCGACCACGAGGCATCTGATCTTATCCATTAACCATCACTTATTTTCCAAAATATTCTCGAAAAAAACCTTTTAAAAATATTCCCTAGTTCATTGGTGAAACAAACACTTTGTTTATATTATTAAACTTATGAAGATGAAACAGATAATTCAAGATTTAAAAAATTATGTTTAGAGCCATTGTGAACTCCATCCGATCACTCGGATGGTTGAGATCAGAAGAAAGAAGAAAGATTTTTTCGATCTCTCTTGCTTTTATTTTTAGCGGAAACAAACTTACCAACCTTTAGTATTTTTCCCCATTAAATTTACCGATTGTGCCTTTTTCCCCGTACAACCTGCTGAGTGCCTGCCTTTTTTAAGTCTCTGGGAATTTAATTTTCCCCTACAGTTGGCTGCACTTATTGTTTTCCCCTCTCTGATCTCTTTGATTAGCTTGAGGTTATGTCAATCTTAATTAATTAAATTTTTATTTTCCTTTACAAAACCCATTTTTTATTGTTTATTGTGTTAAAATAATAAGATTTTATTCTTGGCTAAATTTGATTTTAAGTGATACTTTCCGAGTTATGATGCTAATTACGCGTGTCCTTTGACATGTGTCCCCTGTCCTACCAGAATTTATCGTTTTCTAATTTTCGTTTATTTATTTAATTGGTTTTAATTATTACAGGTAAGTTTTATCATTAATTCCTGAGAGTATTCAATATTTGTGCTTTTCATCCATTTAATATATGTTTTTTCTGTCTTTAGGCCCTACTCTTATTTATTAGGTTAGGCCTATGGCCTAGCCTATAATTTTCATCAGTTGAGATGTCCTTAAAAATGTCCCAGTATGTTGCTCCTATTAAGCTACTATCGGTTTGATGCCTTATGTTCTGGGTGAATATGTTGTTTATTTCATTAGGCCATGATTAGTACACAATTTATATAGGCCTACAGGTTTCCGACCCGCTACAATACCCCCCCTTTGGCTAATGAATATTTTTGTTATCAAAAGTATTCTTGAGCCAAAGCTCTTATAAAAAAATTAGTTTCTCTTTAAATAAAATTGTTATTCTTTATTAGATTTATTACTTCATTGTTTATTAAGGGCAACCGTTATCCCTGCTCTAAAATTGTTTCCCTATTCTAATCCCTTTTACATGTCAAAATCAGAATTCCTTATATCTAAACATAGTTACATAATATACAAGTCAATTTCAAAACACGAATTTCAAGAAAAATTACAAAAATCAATCCTTAAATCTAAACACAAGTTTTTCTTAAATTTTACACAATCAAAATTCCTTATTAGTAACTATTCTCTCTTCATTCAGAGTCTATTGTTTTTGACTGCAGATGCACATTAGTGTGAAACTTATTCAGTTTTGTGGTGACTTTATAGCCTACAATGCAAATCACTATTCGCAATGCATGCGTAGCTAGCCATTTTAATTCCATTTGTTGTCCCTGTTTCAACTTCACTCAACCCTGTCTTACTTTCCCTTTTTCCTTAATTAGTTCATTTCAGGTAATATAAGTCCCACCTGCTGTGAACTTTTATTATAGAACTTCTTGCTATAACACCAACAGTTAAGATCCATTCCTATAAATGTTCATGGTTTACACACATTTCACTTTTTTGCAGGTTCAATTGTTTAATTAATTTAGTCCATTTGCTTTTCATCCAAATTTTCAGAAGATAAGATTATACTAATTATTTGTAGTATAAAATAATGGTGCAATAAGAAATTTTCAGAGCATAGCACACTAACCTGGTCAGTCCTTCTAGTGTTTACCTCACTCTGTCGGTTGTTTCTCTCTTCTTCTCCACTGTCTGTCTATTTGGTCAGTACCAATGCTTACTTCTCGTACCTTTATTCTCATAAGTCATCATCTTCTTACTCATTTCCTTTTTTAGGCTCACACCACTCACCACATTTTCACTGTTCTTCATTTTACACTGCACTGCACTATTGGGCAACCTCCCTACCTTACCTCTAAATTTCTATACCCGTTTTACAATTTCAAACGTATTTAAACAATTTTTACAAAAGAAAATGCTTTTCAGAAATTCCTATTCTAACACCCTCCTAACACATTTAATTCAAATGAGTCATTTTGTTCTTTGTTTTGTTTCGGTAAAAATCAATTTAATTTAATTACTCTTTTTACCAATGAGTAATTATTGTGTTTGTCTTTAACATAACTTAGCTAAATTCATTACTCATTCATTTTTTATGTTTAACACTTGTTACAACAAGTGTCAATGCACTTTCCTATCTATTTGTCTCTCAAGAACCTATTCCACATCTTTCATTACTTAAAATTCTGTTTGTTTGTTATCCCCCATAACTAATGTATACCTTTTAGTATAATAATAATAAAATGTATATAATGTATATAATGTAATTTTTTTTTTTAACTTCTTCTTCTTAACCTAAATAGTGGCTAGTTTGTTTAACATGTCTTGCCCACTCTACCCTAGACAGAGGTGAAAATTTGACTCTACATAATTGGTGACTAGCGGAATGCGTAGTCCATTGGTGTTCAGGCTTTTGAAAAATTTTGTGAAGGGTCATAGAACACCTTTAATTGGGGAACCGATCCACCTTGAACTACTCGAACATGGAGTTACCCCATCGACATGTGCATTGCCATCAAACTATGATGTCCATGCACATGCCACAAGGCCTCCTTACCAGTTCGGTAGGTCATGTGTGTCACAATTCAATATCATTTCTGTGTTTGTTTTGGTTGCCGAGACTTGGTTCGAACAACCGATTGCCTTAAAACTAAATATTCATTATAATCATTCATTCCAGTCCTCTCTCGCCAAGATGGATCGATATTTGTTGTGGTAAAATCCATTCATCACCATCCATCTGCTCACACTAACATTGTCAAGTCCAGGTATTTGAAAGAAATAATTTTATTATTTATAATTTCTTCTTCCAATTACCTCAAAAATATACAATTTTTTTTTTTTTTATCAGTATTACTGTCTTTAAAATTAAAATTCATGAGACCTATTAAAACTTTACACTTACTTTTTGTTATTTTTGTAATAAAATTATTTCTTGGTTTTTCGTCCTCCTTATGGTTTGCAAATATTTTTACTCCCCATAAGGTCTTATACCTCTGTTAAGCTTTGCTTAAAGGGCGCAAAGTAACAAGTATCTAACAATGAAAAACCCATAAATTTCTTAAGGCCTATTCTACCCCTTTTCTTTCTTCATGAAACCTTTTCAGTTGTGTTACATTGTAAGTCCCTACTATTCTTTCAGAATTAATTTCTTTAACTACATAAGCATTCTCCATCTTTATTTCTGTTACTACAAAAGGACCTGTGAATAATAGGAAAAACTTCTTAATCTTTTTGTCTAGCTTATTTGATAAATTATGAGTTTTTACTAATACTTTGTCACCTGTGTTAAATTTAATTGGTCTTATGTTTTTATCAAATTTTTCTTTTCGCTTTTGAGCCTTGTTAAGAATTTTTTCTCTGGCTAATCTGACACATTCTATTTCATTAAATTCCCTTTTGTTACGAAACTCTATTACCTTTTCCAAAAAATGAGTATTTACTCTACCTAGCATAACCTCTGATGGTATATGTTCAGTTACTCCATGTACCGAGTTGTTCAGGCATTCCTCAATGAAAAGTAATGAATGTGGCCAATTAGTATGTTTCTTATGACAATAGATCCTAATCATTTTGTTGATCTCTTTATTGATCCTCTCAGTTGGGTTTGATTGTGGATGATATATTGATGTGTGAACTGGTTTAATACCTGCTTCACTTAGTTTTGTGTACCATAGGTCACTAGTAAACTGACTGCCATGATCACTTAGAATTGACTCTATGTGCCCTACTTCTGGAATGTATTTTTCAAAAATCTTATTTAATAGAACTTTACTTGTTGCCCTTTTAATAGGGTACATTTTCACAAATTTTGAAAAAACATCTATTAGTACAAAGATATACTTTACTCCTCCAATTCCCGTTGGCAGCTCACCTATCAGATCAACGGCTATCAACTGCTTTATTCTTTCCGGAATGATCGGATTTAGGCTTCCAATAGCTTTTTCATTTATATGCTTACCCTTTTGGCATAGCAGACAACATTTCAATTGACTCTTAATTCTTTTTTCCATATTTGGAAACACACAAAATTGTTTCATACATGAATATATTTTTCCACCCCCCATATGTCCATACTTTAAATGTGCCATTTCTACTAAGTTTTTTACGAGATTATCCGGTATACAGACTCTAAACTGGTTATGGTTATTTCTACTTTTTTGAAATAAAATTCCCTTGTGTAATTTAAAATTTTCTTTAATGTTCCCCATCCCCTCTGACTCTAGATTTTCAACAATATTTCTTAACCTATTATCTTCTTTTTGTTGTTTATCTAAATTCTTAAGTAATTTTTTCATTTCCCTATCCTCCACCCCTAGTTTCAAATTTGCTTTAAGTACTTGGATTGTATTCATTGTAGTTTTACTTACAAACTCTTCATCTGTCACTCTAGATAGAACATCAGCTGGTACATTATCTTTACCTCTTACATAGTCAATTTCCAGATTGTACTCTTGTAAAACTAGACTCCATCTTAATAGTCTACCATGAGTAAGTCTACAGGTTTTCAAAAATGATAACGCCCGGTGATCTGATTTCACTATTACTTTAAAATGCCCAATGATGTATGACCGGAATTTTTTACATGCAAATACTACAGCTAACAATTCTTTCTCTGTAGTTGAGTACCCTTTCTCTGCTTCAATTAGTGACCTACTCGCAAAGTTAACTACTTTCTCTTCCCCCTCATTATCAATTTGGTACAAAATTGCCGATACACTAACATCAGACGCGTCTGTATTTATATAGAAAGGTTCATCCCATTTAGGATGATGTAGGATTACTGATTCTAAAAACTTTTCTTTTATTTCTCTAAAAACTTCCCTTTCCATGTCTCCCCATTTCCATTGCTTTTTACTACTCATTAAATGATTAAATTTAGTTGTTAAATCTGAGTAATTCTTTTGAAATGCACGATAGTAGTTACACATCCCTAGGAAAGCTTGTAATTTCTTAAGGCAGTCTGGTTCAGGAAAATTTTGAATTTTTTCTATTTTCTCAGGGTCCATTTTGATTCCTTCGTCACTCAAAATGTACCCTAAAAACTTAACTTCCTTTTTCAAAAATTCTGTTTTCTTTAATTTGACTGTCGCCCCACATTCAGCTAACCTACTTAAAACTTTGTCAAGATGATTAATATGTTGGTCAAAAGTTTCTGAGGTAATTAAAATGTCATCAACATAGCAAGTTACAAAATCCGAAAATTCAGGACCAAAAATAGTATCCATCGCCTTAGTGAATAGTGCCGTACTGACATTTAACCCAAAAGGAAGTCGTTTGTATTGATAATTTTTTCCGCCAAACGTGAATGCAACATATTTCCTTGATTCTTCATCAAGCAGAACTTGATGAAAACCCATGGTCAAGTCTAGAGCAGTGAAATATTTGACATTCATAAATTTTTGTAAAATTTCCTCGGTTGTTTCTGTCGATTGTCTATCAGGGTGTAAATAAGTATTAATTTTCCTTGAGTCTAAACAGGTTCTGATTGACAGATCCTTTTTTACTACACATACTAATGGATTTGAATAACTACTGTGTGAGGTTTCAATAATGTCCATCTCTTTGAGTTTGTTTAGCTCCTCTTCCACAGCTTTTCGCTTGTGAAAAGGCACTGGGTATGATTTTCCTATGTACGGTGTGTCTACCTTCAAGTTTAATTTTGCTACATAATTTTTTATGCATCCCGGCCTGTCAGAAAATACTTTTTTATTTTTTGTTAGAACTTCATGTAATTTGTTTATTTTAATCTCACCCCCCACCCCCCATTCTTTTTCAATCCCCTCTATTTTTGATTTTATCTGCTGATCTACACCCGTTTCAACACTTTGCTCTTTGCTGATTGCTGTTTTATTTTCAGTTAATTCAGTTAACTGTAATACTTTAATTTCTTTTAGGCTACTGTCAAACTCATCATCCGTTCCCGTTACACATTGACTAATAAAGTTAACCCTTACAATATTTACACTCCCAACACTGGTCTCTCTACTACCTTGTCTCAAGCTGATTCTATAATATTTGCTCAAATATACTATGTTTAATTTCTTTTCGTTAAAGTCTACCACTGCTTGATATCTTTGTAAAAAGTCGCAACCAATCAAGAAATCAACTTGAATACCTTTTACCACTAAACAATCAATAGGTACCTTCAATTTTCCCATTTCCACTTCTAATTGTACTTGTTTTTCAACTCTTTTGCTTCTATTTCCGGTAATCCCCATTATCGTCGTGTTAGCTATTTTAAGTTCAGGAATAGTATAGTCTACATTATTATTTACATTCGTTAGAAATTGTTCTGATATCACTGTCGCCTGTGATCCAGTGTCAATGATACATTTGCTGTTTAGTTTCCCTATTTTTATTTCTATTTCAGGGAGCACTACGCTAATTGGTTTACAAATCCCATCATTGAAATTGTTCTCACCGGTTAGTTCATCACTTAAATTGTTCTCACAAACGATCGAATTGCATTGTTTGTTTTCACAATTACTATCAATTATAGGATCAGTCACATCGAGTGCTATATTAATCAAGTCTCTTACTACTTCGAAACCTTTTGAATTTAAATGAATTAGGTCTTCGCGTTTCCCATATCTACTATGTATAACCTTTTCAAACAATCCTAACTTGCAACCAGTTTTATCTTCTTGGTTCAAAAATTCTTTATTAATGTCAATTACTTCAATCAAATCATCTTTGTTTAGGCTCCTAATAAAACTGTTCAACACTTCGAGTTCATCATAATGTTTACCGTCATTTATTGCAAGTTTAGGGATTGGAGGCAAAGTTAACACTACTATCCTTTCACATGTTTCTTTAAGTGTTTCAATAAGAACTTTAAAATCAAGAATAATTGATCCTACAGGTCTTTTTTGTAATAAATCATTAGTCCCTATCCATACAATTACTTTTTTATCAATTTTATCTTTATTTGTTGAGACTAAGTTTGCTAAATCTGTAACTGTCTGACCACCTATTGATAACCCGATGCACCATTTACCACATATTAAGGAGGCTTCTTTACCTAGAATATATTTGCTATATCTAACTGATTGGGAGTCCCCCAGTAATTCATATCCCCTTACTATTGGTTTATAAATACTTTTAATCCCGGTTTCCTCCCCAATATGTGGGCTGCCTTGTCAGTCGTTCCTGTCCCCATTTGGAAAAACTCTCCCAGAAAAATTACCCCTTCCCCTAAAATTACTCCTTCCTCTGTTCCCATTCTCTACCCATCTCTTAGGTTCATTCTTGTCATTTTCCCTAATCCTATCCCTTTCACTTCCCATTTCATTTTGATTCTCTTCCCTATCATTTCTCCTTACCTCTACTACATTAGTTTTAATTTCCCTTGGTTTGTCTTTTTCATTCCTGTGTTCATCTCTCTTATAGTTAGGCCTATACTGGTCCCTTTCAAATTTAATAAATCTATTGTTAGGCAGGCTTTCCCTATCTCTTACTATCCCGATTTTTTTACACAGATTCTCCATGTCACTTTCACTACTTATTTCTTTAACTGACATGGCCGACTGGATAGCGGCGCCTAGACTCTCAGGTAGGTGTTTACATATGTAATTGAGAAATAATTCAATACTTAATGGCTTATCTAACATCTTATTGATCGAGTATTGGTTCATGACATAGGTTACTAAATCTACCCCACTGTTACCGAAGTTACCATTCCCAGTTAGGTCATGTTCAAACTGTCTTTGTCTGATTACCCCCCAGTACCTCTTTTTAAATTCGGTTTCGAACAATGAAAAATTGACAAACTTGTCCAAGTGCTGTCTCGCCCAGATCTTTGGTTCACCCTCGAGAAACTTTATGATGTTTAAAAGCTGGGCTTCCCAATTTTCCCCAGATACATCTACAAATTTCCTAGCATACTTAAGAAATGTCATGGGATGCAGCCCATTTACCTGATTGTCAAATTTACTTAGAAATAATTCAGCATTGGCATTTATAGTGTTAATTGATTTTATTTCGGCACAACTACTAATGTTCAGTGAGTGTTTTAATTTCCCTTCTATTTTCTTAGAGATCGACTCAATATATTCAATCTCCTCAATAGGCCTACTTTTTTCGAGTGACTCTAGCCTATTACCTATCACTATGGCTTCATTGTCATATCTATTTTTAAATTGATCTAGCTTTGAGGAGCAGCTATTGATTGACTTTTCACATCTGTCTACTCTTTCTACATTCTTAATGTTTGTTTCCCTAACCTCATTATTTACTTCTTCTAGGCTAGCCTCTATCTCTCCTACTTTGATCCCTACTCTCTTGACTTCATTGTTGATCGCGCTAGTTTTATCATTAATTAATTTAACACATTTCTCATCATTTACGTTTACTGTTTTTTCAAGATTATCTACCCGGCAGTCTGTCTCCTGAAGTTTACTCTGAATCAAATCAACTCTACTGTCAGTCTTATTAAGGTCTATTCTAATCTCATTTACCCTATCATTTAGCTCTTGTTTCAATTCTTTAATGCCCTGATCTATTTTGTTACTTAGGTCCTCTATTTTGACATTCAGGTCCTGTCTTAAAATATTAAATTGTTGTAATAGTATGTTAAGCATGTCATTGTTTGTCTGTGTAGGTGTGGGTGTGTCTTTGTTTTGTTCAACTATGTCTATGTGTTTCTGATTGCTATCAATCTCATTAGTGTCATTGTTCATATTTGAATCTACAGCGTTTTCATCTTCATTAGGTTTGAGGGACTCTAAATCGTCACAAATAGAGTTCGAGGAATCACCTTCAAAGCCCCTGAACCCAGATTCCAAAGAGTCACTGTCAACACTCATTTTTTAGATGAGAGCCCCACGTTGTTGGTCGCCAATTGTTACTTGTTTTACAATTTTGAATTTATATAATTTTCAATTTATAAATCTTAGGGGCTTGCTCACTATTTTTACTTCATGAAACTCATATCTCAGGGTCGCTCTAAATTGGGTGCGGCGTGGGTGCTCTCATCATATGAGTAAAAGATGACTCGTTTGAATTTGAAGCATGTAAATATATTCAATGAAAAATTTTTATACTACAAATTGAATTTAAACTAACTTATTTATGGGGAAGGGAAACATAGATATTATCCTATTCTGACCTATTTAATATTTTAAGGAAGGGTTAACACAGAGGTTACATGATCTATTAAATAGAAATTGAGAGTTTTTGGTTAGCCCATTCAGTAGAAATTATAATCTTAACCGATCACAAACTTGTATTTAATCCCACGCTGGCGTCCTCACAGCTGCGACCACGAGGCATCTGATCTTATCCATTAACCATCACTTATTTTCCAAAATATTCTCGAAAAAAACCTTTTAAAAATATTCCCTAGTTCATTGGTGAAACAAACACTTTGTTTATATTATTAAACTTATGAAGATGAAACAGATAATTCAAGATTTAAAAAATTATGTTTAGAGCCATTGTGAACTCCATCCGATCACTCGGATGGTTGAGATCAGAAGAAAGAAGAAAGATTTTTTCGATCTCTCTTGCTTTTATTTTTAGCGGAAACAAACTTACCAACCTTTAGTATTTTTCCCCATTAAATTTACCGATTGTGCCTTTTTCCCCGTACAACCTGCTGAGTGCCTGCCTTTTTTAAGTCTCTGGGAATTTAATTTTCCCCTACAGTTGGCTGCACTTATTGTTTTCCCCTCTCTGATCTCTTTGATTAGCTTGAGGTTATGTCAATCTTAATTAATTAAATTTTTATTTTCCTTTACAAAACCCATTTTTTATTGTTTATTGTGTTAAAATAATAAGATTTTATTCTTGGCTAAATTTGATTTTAAGTGATACTTTCCGAGTTATGATGCTAATTACGCGTGTCCTTTGACATGTGTCCCCTGTCCTACCAGAATTTATCGTTTTCTAATTTTCGTTTATTTATTTAATTGGTTTTAATTATTACAGGTAAGTTTTATCATTAATTCCTGAGAGTATTCAATATTTGTGCTTTTCATCCATTTAATATATGTTTTTTCTGTCTTTAGGCCCTACTCTTATTTATTAGGTTAGGCCTATGGCCTAGCCTATAATTTTCATCAGTTGAGATGTCCTTAAAAATGTCCCAGTATGTTGCTCCTATTAAGCTACTATCGGTTTGATGCCTTATGTTCTGGGTGAATATGTTGTTTATTTCATTAGGCCATGATTAGTACACAATTTATATAGGCCTACAGGTTTCCGACCCGCTACATGATTACTATATCAAAATAAACTATGTTTTGATATAGTTTGTTGTCGACCATACAAACATTGATTTTTTCACTTTTGAATGTTGTGTTATAAAACAAAATATGTTTATTTAAATATTAAAAAATCTCTTCTAAAATTATATAAAAAATTTATATTTTTTAATCATGTTACCTATTTATTCTACCTTATATCTTTTACTAAAAAAACTTTTTTCTATTAATACTTTTACTTTAAATAGAGTGTTGCCCAAGCAACATGAAAACTGTTGAAACTTGTTTGAAAATAGGTTTGAAACAATTTTAAAATAAGTTTGGTTTTAAGATTGTTTTAAAAGAAGTTTGAAACAAGATTAAAACTGTTTTGATAGAGTTGGTAAAACACTTATTAAAACAGTTTTATAACAAGTTTGAAACAAGTTTAAAACTATTTCAATACTGTTTTGATACAGTTGATGAATTCTCTTTTAAAACAATTTTAATAGAAGTTTGAAACAAGTTTAAAACAAGTTCAAAATTGTTATGATATAATTCGTGAAATCTATTTGTAAAATATTATGTTTTTTAATAATAATATAATTATTAGATTGAAACAAAAGCTACTAACATCACATACAGACATATAAAAGTTAATAGCACTCCAGATTTAACACAGTTGAGCACTCTGATTTTTTTCATTTTCAACAATAATAATGATTTAATTGCCAAAACCATGTAAGATAAGTTTGAATGATTTTAGACCTATCATTTGTTAAACTATAGCATTATTCAACATCTTTCTTATTACTTCCAAAGCATTTAAAATTTTATGTTACATAATCAAGAATAAGCTCTAAATTTTTTCCTACCCACTTGTGCGTGTATTTAGTTAATAGAGGTAAAAGTTTTATTTATATTTATTTATTTAACTTAAATTGTGGAGCTATCACAGGAAGAACTAAACACAGACTTCTGTCAACTTATAAATTTTTTTTTTTCTTTTTTAACTTCAATTTATTTACAATCTGTTCAAATTGAGGAACAATAAGTAAATATTATAATTCATAGCACAATTACAAGACCAAATTAAACATGAGTTAGATACCGATCATCAGCAGTACTAACAAAAGTTATGTTATGGGATAAAACGAGATGGCAGGTCAAGAATATTGTTTCTTTTTAGTCTATATATGTGTTGGCTATTGTCCAGAAGATTGACGGCAACGTGATTTGGATGTGTTTCAAGTTTTCTTATGTACTTATCGCTAAATTTTGAAACTTCTTCTGTTACTAAGGGTATGGCACAGTCATTATGAATGGTGAGGTTTGACACAAACCAAGGAGCTCGTAAGATGCTTCGTAACGTCTTGGACTGGAACCTCTGGAGAATATATATATAGGACTTGGAAGCTGTCCCCCATAACACGATTCCGTAGGTCCAAATGGGCTTGAGGACAACTTTGTAGAGGAGTAATTTATTTTCTATTGACAATTTTGAGTTATTATTGAAGAGCCAAGACATTTGTCGCCATTTTAGGTTAAGCTGTTGTCGTTTATGCCATATATGGCTTCGCCAGGTTAGACGTCTGTCAAGATGCATACCCAAATACTTACAGTAACCGGCCCAGGAGAATGCACTTGAATATTCAAGATCATATGGATCGAAATGGATCACATTTTACAATTTAAATCCATAATTGTTGCATTACATTTCTAAAAACATTTCTTTCGAAATCATATGATTGTTTAATTATGACAAATCAAAACATAATAGTAGAGTAATGATTGCTTAATAACAAGTTGATTTTACAGGAGCCGATACCACCGATATGGCTTTTGTTTTTCACTCGTTCATATCTTATATTGTCGGCTCTAAATGACGATCGGACCACTCAAAAGAGGTAGCTAATTGTTAGCTACTGCAATGGCCAAAAATGCCAATTCATTATGTCAATTTCGTCTGTGAAAGACGGCCGCAGCGCATAAAATCTGCCGCAATTTCCGCAGATTCAATTCTAATGTTTATACGTTGCATGAAATATCGACGAACGAGACGCGAAAAACCCTGCTATTATTATTTTGTGAGTCACATGTTGCAAGTACGAGCGCTGTAGCCTCATGCGGATCAGTGTTGTCCGGAGTGTGGATCTATTGGGAGTCGAGGTTTTATTGTAATTTGAAAGGAATTTCATGTAAAAAACGTTATGCTTTGTAACAGTTGTAAATGTGTTTCAATACTTTAAGTTGTTGCAGTGTTTAAAAACGAATTAAAAGATATTACTTTTTTCATCAAACCTCAATGACTTGAAAAAAGGAATAACCTAGAACAGCGATGATCCATCAAATTTCAATACCCATTTATTAATCAAAGCTGTGTAAATGTGTTTACATAATGTACAATTTGTTTTTTTTTTCGTTAATAATTAAATCTCAGTGTATTCATATCAAATTTGGTATCAAAATACTTGGAAAAAACTTGTTATATTAACAACTTTCAATAAATGTTGAATTCGATTGAAAATGACATAACAACACTGGGTTTCCTGGTACTTGGCGGCATTGTGTGCAGGAAAGCGAAAGCAATATATGGCCGCCCTAGCCGCAGCGCGGGACAATCGGGACTCATTACCTCACTAGGAATCTTGCCGAGGAACAAGTGGGACGGTTTGCAGTCAATATCATGTCCGGGAACAAGATGGGGTCGGACCAAGTGTGGCGTAACCTCGGATCACCAAAAATATTCATGCAGTACGTTTATTAATAAATGTTTGGCGAAAAAATATAATTAAGACGTTTATGAGTGGAGTGTGGGTATTCTTAGCGTCCATCCATTAAACATTTAGTAGAAAGATAATGACGGTCAGAATCAACTTCGGCCCCTTGCTAACGCTACGAGAGGTTTAGAGTTTTGTTTACCCTCCAGATTTAACCATCCAATGTCCGTTTCATTTACAATACATAGCACTTCAATTTGGTATAATATAGAAAAAATAGCACCCATTTTGTTAAACAGGTTAATTTCATTTCTATTTGTAAGGCAGCAATTATTTTCATACGCATAGTTCTGATTAAAGGTGGCAGTAAAATAACAAAACAAAACCTGGGATAAGCATAACTAATAACATTAGCCTAGTTAAGAATTGCTACAGTTTTCAATCAAAACACATGTTTGATGATAAACATTTCAGATTATCTCTTAAGACAATGTTTATTTTTGATTGATTTATTTTTTTAAATAAGACGATGTTTTTAGTTTAGTACATACATCTAGGTGAATATTCAATTTGAATGGCTGGATTGTTATTCCATATGATTGTTTACTAATGGATCAAGTGCATTCTCGTGAGCCGGTCACTGTAATTTCAGTGTGATCAGGCAAAATTACATTATTTAAATGAACTGGGGGGCATGTTTCCATTTTGGTTGTGAATGTTATATGTGCAGATTTATTTTCGTTAACCTTCACCCTCCATTTATTCAACCAATCCGACAAATCATTTAAGCTGTTCTGTAAGGTTTAAAAATAAATTAGTTGAAAACTGTTCTAGCATATGACAAATGACAAATGACAATTCTTTATTGTACATCACATCTGTTTTGTTATTACAAAGGTAATATTCAGACAGGTACATTGTCAATACTTAAAGGCTACTAGAAAAAAAACCAAGACAAACATAGACATTGGAACCCAACCAATTAAAACTAATTTACATAATAAAAGATATAAAAAAAAATATTGGATATTAAAAATATGCCTGTTACCAAGAATCATTGAAAAATTCCTCAAGATTATAATATGCTTTTTTTATTAAAATTTCTTTGATACTGCCTGCAAATTTTACTATGTTTAATTTTTTAAAGGAATTCGGGATCTTGTTGTAAATTTTTAACCCCATATAAAGAGGACTTGTTTCATATTTTTTAAAAATATGAGCAGGATATTGAAAAATTTCTAGTTTTCGTGTGTTATATGAATGACTGATTAAATAATTTTTAAACATTTCGGGATTATTGTGGACCATTTTTAGAATTTCTAAGATAAATATTGAAGTTAATGTTAAAATTTTGAAATTTTGAAATAGTTGTCTACATGGTGTTGTTTTGTGACAATTCGCAAGAGTTCTAATGATTGATTTTTGTTTTTGGAAAACTTTATCTATATCCGAAGCTGCCCCCCACAATGCAATACCATAGCTTAAAATTGAGTACACATAAGCATAATAGACATCTTTACACACATCCTGGGAGGCAATTGGAGTTAAAATACTTAAGGCATATCTTGTTGAACTGAGTTTTTTGTTTAAATAATTTATATGCTCTGTCCACCGTAGTTGTCCAGATGTAAACCTAAAAATTTTACTACTTCTGTGGCTGAGTCAGTAACTCCTGTATTGGCAGTTGAATTTCTTAATTTAAAAATAAAACATTTGTTTTGTCTTCATTTAAAAGTAAGCCATTATTTAAAAACCAATTTCCTATTTCTGCTATTGTTTTTTCAACATCTTTGTGTAGGATTTGAACATTATCTCGTTTGATGAGAGCTGTTGTGTCATCTGCATAAAGGGTAAAATTACAAATTTGATGACAAAAATGTGAAGGTAAATCATTAATATATGTGAGGAATAAGAGGGGACCTAGGATTGAACCTTGCGGTACTCCGTAGTTGTTATATGCCCAAGAAGAGTATTTGTTCCCAGAATCTGTTTTAATCACTGTTCTTTGTTTATGATCGCTTAAGTAGGATTTTAAAAGTTCAATTACTTGATCATGGAAACCAAGTTCTGTAAGTTTATGTAGAAGAATTTTATGATTAACACAGTCAAAAGCCTTGGACAAGTCGCAGAACACACCAGCTGTGCACCGCGACTCGTCCAAAGCCTTCAATGTGCAGTTTACAAAGTTGATTAATGCCGATTGTGTACTTAGATTTTTTCGAAAACCAAATTGTCTTTCATAAATTTTGGAAATGTTACTTAGCAAAGAAATTGGCCTGTAGTTTTGTACTTCATTTACACATCCCTTTTTATGGATGGGCACTATTTCTGAGAGTTTTAGCAATTGGGGGAAGACGCCTTCGGTAAATGATTGATTGATCAATATAGCCAAAGAATTTGATATTTCATCTGCCGACCATTTCAATAACTTTATGGGTATGCCATCCCAGCCACAGGCATTACTATTACTTAAACTTAAAATAGTTTTCTTTATTTCTACTTCATTTGTTGGAGCAAAACAACCTAGTTTTGTCATCTGAACTGCAGGATTAACATTTGAATTAATATTTTTTGCATGTGGGGTATTTGGAATTTTGAGAATTTTTACAATATTAGAGTACTGGTAATAGAACAGTTCAGCCACAGCTGATGTATCATTAATAATTTCATTGTTTACCTTAAGTTTAATGGGAGGTTTAACAATTTCATTTTTCCCGCCTACTCCTAATTCCTCCTTTACAACTTTCCACATAGCTTTGGATTTATTTTTTGCTTGCATGATATAAGTTACCTATCATTTGCAGATTTTTTAGCTTTTGTTACAACCTTTTTAAATATTTTTTTGTAATTTTTAATATAGTTCAAAAACTCAGGATCATTACTGAATTTTGCTTCATAATGTAATTTTCTTTTTTTAATTGATGATATTTTTATTCCCAAAGTAACCCAAGTTTTAGATTTCACTTTACTATTTCTTTTTATAGCTTTGACTGGAAAACTTTCTTCCATGCTTAACATAAACTTAGCCAGGAAACTATTGTAATTTATATCCACAGTACTATCCAAAGATAAAGACATTAAATTAGATCTTAAGCTATTGATAAATGGGACAATGGATCTCTCAGGAAAACGTCTCCGGTAGGATTTTACTGATTGTGATGGCTTTGCTTTAAATTTATTAAGTTTATCTAAAGGTAACTGAAGAAATAAAGCATTGTGATCTGACATAGCTAAATCAACATTTTTTGTAAGAGCTTTGCCATAATTTATGGAAGTTAAAAAATTGTCAATGCATGTTTTTGTTTGTTTGGTAATTCTAGTTGGTTCTTTGATGTTGACAAACAAACCTTGATTACTTATAATATTTTTAAATTCCTCTACTAAATTATTATTTTTATCTAAAGGGTTAATATTAAAATCAGCAGCAATTACAATAAATTTCTTTTTTCCCTCTTTATGTAAAATTTTGAGAAAGCTCTGAAATTTTTTCAAAAATAATTTACTGATGTCATTACCAGGTATTCTATAAATTGATGCAATTATTAAGTTAAGATTTTCAATTTCTACACATGATAGTTCAAAAACAAAATCTTCATTGAAAGCTTTACTTAAATCATCTCGCAAAATTGTAGTAAGGGAATCATGGACTAGTATACAAGATCCACCCCTAGAGTAATTCTTGAAAAAACCATCTCTCAAACTGAAATTGGGTATTCTGTTAAGCAATAATTTGTTGGATTCTTTTATATTATGTTCATTAAGGCAGATTACTTTAACTTTTTCTGAACTTTCTAGGAAAACATTTAGCTCCTCAAATTTTTCTTTGATGCCTTGAATGTTGTAGTGCATAATACAATTATTTACCGTAGGTGATGAGAATCCCCAGTTTCGTTTAAGTTCCAATTACTATTGACTGAGCAGACACATTTTTTGAGTTGTTAATGGGGCTAGAACAAACATTGTTGACTACTATGCTGGAACTGTTGATAAAGTCTGTGGACGTCTCGTTGTAAAGCAAGCTGTTGTTAAGAGTCATCTGCAGAGCTGGGGAGATCTCGTTGCGAAAAGTGCTGTTGTGATGAGGTTGTAAAGCTGGCGAGGCCTCAATGTGTATTATGCTGTTGTGATGAGTCTGTGGAGCTGGCGGGTCAGTGGTTCGAGGTTGTCCGTTTGCTGTCATCAGGGTGATGGTGTTCTTCAGCCGATTGATAAAAGTTTGATGTGTTATGCCTCTTCTTAATCTTCTATTTGTTTGCTCATTGTAGGTGATAATTTGTATTTTTGCACCTGTCTTCTGTTGAAATTGAACTGAATTTCTCACAAAGTGTTGGATTTGAATACTGTCTCGAATGCAACCCATCGGAGAACAGATAAGATACTTTAACTTTTTTCTTTCAAAGTCTGTAGTCAGATCTTCAAAGGCTGTGTTGTAATCATCCAATTTCGGTTTGGTGAAGTACTTGGGTTTTGTGATCAGACCGTAGACATGTGCACCATCAGTCTCCTGGCAGGTTAGGAGAGTTGTTATTAGGTCAGCGGCAGTGGGTTTTCCGGGGTGATCTGCGAAGACTGTTGCTATGCCCTCACTCATATGTTTGCTTTCTCCAAGATCCCCAGAGATGCAATGGGCGAAAGCTATTGCATTTTCTTTGTTCTTTTCTTGAAAAACCCTTCCCATGTCGTCTTCAACAACCTTAACAGACTGGCAAGTTGTAATGGTTTCTTCTGCATCTGGAAGGGCTGATTTACTTTTGGTGGAGGGTTGATTGCTGATGTACTGTAGAATTTTTTCTGTGAAAACCTCCTTACCTTTTCTATTAAAATGCAAGCCATGATTGGTGTAGTAATGGCGAGGTAGGTCATGAAGTGAAATGATTCGAGCATTGTTAGGTGATAGTTGCAACACTAATTTTTCAATTTCTTCATTGATTTTTGTTAGTTTACTGTCCAAATCTGGTCGGTCATGGCGCATAGGCAGAGTAGCAATAATTAGCTTAGTGTGTGGTGTAATGAGGAGTAGGGTGCGAACATCATCCAAAATATGTTTTATCTTTGTTGCACCAACATCATTGGTTCCAGCCACTACAAGCAGGTAATCTTCCTTTGACAGATTCCAAGCAAGATCTACAATATCTTCAGTAACACCATTAAATTTAGCATTAGGTCTCACATGAGCGGTTACATTTACAGTAGTGTTCTTTTGCACCATGCTACGAATATCATGCCCATGACTATCTGCCATAATAAGTAATCTTGAGTTGGTGTTGGATGTTTTGTTACTTTCTAGTAGTTTTTTAATTGAAGTTACATTTTTTTATTGGTAGTAAGTTTTCTTTGCATACAGTGAATTAAAGTGTATCACAGTCTCAAACTGTGTCAAATTTTTTACATATAATTTTTTTTAACTATTTTTATGTAAAAAATGTAAAAATATTTGATAGATTTTATTTAAATTTTTTCAACTTTTAGGCTAAAAGATCTGTTATAAATTTGAAGAAAAACTACAGTTTTCAATTTATGAAACTATTTTTTGTAATATAAAATTTGATGTAAATCTTGTTTAAAACTCGTATCAAAATTGTTTTAAAACAATTTTAAACTTGTTTCAAACTTGCTTTGAAACAATTTTGAACTTATTTTAAACTTGCTTTGAAACAATTTTAAAGCTGCTATCAATAGTGAAAAAATCCACGTCTAACTGCTATTAAAATAGTTTTGAAACAAGTTTTAACTTTTTAAAATTGTTTTGATATAGTTTCAAATACTGCTTGGGTGGTTAAGGTTTTATAGAATTGTATAAAAATATAAAAAACACCCAATTTTTATTTTATTTATTCGTTTTATATTATTTTTTATATAGTTTTTGAAAAGATAAAAAAAACTTTTAGATCTCATTTAATTAATTGGTTTTATATTCTGTTCTTTTCTAACTACTTGTATCTTTAAAAAGTCCATACAATCTTACATCAATTTATTCTTATGTGAAATCAATAAAATTTATTCTTTCCCTTAATATATTTTGGTAAAACTTAGTATGCGGTTTTAGGATTAACGATTGACTATATTTTGCTTTTAACACACTCCCTGCTATATAGGTCATAACCTATATGATTGATCATATTATCATGTAAGCAAATAAATCATAAAATAAAATTGGAAATTTGTAATATACACAATGTATGTTGTAACCTACGTTGGCTGTGATGAGTATATACCCTATTTCAAGTAATTTCTTACGAAATTACTTTTGTCAGACTAATGTTTTGATACTTTATTTCTAGATCGCCTTCCCCGGGAGACGTACACTGTGGTCCCATCACTGCTAGAGGTTCCAGCTTCCGAGAACTCCACCGCCCAGCTGTTAGAGGCAGTGCAAGCTCCACTTGTTGTTCAGATGGCTGCGGACATTCTCCAAATTTTAAATTTATTCAAATCAAATCTGGCTGCCCACTGCCCACCAGCCACCATATGCGATGCTTTTATACCGAATCACCACCATGCAAAAACAAGAGCCATTCTACGGACCCCCCATCTCGTCACTTATGTCCTCAACGCCTTACAAATGGGCTCTGATGAGTTTGATGGTTATACGGTGTACCATAAAATTCCTGATGACTCTATTTTCTACGAGCATTTTGGATCGTTTAAAATTACTCAAGACAAATGGGTTTTCTTCTCTGAAGAAATCAACAAAACCACTCCTAATTTATGTCGAAGTATTCCTTCATACAATGTTACAGGTCTTGACTGCACGGATTGTGTCAACTTCAATGAGATTTATCATCAGCATTTTGAGGAAGTGAGAAGACGCCAGACATTTGCTAACATAGTCGTATTTCGTTCTGAATCATGGGTGGCAGCTATTGTTTCCGTTTCAGCAGTCGGGGTTATTTGTTGCATTGCTATCGCAACGTTCATTTTGATTCGCATTTGTAAACGAGACATTCTGGAAGGAAACCCTTCTTTTTCATTTCTTCTTCTTATCTCTATAATTTTTACTTATGGATCGATCCTTCCATTTTCATTTACAGTTGTAGACGACCATCACTTCTACAAGGGAATATTCTGTGCAGCAAGGTTGTTCGGAACGACTCTTTCTTATGCTCTGATTTTCTCCATAATGCTCGCCCGTGGTCTGATGTTGGCCTCTTGTGATCAAGATGGAGGTTTCATGAGTCATATTAATGGCTATCATCAAACAGTATTATGTTTTTTCATCGCTGCTGTCCAAATCGGTCTCAGCGTTCAATTTTGGGCTGTAAATTGGAGATTTTTACCCCAAGATCAGTGTTCTCCAATGACGGATGGTTACTTATTCATTTTATCTCTCTGCTATGACATGTTTTTATTAATTCTACTTGTGTTCACATCTCCATTTATTATTAGGTCCAAACGAAATTATCATGAAGGTTCATTTTTTGCAGTTAGCTCGATATTGTGTATGTTAGTGTGGTTCGGTTGGGTGTCAGGCTACATATTATTCCCTAAAGAGTACAATGACATATTTGTGGTGTCCGGACTTTGTGGCACTGCCACTGTTCTTCTTGTGACAATTTTCATTCCTCGCACCTACCTCATGGTGACTGGTATAGTGCGAGATCATTTGGCAAGTGCCTTGCCATCTTTGGCATATCAGTCTTCAAACAGTGTTGTCGATGTTAACTATCGGTCAACCCAAGCTCTGTATGATTCTGTTAATCCTGTCACTGTTTCTAGAGGCCAAAGCAACCCTAATTTCTACTCGGATCGCCCACATACTCCCTCTACCTCCAAAATGGACACCATCCCTCGTATCAGAACCATTTCCCCACTTCCAGACAACACTTACGAACGATACGGCTCCCCTCCTTCTACCTTGAATGTTACTCGCTTTTGATTTGTTTATTATTCTTTGTAATGCTTTGCATATTTTGCATGACATAAACATAATTGGTTTTATAATTTATTACATTAAAATTTATTGGTTATGTTAGGTATAGAGCACAAAATTTATTGATGTAATATTGAAGCGATGAAATGAAAACTGTGCGAAGTACAGACCAAGTGTAAAGCTGGGTTATTTGAGAGTTTTTTGTCGGATGTTTATGCTTTTGTCTTAAAATCTACAGTGTTACTAACTATTTTCTGTATTGAAAGGTTAATACACACATTTCCAGGTTGTTATGATTATTACTAAAAATAATGAGCTGAAAAACTGTAGAGTGGTGGCGACTACGTGTTGCGGTTCTTGTCTGCCTCCTTATAATGGCTTTAATGGCTCCTTGGTTGGGTGGAGGCAGCTTGGCCGACTTACCACATGTTGCATTTACAAACAAAGATAATTATAACATCAAACTTATTTGACATTTTATACACATCAAGGCGTGTTGGTTTCAAAGTTCCAAGTAGACAGTAAAAGTAAGAGGGTTCTTAAAATAACATTATTGGTAAGTCGTGAAAAGTGTCATCTCATAGTCCTGAAATTCAGCAGTCTTTCTGGTTGTTGTGTTGCTGACATAGTCTACTTTGTTTTGTAATTAGCCTATTAATTTTATAGATTACTTTGACATTTTGTATATAAGTAACATATAAATTAGGTATAAGACTAGTTCTAGATCAGTAATCAGATCCTTATATACCACACCAAAAATCAGAATGAACTTAATGATGAAAAATCAAATTCACTTTGTAGAATCTATATGAGGGTGTGAATGTTTCTGTTTAAGATTATTTCCACTCAATATTAATTTGCCATGGGCTGAAACAGTTTATAGTTCTAGTTGGATGACTGAGTGATGACATTAATAATCATCAAGGCAATCCATTTATTTTTATATTCCATTATCTCAGTATGACTGTATTTTTACAAAAATTTTCCACAGAGTTACAAAATACTGTACTAGTTGTAAGATTACTGTAATAAATATATAGAGATAGAATTAAAATTAGGTTTAGCTGTAGGTACAAATGCTCAGATCTCATTCCGTCCAGAATTGAAAATGAGTGAGTTTGTCTTATTTAAGGTGTGAAGTTATACTCCAGTTTGGTAGTTGTTCTCTACATATTTGTATTGATTAATTTCCCTGATATATCTACACACCAAAGTACTTATTTTATACAAATTTTCAGTTTCAGATTTGTATTTGGTAACTACTCATTGAGATACAAACATAGGTGTGATAACTAAATTATCGAAAATGATCTAAATTTGTCTGGACTTGACGCATTTCAAACTTACTTCTGATCTTCTGATACTTCTGGACCAAGGACTGAAAAAACTATCCTTATTTAATCCCTCCTTATTTCAATCCCTCAATCTTTTCCTGTTCCTCTTGCTGCATAATCCAACCAATCACAATCACAAAATTTTTTTGCAGGTCTTAAGTCAATCCCTTTACATTTTAATGAAATGCTAATTAATATTCTTTTTTAAACAAAGAATACTACAATTTTTTAACACCTGAGATGTCACATAAAGAATTTATAATAATGAATACCCAGATATCACTCAACCCTTCTTTTACTGTATTTTTCCCAGTGGTTTTTTAACAATACGTTCTTATTCCTGTAACAAATGAAATGTTTGAGGTAGCAAAGATTCGACTCAGGTCTTGGTTTTACGAAGAGGTTTTATGGTTTAGATATTGATATTCTCAAAGACACTGGCAGTCCTTAAAGTTAGTTTTTGGTCCAAAAGAGTTAGGCCTAATTGGAATACTGTATTCTTTTCTTTTCTTTTTACTAGAGATTGCTGACTGGTTAAAACCAATGAATACAAAAATGTAAAGAAGGTCACATCCCATGTTAAAAATTGGCAAACATTTTTTCTCGCTAGGAGCGCTGTAAACTGAACTTGAGCACTCCAAATAGAGATAGCGCCAAAGGAATAGGCCTAAAAATAGTACAAGAGAGAGGAAGATATTAAATTTCTTATTTAGTATTGTGTCGTTAAAACACCATTTTAAACATTAGTTACCTAGCTTATTTGGTATCATTGGAAAGCTTTTTTCAAGAAGAATCATTATTTTAAGTCATTAACACGTTATTTGCGAGGGGCGGAAATTTTCGCCCCGTGCGACTGGCACCACGGGCGCGGGGCGGGAATTGTCGCCCCCCTCCCACGCCAACAACCTTACTTCAGTATGAGTCCAGCGTCGTTCGGGGAACGTTGTGACCGATTCCCGCGTTTTGTGCTTGATGTACTCTAACCTTGGTTCGCTTCGCTTCCGGTTCAGCCATTCCGTTATTTCTCAGTGCGCTGTTTACATAACCACTGTGTTGTGCGGAGTGTTGACGTAGTTTGTGTGGAATATGGAGCTACTCAATAAGAGTGATTTGATTGAAAACTTGTTTTCTGAGATTGAGGATTCAGAATCCAGCTCAGGGAGTATGACTGTGGGCGTGTTTGGTTGAAAAGTAGTTAGGGATTGGACAACTACCGGCACCAGGACCTAAGGACGTGAATTCCCGCCCCGGACATGACGTCACCAATTTCAGCCAAAATCGACACTGAGACATCTAGAGTTAACATTTTGGACATCCTGACATCATTTTTTAGTATTATTGTGTGACTGTGGGCGTGTGGGGCTGAAAAGTAGTTAGGGATTGGACAAGGACCGGCACCAGGACCTAAGGGCGTTAATTCCCGCCCCGGACGTGACGTCACCAATTTCACCCAAAATCGACTCTAAGACAACTAGTTTCATCATTTTGGACATCCTGACCTCATTTTTGAGGAAATAATCACATAATAATTTTTTCGCATTTTAGGGTCGTAATACTCATAATTTTCAGCAATGAACGTGTTAAATTCTTTTATTGTAAAGACCTTGTTGTATGGGCTTTCAAACTTAAATGTTATTCTAATGAATATATTTTATTGAATCATATGTTTACAAAAACAAACTAAGTTGTAAACGTCATATTATCCTGCTATTTTCAAATTTGTTTACTTGGGTTCTAAAATGAGCACTAAAGTAGGCGGACGGAAAAAGTGTTTCTACATTGATTGTGAGAATTGGTCCAGTAATGGCATGCTGTCTTAGGTTATGTATGATGTGTGAGTGCAGTGTGAGGACGAGAGAGATTCTTTGCTGGCAACCATCTGCAACAAAGTCAGAATGTAATCTGACTATTAGGTTATTGTCTCATGCGCGCTCTCATGGTGGAGTGCGCTACTACCTCAACAGAAACTTTCTTAACCATTTCTTCCATAAAATGTGACCTTCTTTACATTTTTAGATTCATTGTTAAAACTCAACCAAAATTTCAGTTTATCTGGACTTAATTAGTTTAACAAATATTTTATAACTGAAACAAATTTTCTTCGTGATTTGCTATTATAATGCCATTGGGGTGGATAGATACAAAAAATAGTAATTAATTGTTATTACAACAGCTGTCTAATAATTCAATCAATTATACACCCTTCTTCTATAAGATTAACATTGAAACTTTTCATGAAGAGTGCTAAGATCCAATAAATGCGATCTCACCTTTCATCCAAAATGTCCGACGATCCGATATATCAGGTCGCCGCTGATGTCGATACTGCTGACTCAAACAAAAATATTATCGTTTGCCTCATTTGTTATTTGATTCTCAATAAAATTGAGATCCAAAATATCGTATTCAAGCACTTTTGGTTGAAATGAAAATTAATTTTTTATGATTTTTTTCATGCGGTTTCCTCCACCCTCTTGAAAACCACGGCACTTTACGGAAGTTATATGAATAATACCCCAGCACTTTTCAAAAGCTATGTAAATATTTTTCTAGCACCGAAAGGTTTAAGGCATTTTCAACACGCTCACATAGAAGGCTCCATTTGAAGTCCATTGTTGGGTAAACTATCATCTGATCAAAATGTAAAATATACTGCATAGGTTCTCAATAGTGTTCCCTCCCCTATTTATTATCATGTCAATATTTATATTATCATTGTATATTGTTTATAAGCTATATTCCATTGACTGATTTATTTTTAATTATAACAATAATCCATATTTTTTATTGTGATTTAAATCAAGGTGTATAAAAACTTGTTCTGTAATTAGTTTTGTTCTTAGTCATGGTAAATTTCTAGTCATATTCTAGTCACATATTATTTAAAATTCTTTCAGAAATATATAGTTTGAGAAAAATTGGACTTTTTTCCTGATGAACCCAAATTATTTGTAGTTAGAATAATTTTGAACACCATTTTGCTCTAAGATATATCATCATCAGATATATCTAAGACATATCATCAGATAATCCTAAGATATATCATCAGATCTCTCTTTTACCTATTGATTGAGGAATTACCTATTACCTATTATTAAAGAATTAATTTTACCTATTGTTTTAACAAAATAAATAAAATGCAAAAAATAACAAGATTATGTTTTAAGAGTGACACCATTAATTTCATAATCCCCATTAGAATATTTTCATACTTAAGTTTTCAATTACAATACATTGTGTGTATTGTACACTCCCTAATGGACATCAACAAAGGTTACCTAACTCTGAGAGGCCACAAAAATATTTTGTCTCTCATAATCTGATCTAATCTATTTATAATAGTCTTTACATTGAGGGAGAAAATTAATAACAGGCATAGGTAAAAAAATTATAAGACCAAAATAAACTTAAATTAACTGTCTCAACTAAAACTTGCGTACCGGTAATCAAATCCCTAATGTAATACAAATATCAGCACCTCAAACACTAGGCTAAAATATGTAGCCGCTCAAAATTTACAATAAAGTAATGTTTTACTCAGTATGCCATGGCCAGTGTTTGAATTAGCAGTGTTTTTGGCTTCTAGGGAGCTCATAAAAAGAAAAAGTACCATGGTTAACCAAGTATGGCCTTAATCAAGATGAGTGGGCTTAAGTCTACTACCATAATAGCTTCTTCCCTATAGGGGAAAGTCACTAAAAATAACTTTAATACAAGAATCTAGTAAAAATTTCAGTCCCTAAAAATTTTTTAAAGTCAAATAAACGAGACGATTTACTGAGGTTCAGTTTAGTCGTTTCAGATGAATGTTTGTCTATGTATCTATTTTTGATGAGTGGTGTTACGCATTGCTATGACACTTCCCTGGCAGCCTATTGAGAGATTTCCGTTACAAGGTGTGGGCTTTATTAGTAAACAAAATGTGACTGAGTCTTCTGTTCTACGCAATTCTAAATCAGTGAAAATTTTTAAGAGAAGTTGTGGATGTTTAGCAAATATTGTGAGTATGGAAGCAGCTACATTTAAGCTTCTAAATCCAAGAAACTTAAACAAAACATTTCTTCAAAAGCTTAATAATTATTGTCTCACTAGTAGTATTTGCTGCAGTTTAAAGAGATAGAAAACTTTTTTCAACAATTTACACTACAAAAATTAATAAACAAAATTTAGTTTTTTCTTTACATTTTTATTTTTTTTTTTTTTTTGTGACCAAACTTTTCCGGCTCTTTGGTCAGCTTTCTAAGTATAACTTGGTTAACAAAATTGTACATATTTTAGTTAATAAAAGCACTTGTCTAGTTTTAGAAATTATTTACTTCCTCTTTTCAGGCCTATTAAATATCCTAAAGTTTGTCTTCTTAATAAAATGCTTAGTATTAATAAAATACAATTGATGAGTCCCAGAAGGTCATTAAAGTGAGTGAAGTCCAAAAAAAGATAATGTAATTTTATTATTATTTCTATTTTATTAAAATATACAAAATACCAGGGAGTCTGACATGCCATTCAAATAATATAATATATCAAATTCAGTGCCAAAAGTGTCCAAAAGATTATATTGGCTCATCAATAAATACATTGCGTGTCAGGATGACGGGGCATAGGTTTGCACATAACCACGAAGACTTAACCAAGCCTCTAGTAAAACATAGTCAAGAACATGGCCAAGACACGTTTGAAAACACCTTTAAAGTAAAACCAGTTAGACAGCTGAAATCTGGATCCAGTGTCTCATCCCTTAGAAGTATGGAACAAGCCCATCAAATATTGACCAGATCAAAACACCCAAGTGGCCTCAATCTCCGTTAAGAAAAAGATGAATTATATATAATTCTATTGACATTGATCCAACCAACTTGACATTTAAAATGAAAGAATTTATAAGATGAAAAAACTTTAAGACCAGCTGACTATCTTAGTGTTTTTATTGAAATTTTACACTTCAATCATGTATTAGGTTATATTTATTTTTATACTTTATTTTTTATTGTTTTTTGTATTTTTTTGTAAAGATGCCGAAGAAGCGAATATAGCGAAATATATACATAAATTTTTGTAAGTTTTGGTTTTTTATGAAATTTTATATATATATATATATATATATATATATATATATACAGGGTGAGTTTCCTAAAGTGATCCAATAGCTAACATTTTTATTCTATATCTAACAGTATACTTCTTATGGGGGACCCCCTTTACTTTTTTATCTTGCTTTCAGGTATGTATTTCACTTTTCAAAATTTCCCGCCATTTTTCCAATGTACCAACCAACTTTAAAATTTCTTATGGAATTTGGAACACCCTACATTTTATGGTGTTTTTGAAATTTCCATGTCTTTTTAAGACTTTCTTATTCTTTGTCATTTTTCTCTAAACCTTAACGGTTATTGAGCTACAAGCAATTAAAGTTCATTTTTAGTTTTTTTTTAAGAATAACATGGGACAAACTTCATCTGCTAATATCTCCGAAACCATTGATTAAAATAAAAAATACTCAAGAATAAAAATGTCTTATATTGATGTTGTAAAAACATTTTGTTCATAATAAAAAATTTTTGAATTTTTTTTTTGCCCGCCATATTGGAAAGAAGTTAATTCATGGGTAAATGATAATTTTTATGAGTGAAATGTTGGTCAACATTTTAAAGCGTCCTCTAGAAATAAATAAAAGGCTACGTGGGCGAAGCCCGAGAAATGACATTTTAAATAACCAATCGCACACCCGCTAGATCATAAGCTTTACAATGACACCTCATTCTTAAAAATCGGTTAAGTAGGTCGAGAGATAAAGGGATACAACATACGAAACCCTTATATATAAGAATATAGATACTATAAGAACAACAACTAGTTTTTTAAGTTTTAACCCATATACTTTAGGACTGTTTGATTGTGAATGTTTGGATGAATAAAAATAAAGTAAAATAATGAAATAATAAGTAAAATAATAAAACAATAATTATATTTTGATGATTGCAAGTGGGTTTAAAAAGAAAAGTAACAATTATGAACTCAGCTGTTACCATATAGAAGTAGAATCGACGTGCTATACAGATTCAACATTTTTGTTGTTTCATAAAATAGTACTGTACCAGGTTAACCGAGCCTTGCTCGTTGGTTTTAATTCACTTTTGTTATAGTGTCATGGTAATCAAGCTACCTATTAAATCTACACCAGACTCTTCACAGATAACAGCTGTTAAAAAACTGCTTAAAATTAATGTTCCTTTATTTTTGTTTACTTTTAGTTGTTATTTCGTTACTAAATTAGCAACCCATATAAGACCAATGTTAAAAATTACGATTTTTAAACTTAAATTTAGACCAAATTCGATTTTTCCTGGGATTGAGGCTGTTTATAAACTTATTTTTGGGCCAAACACTCTTAAATGCAAAGTTTAAGAAAAATCTAACAGCTAGATTTCGAGATCGTGGAACACACATCCTTTCAGACATTGCTCGTATAGGATATGTTTGCCAAAAATCAGCACCCAGGCCTACATGTAAAAAGGCCAGTGAGCATCAAGGTGTATAACCTTGAGTGAGCATAGCGAAGGAGCTCATCATGAACATAAACAAGCATTTTTTTGTACTTGGCATAATACAGTACGTCTGTTACTGTACTGGTATTACTACGAAGAAATGTTCAAGTTTACCTAGCAAGTGCTCGTCCGGTATAGGCCTACTGAGTGTAATTAATTGGTAGCCTATAATTGGAGCTTGAACTTAATTCAAGGAAGTTAAATTTAAACTCGAGATTTTGGAGATATCATTTGCAATCAGCTGATAATGAAAACAGAACTTTTAAAGTAATAAAATACACATAGCAAATGGCAGATGTCAATAAACACCGGTATTAACTGTAACTTATTTGGTTATTTTTATTTTACGGTTTGAATCATCTATAGAGTATCTTAAGAATTTAGTAAATTTACTAAACTAAATAAGCGATTTCTAAAAGATTTTTCGAAGACAACTAGACAGCCTTATTACAGTACAATGTGAAATCGATTTATAGGTTTACTTCATCTATGACTGAAAAATCGATTCGCCAAAGGACTTGCGCAAGAAATATTGTGTGTTTCCGCGCCTCTATGACGTATCAATAGTCGAGTGACTTCAGCGCTGCCTGCCGGATGGCAAACAAGTCACAGCGGAAACTGGAAATGAAAATCAATGCGTCGTCTGCTGTTGGTTCAAAAGAGTGCGGGAAACCTTCTGAACAAGTGTTTGTGTTTACTAAACCTCTTTGACTTAAATGTGTGATAATCTTTTTCCTGACAGATAACTATTTTGCACATTAGAGAAATCCTGTGAAAGTTTATAGTATTTTATCTTTTCTTTAAAAATGTCTCATCTTCCAAGAGTTAACCTCAATGAACCTCGGTGGGACCAGAGTACATATATTGGAAGAGTTAAGTATTTTTTTAATGTTGCTAATCCCTTAAATATTTTTGCTAGTTCGAAAACTCTTGAAGAAGCAAGAACCATAGTTTTAAAATATCAGTAAGTACATAGTCTAGATTAAAATAGTTTTTTGTCGATAGTTTACTGTCATTATTTACAGTACCAGGTTAACCGAGCCTTGCTCGTTGGTTTTTATTCACTTTTTCATAGTGTCAAGGTAAAAAAGCAATTAAATTTCCACCAACAACCAACTATACCTCTTCACAGTTAACAGCTGTTTCAAAAAGTCTGCTTAACATTAATGTTTCTTTCTTTTTGCTTACATTTCGTTGTTATTTCGTTACCAAAATAGCAACCCATAAGACTAATGTTAAAAATTACAATTTTAAAACTTAATTTTAGACAAAATTCGATTTTTCCTGGGGTTGAGGGTGTTTCTAAACTTATTTTTGGGTCAAAACCCTCTTTAATGCAAACTTTAAGCAAAATTGAACAGCTAGATTTCGAGATCGTGGAACACACATCCCTTCAGATATTCCTCGTATTATAGTATAGGAGTACCAGGTTAACCGAGCCTTGCTAGTTGGTTTTGATTCAATTTTAATATTTTCACCAACAACCAACTATACCTCTTCACAGTTACAGCTGTTTCAAAAAGTCTGCTTAACATTAATGTTTCTTTCTTTTTGTTTACATTTCGTTGTTATTTCGTTACCAAAATAGCAACCCATAAGACTAATGTTAAAAATTACAATTTTAAAACTTAATTTTAGACCAAATTCGATTTTTCCTGGGGTTGAGGCTGTTTCTAACCTTATTTTTGGGCCAAAACACTCTTTAATGCAAACTTTAAGCAAAATCTAACAGCTAGGTTTCGAGATCGTGGAACACACATCCCTTCAGACATTCCTCGTATTATAGTATAGGATTACTATGATAGGTGCCGATACTGATTAAAAAAATTATATTTTTTTAACATAGGGTAGGTAATGTAAAATATTTTATTTGTGTTCTCAGTGATCCGTTACAGTTCTATGGTACTGGTAAATCTTTTGGATTATAATTAAACGAGTTTTAAGCAATTTAATTTTATCTGAAGATAAAAGTATCCAGGCCCGGCGACAGGATTCTCGGGCCCCTGTGCAATTATGAAGTCCGGGCCCCTAGATTCAGGCAAACGACCTACTTATCTTGAAAATTCACTTCCCTTCAACACAACAAAACCACTTATTAGATATATGTTAACATTGTAAGCAATATTTTTAACCCAAATTTCTGTTTACCTAACTTACTTAGTTGTTATAAAATTATTTACTTTTCCTCCCCGATAAATATGCCAAAGTCATGATTTTATTTTTTTTGCATTTATTATATTGGTGAATAAATATTAGTAAAAAATAAATAAAAAATGGAGGTTTAGCGATTAATTTTCTTACTACAAAAGCAGTGTAGGTTTTATAAAAAAAAAACTTAATGAAAATAGTATAAAATCGATAGAGAATTATTAGGCTTATGTTCATTCTTACATCACACATCATCATAATACAACTTGTCTAGCCGTGGTGAGGTCTTGGTCTAAATTTCTGACTTGCAAAGTCATCATTTTTTGTTTCTATTAGCACATCCCGGCGGGCGAGGGAACAGGTGTTTCCAGCAGTCAATGTCATTACTCCGCGATTGCGCCCCATTCCACCCCGCTTCGCCACGCCATCTCTCACACTCATACCTCCCTGACCACGTGACTAGGATCACTCCACCATAAAGAGGGAAAAAGCATGCTTTCCTATTAATATAAAGCGTGGAATTAAAATAATCTGTAAATCAAGAATCACAACTGAAAAGCCCGTTTTTATGAGGCCTTAGCGATCTTTATGTCAAAATGTAAATGATAAAAATGCAGTTGTCAGTCGGCGTACTATAAAATCCAAAAAGACATTAGGCTTACAAGTCGGCAGAAATGTTTTTTAAACTGTTTTCTGAAGAAGAAAAAAAACAAAAATAATTTCCTCACTTAGGCCTTCTTTTAAGTTTTATAAATTTAGAGTCTTAATCTTATAGTCATTATTAATCTTTTCTTACAACAACACAGAATTGTACAAAACCAATCCAATGAGAACATAAAAACATCTACAGCACCGAAATGCGACCTAAGTTTAGTATCGTGTTGGTGTTGTTTGGAGCTCAGGTCGCAACCTGATCTGATGTAGGCCCTATTTAAAGGCTGGGTGGGAACGGGGCCTACGAAAACTACGTTAGTTTTCATAGGCCCCGTGTGACGCCGCTCCTGCGATGGGCCCGTGAGTGCATGTGCGACCAGCGCCAGGCAGGCACAACGGTTCTTGTTCCAGGGAATTTCTCACAGTAGCGACACCACCCTCAGTGTTTACAATAATTATTGGTTTGTTTAGAATGAAGCTAAACTAATCATTCTCTGCTCATTTACATTAAGCTCGTAAATAAAAAGAGCAGCCGTAAAACATTCGAGCTTAATCTGTCATTTTTATTTTAACAATGAATGTTCATTGTACACTTTCGGATGTTTTAAATCTACAAAATGTTTTTCGTCGTCCCGGGCCCCCTGTGAGCCCGGGCCCCTATGCATTTGCCCCCTCTGCCCCCCCTTGTCGCCGGCCCTGAAAGTATCTTAAAATTATTTTTTATTTATTTTATCAAATTTGAACATGCCAGGGCTTGTAACAGGTTTTTTTTATTTTTTTGTTATTTTTTTAGAATTTGGTTATTTTTGTTATTTTTTTGGGATTTAGGTTATTTTTTTTATTTTTTAGTTCAATTAGGTTTTTATTGATTGAATTTGATGAAGTTCGTAAAATTTAAATAAATGTTTAAAAAGGAAAAAATAAAAAAGTAAAAGATGGATCGGGGAGGATTTTTTTCTATATAGGCCTATATATATTGTTATCGTTATTATTGCTTTAGTAGATGGTCACTTACCTAGTTAAAAATTATCCTACATTATTTTTATTGCCTACATATTTTTAATATCCCAATAAAACGCCGGTTTTTTTAACTTTTCGCGACATTTTGAGTTTATTCAAGGTTATTTTTTGGTTATTTTTTCTATCATTTTAGTTATTTTTTAAATTTTTATTGGCCTCAAGAACTGTTAAAAGCCCTGATATGCCCAAAAATAACTTTATAAATATAATTCTTAGGATTAAATTTAATTTCAGCTCAAAGGTGAATAAAGTAGATTCAGCTTTCTGTAATCAAAGTTTTCCTGTAAAAACATTTTTTGCCTCTACAATATTATATATTTAAACCAATTTTGCTTTTTTTGTTTAGATAATTTAACTTTTGCTTTGCTACAGAGGGAAGAAAAGAATTTATACAAATTTTAACCACATTTGTGGCTAAAATTGTGAGCAATTTTTTTATACTTTAAATTCTTATTTTTTTATTTAAAAAAACTGGTTAAAAACTTCAAATTATACTTTTTCTTTCCAAAAATGTTTCATCACCTAAAAACCTTTTCATGTGTTTTGTATCTTACTTTATTCTTTGCCATGGATAAAAATATATTATACAGTATTAATAAGGTTGTTCAAATATAGTCCAAATTACTACAGTACCATGTTAGGTATGGTACCAATATAAAATTAAGTTAACTAAGTCAAATCACTGGTATCTTTCAACAATGATAAAGTACAGTAACTGCTTTCATTACATTTCACAGTATATCCATTGACACCATCTTATGAAATTAATAAACTCATGTTGGCTCAATGTGATATAGCCTAAAATGTGAAAAATCTATCTTGCTAACCATGAAAAATTCATTGTGGATGTGCAATTAAGTACTGGGTTAACCGAACCTTTGCTCTTTAGTTTTAATTAACTTTTGTTATAGTATCATAGTAATCAGCCTTTGAAATTTACTCCAACTATACCTTATTTTCACAGGTGACAGCTGTTTCAAAACCAATGCTTAAAAGCAAGGCAATTAAAAGTAGCATTCTTTTGTTTTTGTTTACCCTCCATTGTTATTTTATTGAATTTAAGGCAACCCATAAGATCAATGTATAAAAAACAATTTTTAAACTTTGTTTTAGACAAAACAATTTTTCTTGGGGTTGAAGCTGTTTGAAAACTTATTTTCAAACCAAAATACTCTCAAATTCAAAGTTTAAGCTATGCTAAATCTACCCACTAGATTTAAGTAAGTTTAAAAAATAGTCAGTTATTTGGAACCGAACCTTTCTGTAGAGCCTACTATATACTTTGACTTCTTTCCACAGGTTAATTTTTTCCTTAGCATAATTAATAGATTGCTGAGGTCGAGCAAACTTTTAATTTATAATAAACATCCACATTTGGTTTCAAATTCTCTATTTCATCCTGTTTGCTTGATAACTCTTGTCAAAGTTTGTCCTTTAACTGGTGCCAGGGCGGGCGAGGAGCTGCCACAGTCCATCACGATGGCCGATGTTTACCGGGCCAAGGACCTGTACGACTCGGCCTTCCATCCAGACACCGGGGAGAAGATGATCCTCATTGGCCGAATGTCTGCGCAGGTTCCGATGAACATGTTCATAACTGGCATGATGATGACATTTTACAAGTACGTAAACCCATTTGTGACAAACACTTGGCACAAACACATAATTTGCTAATATGAAACTACTTTTAGTGTTAGTTATTTATTGTTTGCTATAAATAGCTATTTGTAGCTCGATGAGCCAGTCCTTGTATAGCTGTGTTGCATTCATGCATCTATCCATCGTTCAGTGAGCATGGCACCAATCTAACCCTCTACTGCTACAAGAGATCACCAGTCACCAGCAAATTGAAGTACAACTTTTCTGGCCACACACATAAACAATAGCAGTACAAACAATACACACATAAACACATAAACAATAGCAAGTAGCGGTGATACTTGCTATTGTTTATAAGCATACTAAGCATACTTTCATATACTTCCACACATATTTGTTTCTTCAAAATCGCTATATTAGGCATGTAATAACTAATGTACGCAGCTTTGGTTTTTTTCTTTAATTGTTACAATATATTTGCACTTATTTTTTAAATAGCTAGGTTCCTTTAAAATGAATGTCTCTTATCATATGGACTTGTTGAAAAAATTATTTTACTATTAATAGTAACACAGTACAGTAATACTACTATTACACCTCGTTCAAAATTAATGTGCGGTCGAAAGACAGAATTTTATTTTGCCCCACGAGGGAAATCTCCTCAATACCTTCCTGGATTCTTCTATTTAATCTTCTTCACAGTCAGATGTTATTTTAATTCGTAGTTTGGAATTCAAAGTAGAGAAAAGCGCTGGTGATCGTGTTACTTCCCCTATAGTTGCCATTGCAAGCAATTCTATTTACATCTCAAACGTCAAAATATGAATATTTGTTTACGAAAAAGCAAAACATAATATTGCATTAGACTTTAAATAGCTGTAATAGCTCTCAGTGATTGTGATTGGTTGGATTCTTGGCAGTGGTAGAACAAGGAAAATGAAAAATGGGGGAATTTAAATATCTTTGTTTCTACCGCACATTTATTTTGAACGGTATTTAACAGTATTTAAAACATAAAACAGTATTTAGGGCCTACTTTACAATTATTAAAAACCAAATGTAATTCATTAAGCCTGTGCAATTTTATTGTCACAGCTAAATAAATAAATGTAAATATTACATTTTTACTGTGAAATAAATTTAACCATTTATCTTAACTTATGGTTTCTAAATAAGAAGGAATTTTTTATTTTTCACATCCACATTACCTGTATTTACGTTTCAATGCACAGAGCTTTAAAAAACTCCAAAAGTGCCAATTTTTACACAAACATCATGTCATTGATGATTGTGTTCCTAATTATGGAAATTCATGATAAACAATGAAATTGAATTTGATAACAGAGATGTTGTTTACGCATCATCTCTCTGATGGTAGTGGGAATCTGGCGTCATGATGTTTATTTGTAATCATCAGATAAGTAAAAATAGCTAAACCAAAAACATCAATTCACAATAAAAAAGTTAAACGTAACAAACTAAAGAGCTTTTAAATAATATTTTTTTTTAAATAATTTTAAAATAACTAGTAGCTTTGTAGTTAATTATTTATAGTATGGTCTTTCTTCAATAACTTTTGACTCTCATAACTTTGTATGAATATTCTCAAATTTATTTTATGTATATTTTATATTCATAAAATTTAACACTGCCAAGTACAACATCAAATTTAATTAATTGATCAGAAGTTTTGAAAACAACAAATATTATTTTGTGTACAAATATGAATCTAAGTGACTGTGAGATATCAAATTGGTTGTGATTGTGTTTTCTATCAACATATATTACTTAGTTTTCAAAATTTTGTCAGTTAATTAACTAAAATATTACTTGATCAGTTTTAAATTTGCTATATAGGCTAATACAATAAATTTCCTAGTATAAAAACATACACAAATTGGTAGAAGCTCTACAGTCCAGCATTGGATGGTTTGTTCACCAAATAATTCTGCTGCGATCTTCTGGGAATGAATGAGACAGAATCAATGAATATGGTATATTCAGGTACCTAGTTAGTTTTTCTATGTTTAAAGCCAGGATGTACGCTTCTAATTTACAAATCAATCCTTCGGCCTCTAATTATGTATGCTTGTCCTTTGTGGGGAATGTGCATATCAGCCTCAAAATTAAAAAAAATTTAAATTTTTCAAATAAATTGTTAAGAATTGCAGTCAATAGCCCATGGTATATTCAAAATCATCATTTTCTAAGATTATTAGAACTGTTAGAAATTAAAGATTTTGTGAAAAATTGCACAATGAAGTTCCTGTCAAAATTACACATTGTTCCTGGTGCGATCGCTTTCAACTTCGGGGAACCTATATATTACGTCCACGTCTGAAAGCCAGACTTCCTCAAGATACGATGGATTTATCGGACCACTGACAACTCCTGCCTTTTTAATCAAATTATCTTTCACAAGCTGTGAACTGTTTAATTTAAATTTTACTCTGCAGTATTAATTTTGCAGTTACCCAGGGTGTCTCTAACAGAGCGAACCCGCTATTGTTATTTGTTATATTTTATTATTGGTTGTTATATTTAGTTATTAGTTCCGTGTACTCTAATCATGTAAATTTGTACATTGATCCAGAAATGAAAATTTGTATAAAAAACGTTAAATAAGATTTTTAATAACTTTTAGTGACTCCTAGTCAGCTTGTTATTCTTTTTAAGCCAAACTTATGCCATGTTAAAAAGTAACATTTCAAAAAATAAACTGTTTAAAAAACAACTGTTACAAATAATATTACAAAACTGATACACATAATATTTTCTGATGTAAAATTAATAGCTGGTAAAATGCAAAAGTGTAATAAAACAAAAACAACAAAAAACCAAAAGGCTTCAGCCAATGGAATATTAGATAACAAACCCTTGATAACAAAACCCCTTAGATAACAAACAATTTCCACCAATATTTAGGCCCGGTACACATTGGTGCGAGGATTGGCCGAGGCAAGGATGAAGCGGGGGCTAAGCTAGGGCTAAGCAAGGGCTAAGAGAGGAATGTGTGCTCTGTCGCTTCAAAACACATATTTGAGAAAAAATTTTAAGAAATGACAAAAAATGTTAAGAATAAACCATAAAAATACTCCAGTCGCAGCAGACCTGCGTACTCAGCGAATTTCCAATGGAATTTCAGATTATTTACTTTCCCCATAAAAACACCATAGGATCGAGTATGTAGGTTTTCTGCCATTGGGTGTTGTTAGAAAATCTAAGTTAATCAATAATTGGTGAATGTAAACACAAAATTGTATCAAACTCTGGCAATTTTTTATTTTCCTCTTAAACCCCATGGGGGTGAGTATGTAGGTTTGCCGCCATATGTGTTTTGTAAGCAAGTATAAGTTAAACCTTATATAGATAATGTACATACCAAATTTGATTAAGTTATGTCAATAAATAAGCAAGATATAGGGGTTTCTTGATTTCCCATAAGAATAACATGGAAAACACATTTTTGGATTTGCCCCGTAACCAGTTATGCTATGATAAAAATTCAAAATACCAAATTGTTTGTTTTTAAAGCTCTTTTAAATGGTTTCAGTTAAAATTGATGAATTTTAAAAATTAAGGTACAAAAATGCCAAAAACACATTTTTGACCCCTTTGAAACCCCATAAAACCCCGTTTCCATAACCTGTCAATGCTGGTTCGCGTACTCATGAAAATAGACCTAGTATTACACCTCCATACCAAATTTCATCAAAATCGGAGGTCCCCTTCAAAAGTTATCAGTACCACGGACACATAGATATATAGATAGATAGATAGATAGATACATACATATATATGAAAATGAACGAATGGTGTTTTTGGCTTCTGGGGACCTCAAAATGAAAAAGTAAAGTGGTCCCGGGCTTAGGTCTTACCATGGTTACTAGCGTAATAGCGTATTTCCTATAGGGAAATTCGCTAATACAGGCCCGGATTATCCACTAGGCCAACCTAGGCCATGGCCTAGGGTGTCAGCCGAGAGGGGGGCGTCAAACGGGCCTTTTTATACTATGTTTCAGTCAAAAAAATTATTTAACTACAAATATAATTTAATTATTTGGTTTTCACATTTTTTAATTAAATTCTTTTAGTAACAAGAGTAAATAGAACATTCGGCAAAATAGAAAGAAGAAAGAATTATTCAAGAGAACTATAGGACCCCCAAATTGCCGAGACCCGAGGGGCTCCTTCACGGCGGGAAGAGCGCCCCTAATGTGCCGTAAATGAGTGTCCCTGATTAGCGGGCAAGAGCATCACCCCCGACTGGCGGTAAACATCGCCCTGTAATCGACGGTAAATGTCACCCTTGATCAGAGTTAAATCACGCCTCCGACCGCCGGTAAAGAGCGCCCCTGATCGACTGTAAAGAGGGCTTCGGATCGACTGTAAAGAGCGCCCCCAATACGCATAAATAGCGCCTGTGATCAGCGGTAAAGAGCGCCCCAGACAAGCAGTAAATATTCCCCTAATTGACGGTAAATAGCGCCCCTTTGCCTTGCATCGCCTTGTAAGGTTTGCCTTGACCTTGTTCCTTTGCTCTGGATTTAAATTTATTTCTGTATTGCAATTATACAGGGTGTTTCAGAACTCCCTGCTCACATTTTAGGCCATTGTTCCTGGACCAAAAAACAAATATAAAAATCATAGTAATAAAGTCCAAATCTATATCACACCAATGTTCATTTCAAGAGAAAATAATTATTATTTTCCAATGTTTATTAATTTAAAAAATGGCGGCCATTTGAAATGTGTAAGCTCAAATATATCAAAAACGGTAAGTTTTTCAAAATTTTTAGGCCTAGATACAAAAAAATTGACAATTATAATTATGTCACTAAGAAGGATACCAAGTTTGTAAGGATATGACAACAAATAATGGAGTTATTTCAATATTTCCCTTAACATAACCTAAATTTACTTTAATTTTAATGCAAAATCATTGTTTTTCAGGAGAAAATTCATAATAACTCCGTTATTGGTTTCAAATACGTCCTCAGAGTAAAATGACGAAAATACCAATCATCACTTTAAACAGTTCTGTGCTTTTACACTACATTTTGTTTTTTTTTTCGAGGGGGGTTGGGGGGGGCGTAATTGTGACCTTTGGCCTAGGGCGTCAAAAAGTGTTAATCCGGGCCTGCGCTAATAAACACACAATTTTGCCGAGTACTGTCCGAGGACCGAGGAAAACTGTGCGACAATCACAAACCCGCCGAGGGCTGACAGAGCTCACCGCATCCTCGTCCCCTGGCCTCGGTCACTTCCCGGTCTAATGTTTAGTGCTCCATTTGAACGTGTGTTTCGCAAACCGACACATTCCTCGCTTAGCCCTTGCTTTGGTCAATCCTCGCACCAATGTGTACTGGGCCTTATGGCCACTCCTATTAAAGATCACGTTTTAAAAAATTGGGCTTTATCACAGCTGATTATATATTTTCTTATAACAGAAAATTCAACAAAATGAAAACGCTGATAGTGCAGCTAAAAACGCTACCATTGTTAATAATTCCTACGATTTGTGACATTCAAAATTCTTTCTAAACTAAAGCACAAACTCATTGGCAAGATAATTGGATTACCTCTTCCAAGGTGAAAGGAAACGGATTGTTCTGTCTGAAGAATTCTGCTTTTTGCCGCCTTTTGGGCTTCTTTACTATAGTGACAGCAGAAAATTTATTACAACTTTCAACAGGATGAAAATTGGCAATGTACATACAAAAGTTCACCTTTTTAGGATTAAAGTTGTTGAAGACTAAACTTGTGATTGTGGACAATATTAGGCCGGTTTAGAACATATATTTTTTCATGCCTTCTAAATTCTCAAGATTCAAGAAATATTTTGTTCGAAGGACTTATAAATTCTAAAAATTCATTCCCAACCAATATGCAAAACTTACTTTTCTTCATGGAACAACATGTTCTGGACTCACCATTCTAATTTATAGTTCAAAACAACTTGTCTATCTAAATCTTTTTGTTGTCTAAATCATGTGGTAAAGTTTATGTAGTGTTGTGGACTTAAAGTGGCATAACGACTATGGCCGATATAAAGATAACAAAATCAAGACAATACGTGCAAGATTAAATAGTCTCAGAACCAGCTGTGATATATGTCAGGGGCATAGATCTTTAGCAATGCATATAAAATGTTGTCAGATACAATAATTTTGATTGATAGTCAAATTATATTACAGGTCAACCTCGGCAGTTGTATTCTGGCAATGGTTCAACCAGTCCTTTAATGCTGTTGTGAACTACACAAATCGTAGTGGCAACAACCCAATCCCTCATGAGTAAGTGTTTTTTGTCCAATGAGTTTTATTTTAGTTATTTTTTCTTTAGAAATGTCCTCCATGTATTATACGTCATTTTACGAATACGATGCTTGGCAATTTTAGACCAATTCATAGCTGTATACTATAGTGCTATAGAGTGGTATATTTTATTAATTATTGTTAAGTACAACTTTGAGAAATATGTAATTATTTCTGAGCTCAATTCAATAACAACTGCTTATAGTTAAAATATTTCTCTGTATAGTAAACTTCCTCTAATGTAGCATATCTAGGATTTGACAGATGCCGGATTTTACAATAATCTGTATTACAGGATGGATGCCAGAAAAATTCATGTAAATTCAAGAAAAAATCACCTACAAAATTAAAACATTCTATATATAGTACAAAAAATGTACAATACAATAGATAATATACTCTAATATTAGTAAAGGTATGTTTATATGTATGTATGCACACTGATCTCTAAATCGGCTGTAACGATTTTTTCCAAACTTTGCAAATAATTTAGTTTTGGGAAAAAACTATCTATATTACACAGATCCTAACAACACAATCAAATCAAATCGAAACATAATTTATTTCGTCCAATAATATACACAATACATAGGAAACAACATTTACATTATTTTTATATGAAATGTAATCCTCACATAGACCAAGTCTGTGTGTGAGGATGAGTCATTCTGCTGCATACCAATGGAAGCTCCCTAATTTTTCAAAGCACACACTAAACTCATCATAAAGAGAGTTTATGTTGGTTGAAACTATACTTCCATATTATGCTAGGAAAAACTTAACTTTGCTATAATCTTTGATTAAAATTAAAAAATAACATTTTTTGTCCTATACAGTTAAAAAAATCAAAACAAAGTTAAAGCTGTAAACAGCTGACTCAACTGTCAAAGTACAAACCATATATGCTCCGGTATGAACATGTGGTTTTTGCACTGTAGCCATTACTCAATTACTGAATACAGTAATACCATTGACTATGGATACTATAGTGGATGATACAAAGTTTCCGTAGAACCAATAGCCGATGATAATACTAAAATAATTTACCAGTTAACATTAATATGATTTTAATGATAATGATTGTTTCTATACTAAATATAAATACTCTTTATTAGTGCAGAGGATAAAGTAAACAAATAAGTAAATGTAATTTTTTTTAATACAATTTTTAATAAAAACAAAAGAGTGTTGTTTAAGGCATATGCTTGTTAATTCTTTTAGGCATATGCCTATTACAGGTTTTAATATACATTAAACCTTTAAATATATTAAAGATTTTATATTAAAGGTTTTAATATTAAAACCCACAGTGTTTAATAATCAAAACATTGTGAAGCAAGGCGAACGAGCTCGTCTTGCAAAGAAACAAGATTTGGGGTCTTAGTATAACTTTATAAGAACCTGAAAATGAATTCTTAGTGCAAAAGATTAGTTTTGTAAGTTTAACGAGCAAATGCTCTGTTCCCTGGTACTAGTTTATTATTAGGCCCCTATTATACACGGCGGCCAGCCGCGCAACCGGTCACTCCACCGGTGGTTTGGTCGGTTGCCGCCCATGTAATCAAATGGAGCCTATTAGCCAGGGTGACCGGCTGCGCGACCAGCTCAGCGATCAAAATCCATCGGCAACTGGTTACCGAGCTCTGCAACCAGCACAGTGACCACGGGTTGCTCGGCGACCACGCGGGGCATTGGAGTATACGGAGCGTATTAGCCAGGGCGGCTGGCCACGCAACCGGTGACTCTTTAAAAGTTGTACTTACCTCAATTAGTCCATGTGCCAGGTCCCAAAAAGGTATAATTTTGTGATCGCGATGAAACTTATACATCTGAATTAGACAGCTCTGGGGGCAGTAAAAATGCATATTATTCGAAAAAATATTTTCGGTTTTCAAGATGGCGGCCATTTAAAGATGGCGGATGCATGTTTATAATAGATAGATTATATCTCGGTTATTTATCATCCGATTTCAATAAATCTTTTTTCGTTTTGAAGATAATTAAATTTGCAAGATTTAATTTATTTACATTACTATACAAATTTTGCTTCGTTTCCAAGGTATTTATCAAAATATTTCTGATTGTTGTGTAATCTTTACCTTTAAGTCTTAATTACTCGTAGACCTTACATTTTACTCGAATATTGTTTATTACAAAAAAGATAGATAATTTTATAAGCTTTACAATGATATATAACATAATTTATTTTATGTAACCCATAGCGATACGAGAACCAAAAACTTGGCTCGTGTCAGGATTCGCCGCCACGGCGCTGCGCGATAGCGACTATGAGTGGACCCGGCCGGCCCGCAGGGCTGAATCGCCTGGCGTCCAACAGGACTTGCTTTATATTTTTCTTAACTGGATATTTATTTATTTATTTATTATTACTATTATTTTTTTTTGCTTTAATAACATTAATATATTCACAGGTACCAAATTTGCTTATTCGATTAAAAACTTTTAGGTTACATTTTTAAAACCAAATATTGTGGTTTATAACACACCTGTTAATAAGTCATAGAAAGTCATTTTGTCGAGATGTTCTAAAACAGTATTTGTTTTTTAGATTGCCACTGTTCTACTCCTAATAGCTACGTATAATTAATAAACATTTTAAAATTACCTTGATTATATTTACTCTTTAAAATAAAATTACATTATTATTATTTTACCTTATCCTCTAAAACAAGCACTGTTTGTAGGGGCAAAATTAATTATTAAATATTCTCATGTTATCCCTATGGAGATTTTTTGTAGCTACTTAATTGAACAGAAAAATGCGCTTAAATTTTTAGATCTGTACTTATGTGTTTAACCTGTGGTTCAACAAATTTATACCAAAGAGCACATACTGGTCTAGTGAGTGGACGAAGCGAACGAGCTCGTTTAAAAAAGAAAAAAGTCAAGTGACCGGAGCGAACAAGTTTTGTCTAAGGAAGGAAAGTGACGCTTTTAATTTTACCAATAAAAAGCTCGGTCCCCTTGGTATTATTTATTATAGGCCCTACCCTAAAACAAGCAATGACTGTATACAAACAAACTTATTCCTGCACAAGTATTTTTTAATTATTTTTTAATATGCTGTTTTCGTTTTCGGCCACGAGATAGACTATCGGTTGGATCTGGTCCCTTAGCTGGAAAATCAGGGTTTCGTTTTACAGCTCTTTAAAGTTAAAATGTTATACTAATTATAATTTGTATGTTGATTTGTAAATACTAATTTTGACAAAAATCAACTAATAACCAATATAAAAATTTAACATGTAGTTCAACTCAACACAATTATTCCAAAGTGCAGCAATCTTTGATCGTCCTAAAAAGAAATAAGATTGCGATTGAGCGTGTGGAAAATAAAAGTGACATTTAATAATTTTACCTAGCACAAGCTCGGTCCCCCTAGTACTTATTATAACAAACGTATACTTTAAATTAATCTTATTATATTAATTATATTAATTCTTTCAAAATGCTCAATAGAGCACATAAGCGTTGTTTAAAAATGGCCTATACATTATTTAAGGACCCTTACATTTATTAGCTTTTTACCCACATAGGCTAAAAGTTTTATGAAAAAATGTAAAATACAATAAAATGTTAAATAAAAGTTATCCATATTAATTTAGGCTATTTTAAATTGATTATCATTCGATTTCAATTTGACGATGCGTTTATTGTGTTCAAGCTAGTTATGTGAAATCAAAATATTCATAAAAATCTAGAAATCCAGGCAAATAATAATTAAGAATAATAATAATGCAACCATCTTCAGGATTATCTAATACCATTCATAATATTTATATATAAAGTACATTTTACGAGAGTCAGCAATAATAATCTTTTAACTAATTGCAGTTGATGTGAAAGCAACTGTTGGCTAACAATAATATTTTTATTAATGTTATAATTTTACATAACTAACCTGATCACTATGTATTAAACACAATATTATTAAATTGAAGTCCAATGATAAATGAAATTAATTTATATGAATAAAAACCAAAAGTCACTGACGATTTTTTTTGTTATTCTATGGAAACTATACATGTTACATAATTAAACGAAATAACAATAGAGAGGTAATTTAATACCATTAATGATGGGTAGATTTTGTTGACACATCAGGCAACATTTGGAGTTGGTAGACTGATGATAAGCAGTTGATGCAAAATCTGGTATTTGGGGGGTATGTGCGAAAATTGCATCAGTATAAGATGTTTAAAATAAGTTTTAAGCTGTGAATGATGATGGACATCATAAAATGGGTCATCATTGCTCTATTGGTAATCAATTTATGATCTCCATCATCATTCACAGAGCAAAACTTATCTTAAACATCTTATACTGATGCAATTTTCGCACATACCCCCAATCACCAGATTTTGCATCAACTCCTTATCATCAGTCTACCAACTCCAAATGTTGCCTGATGTTTCAACAAAATCTAACCATCATTAATGGTATTAAATTACCTCTCTATTAATATTTCGTTTATTTATGTAACATGTATAGTTTCCATAGAATAACAAAAACAAAATCGTCAGTGACTTTTCAGCCACCCTGTATTTAATTTAGGCCTATGTATTCTCAAATAATGTATGTTTTAACAGGAAATTAGATGATTATTGAACATTATCAGAGAACTACTATCATTAGTAAGCTTAAATACGTTTTAAAAATAATAATATAATTTTATTTTATGCAGTAAATTTATAGTTTAATTGTTTGTAATTTTGTCTTAACAAATTATATTTAATTTTACAGAATAGTAAAATAAAGCTGAATAAAGAAGAAAGGTCCATTTCAATCAAAGTTCCTCCTTTATTTACGTACGAAAACCATTTTTACTGTTAAGATAGATAATAAAATTATCTATCTTTTTTGTAATAAACAATATTCGAGTAAAATGTAAGGTCTACGAGTAATTAAGACTTAAAGGTAAAGATTACACAACAATCAGAAATATTTTGATAAATACCTTGGAAACGAAGCAAAATTTGTATAGTAATGTAAATAAATTAAATCTTGCAAATTTAATTATCTTCAAAACGAAAAAAGATTTATTGAAATCGGATGACAAATAACCGAGATATAACCTATCTATATATATATATATATATATATATATATATATATATATAATTCTGTAAGCGAAATTTTTTGAGCAAAATTGTGAGCGTTGTACAAATTGCAGAAAGATGGGAGGGGTCTCAAATTAAAGGTCTCGGTCCCATACACGAGGGAAAACTATAGGCGTGTCCGTAATGTTAATATGAAATGAGAAATCACATAAAACGTCCTCCATAAGAATAGCATAGGAAATAGAAAAACGTCTGCATTGTGTACATTAAAACATGTGTTATGGTTTAATTTTAAACCGAGACACAGATGATAACATTGAGTGAAGACGATAAAATAATTCACCCCAAGAGAAACAATCTATGTATATATTATAGTACCAGGTTAACCAAGCCTTGCTCGTTGGTTTTAATTCAGTTTTGATATAGTGTCATTAGAGCTATTAAATTTCCCCCAACAACCAACTATACCTCTTCACAGTTAACAGCTGTTTCAAAAAGTCTGCTTAATATTAATGTGCCTTTATTTTTGTATACCTTTCGTTGTTATTTCGTTACCAAAATAGCAACCCATAAGACCAATGTTAAAAATTACGATTTTTAAACTTAAATTCAGACAAAATTCGATTTTTCCTGGGATGGAGGCCTTTTCTAAACTCATTTTTGGGCCAATACACTTTTAATTGCAAAGTTTAAGCAAAATCTGACAGCTAGATTTCGAGATCGTGGAACACACATCCCTTCAGACATTCCTCGTATTATAGTATAGGATATAAAATTCTGTAAGCAAACTTTATTGAGCAAAATTGTGAGAGTTTTACAAATTGCAGAAAGATGACCGAGGCCTCAAATTAAAGGTCTCGGTCACATGCACTAGGGAAAATTATCAGCGCATCCATAAAGTTACAAGGAAATGAGAAATATCGTAAAACGTCCTACTTAAGAATAGCATGGGAATTTGAAAAAGGTCTGCTTTGTGTAAATTAAAACATGTGTTATGACTTTTAGGTAAAACGAGAGACGGATAATTATATTGAGTGATGAACTATTAATAACCAAATGACAAAAAATATATATGTTAATACTAGAGTGTTAATACTATAATATGACGTTTTGTGGCTTTTAGCAACTAAAATTTCTACTAGAAGCTTTACCAACCAAATTTCTGTTACCGTTCTATTACAAATTGACTGCCGAGTTTTACTGTTGTTATAATAATTTAAATTTAAATAAACTGATCGTCTATGCAAATTATAAAATAAATTTGATCATGATAGGGACGCTATGGGCCATCAATTGTGGTTTGAGAAACGCCTGCATTATTTACATGAAAACATGCTTTGGTTTTTTATTATAAGACGATAAGTGTCAAATGATCATATTGAGTGACGATGATACATTAATTGAAAATTAAAGTGTATCAGCCAACGAAGTGTTGGTATTCTGTTAGCTGAATTTTCACAGAAACCTTTTGGTCATTTTCATAGATTGCAGAGTTATAGGAGGAAGTTAAATTCAAATACGTTTGCCCTACATACTAGGGGAAAATGTAGCAGGTTAAAAACTTTATAACAAAAGGGAAAATATATCAGAAAGATTATTTTCTGAAAGTTAATCCTTAAAGATTTTTCATTTATAGTAATTTTTAACCTGCTTTGTTAACACAAAATCAAGAATTTTGATAAGGAGGGACGAATATTGACAGTAAGTGAAGATGATCTATTTTGAAGTGCTGTAAATTTGGTGAAGAAAAAAATAAAAAATTTGATATGAGGTAAAAAATCTATTAAATGTTTGGACAAACATGCAAGACAATGAAATGGGTATGAAAGTATTGAAAATTTGTTGACTCTGAAATGGGTGCTGAACATCCGTCATGTTTTTTCTCATTGCCGATTTTCTATGTTATATTAAAAAACTGTCATAGCTCAAAGGGACTGTGATTTCTTTCAAAACTTCTCTTTCATAGATCGATATAAATTTAAAAACAGACAAAATGAAGCATTTACAAACGGGTGGCCTAATAGTAGAGTACCGGATTGTAAAGAGAGCTTTGGGGGCGAATGGCCTGTTCAAACGGTATTGTCATTGACTATGTACACTAACGTGAATAGACCTCTCATCCAATGCATTTAGTTTGAGGCAAAAATTTGGAAGTTCGGTGGACGCCGCACCAGAGTCGCTGCCATCGATGTTGTTATTATTCAGCTGAATTTACAGTGCTGCCAAAACATTTTACCAAAACATAAACATAACTTTCAGTTATAAAATAGTTATAGTTTCATCCTTGGTTTAGAAGAGTGGTAATACTGATTTATCTATCATATGTTACGTGTACTTCGATGGATGCCTCACGAGATCGCACCACCGTCAATATGCCTCACACACGCCTATGCTATGAGAAGTCTACTCACGTAGTGTACAAAGTCAATGGTATTGTTAAAACAAATTAAAACTAATTTTTCTGAAAACTTTCATAGTGAAGAACTGGTAATCCGCTATGGTTCATGCTCTTTTAATTTTATGATTAGGGGCTTTTGCCCCTATGAGCCACTAGTCTATTATAAACATGCATCCGCCATCTTTAAATGGCCGCCATCTTGAAAACCGAAAATATTTTTTCGAATAATATGCATTTTTACTACCCCCAGAGCTGTCTGATTAGATGTATAAGTTTCATCGCGATCACAAAATTATACCTTTTTGGGACCTGGCACTTGGACTAAATGTGAGAGCCAATTTTTCTTCTGCAGGGATGCTTTTGTTTAGAGGGCTATCTGGCACAGTGATATCATCTTTTATGTGTCCCAGCAGTTCATCAAACAAAGGTTTTGACATTCGAAAATTAAAACTTATTTCCACTTGCACAAAGATCGTCAAATAACGTATAGTACAGTCCTTTACTATGTCTGGTCATCAGCATAGGATGCCTCTGAAACCTCCTAACTCTTTGCCTTCTCTTCTTGATAAGAAGAGCTAGTAGTAGCACGTCCTCTGTACACAGCACCATTGTAGCTACTGATGGCTGTTTCCAGCGGAAATTTCTACAGTACACTCCTGGTTGCTTCACCGGTGACCGGCAAAGAAAACCAGCAAGTAACCAGTCACTCCACCGGTGGAGTGACCAGTTGCGCGGCTGGCCGCCGTGTATAATACTGGCCTTATAGTTTAAGATCAGTATCAATGGACTTATACTATACTGCCCATAAGAATTTATTTGTGGGGGTTTAACATTGGAAGTTGCCTCTACTTACACACTTGTTAATTCTAAAGGCTGAATTTTCTCATTATTTTTTTCAGCCAACTAGCTAAATCTTATGTGATGGCAACCGGTGGAGCTTTGACCACAGCTTTAACTCTCAATAGGTTGGTCAAGGTAAATAAGTTGTTTTTTTTAATAGTTTCTTCTCTCAAAGAAGGGTAATAGTGGTTACTATAATTTACCATTAATATAACATTTAATTGACTAACTTGACATTGTATAATTTTAGTATTTATAGTAACCATTGCGCAAATAAGATTTTCTGCTAGGAAGAAGATAATAATATTAATACAAATTTTACTTACACAAACAACTATAAAGTTGTATATCAATCAGTGGCGGATCCAAGGGGGGGGGGCTAAGGGGGCTATAGCCCCCCCCTTGGGGGCCAAGGTGGGGCGCCGCGGCGGCCGGGAGCGGGCGCCGGCCCGTGACGGGCGCAGGCCGGAAAACCAGCGCACGTTTTTCCGATATTTTTCAATGTAAACTACTTTGTGTCTGTTATGCACACTGTGAAATAAAAACATCACCCCTAAAAATATTTGTTCTTAAAAATGATATTATAATGTCCTTTTCTGGTATTTCAACTAGACGACACAGCGACCACAGAATTAAATTTAATTCTGTGGTCGCTGAGACGACACTGTCATTTTAGTGTCTCTATTGGTACGCCATCTCAATCGGTGGGGCACCAATTCTGAGGCTTCCAGAGTCCCTCTGTGTGTGTATGCCGAGTCTTCGTATAGTTACGAGGCGGAGATGGGGAGTGACGTATTCCATCCTTAAGTTTAAGGGCCCTTTTTACATCGCGTCGAGCGACGCCGCGAGGGCTTGCGCCCGCCGCGTGTCGCTCGAATCGCTGTTTACCTTATTGGATGACGCGCGACAGACGACCGTCAGGCGCCGGGTATAAATGCTCCTATCTAGTGCAATGTACTTATTTTACGTGCCTTGAAAAATGCGATGTATAATAGGGGCCTAAGTGGAAGTGGTGGAGACGAAAGGGAATCAAAATTACGACTAGATTTTGTATTTAATGTTTTTTTGCATTGCGCGCGCAAACTTTTCCTGTCACAACACGAAATCAAGAACAAACAACAGACAATGCAGAGCAAAACGCAATGCTGTATGTGTAATGTCTGATAAACCCTTTGTGATGACTACTTATTGATTCAAACGAGATCACTTAATTAATTATTAAGATTCATTATAATAAATAAAGTAGTTCTAAAGAAGGTTATGTCTGAAAAAATATTACTGGTTCATTTTAAAGAAAACGATAATCTGATTAAATAAAAGACGATGAAAAGCAGTCTAAATTACGTTCAAGTTTTTATCAAAGCCAGAGTTTTTTTAAGCCAAGTTTTTAACTGGAGGTAAAATAATTACTAATTCAAATAGCAATCATAAATTTTTGCAAAAATAGGCTACTTATAAACTAATTATAGTATATATCGGCACTCGATCCCCACTAACAAAAAAAGTATATTATTATACTCTAATATTATTGATGAGGTATATTGGTATTATGTCTATAGCCTATAAATGTACACACGGATATCGAGAAAGGCTTCAACGATTTTCTTCAAACTTTTCAAATAAAGCAGTCCTGGGATAAAAATGATAAGGCCTATATTTACAGGTTTCCATGTCAGGAAAATCTTCTTTAGGTACTTTGTCTATTGTTATGCATAAGCCAGCTAATTGTTTATGTTATTTTGATCTGCAGTATTAAAGACCACATAAAGTGAAAGAAGACTATTTACCGAGAATTGTGTAAAATTTCACTTTTGTAAGTCTTACGGTTTTTCGGTTCTACATCCTTAAAGTTAGAAATGTCACCGATGATCGCGGTGAACGCATTTCCGCCCGCGGCCTGACACCGGGCCTGCTACAAGTACTCAGCCAAGTTTACAATGCGCTGCGCCGATTAGGTATGTTTGTTATTGATATATAGGTCAGAAATACTTTCACTAACTCAAAACAAATCACACGGTAGTGATAAGTCATACATAAGACCGACTAGACATCTATGTATATTCAATGCTATAACTAACCCAGCGTCACATCCTTCAGCGGAGATGTGTTCGCCACGATTATCGGTGACATGGCTGACTTTAAGCAAGCCCAACTCAAAAAAAGTAAAACTTAGAAACGTGTAATTTTCACACGATGTTCAGTAAATAGTCTTATTTCAATAGATGTGTTTTTAAGGCCGCACTTCGAATAACATAAAAAGTAGTTGCTTAGTAAGTAAAATTAAGTTCTTTCGTTATAATGTTTATCAATAGTTACGTTAATTTTTAACAATGAATGGTCTTATGAAGTACAAAACTAAAAAAGAAATAATGAAGAAGCTGACTCAACGGTCAAAGTACAAACCAAGTGTCCAAGTTAACATGTGGTTTTGCATTGCAGCCAGTTACTTAATTGCCGGATGGTACTATAATAAAAACGATAATTTTTTATTGTACTTTGTATTAGTGATTATGAATATTTAGATAAATAAAAGTAAAGTAAATGGATAATACAACTAAGCACTTTTTAGAGTTGCTATAAGTTCACCACATGTGATCTACATAACATGTGCGCCAGGCCTATAGCCTACGTGATCTAGTGGCTAATCCATGATGAAATGTACTGTATTAATAACATTTTAAAATATTAACCTACCTATACCTATTACCGAATTAGTAGAGGCAAAGGTGGATAAATGGGCCCCTGCTGGTAATATGGGCCCCTACTATATTTGAAAATGTAGGCAACACACTCTAGTGGCGAACCATAAAACTAATAGAACTGGTTCCCAGAGACGACCGTAGGTAGTACTGGTTCAGTAGCTGTAAGGATTTATGAGTGGTGACAGAGTGAATGTTTTCCATGCGACAAAAAGTTTGAAAGGTCAATGTTTAACTAAATATTATCCTTGTTTAGGTATTAATTATAGTGTTACTATGGTTATCAAGTTATTAGGCCCATTGTAAGGAATAAGTTTCATATTAAACATCGTCGGTTCCAAATTCACTTATGCATCCGATAAAAAGGATTTTTCTAAGATGGTGAGGGTGGATATATATGGGCCCCGTTCACAGCTGGTATTATGGGCCCCATAAAAACTATTCAGGTTTTATGCCTTAACAAGTCGCATGGTATTTTATGTTTTTCAAAGAAATCTTGTACCCTCTAAAAAACCTAAACGACAGTCTAGGGACAGAGAAAACATGGATAATGCTATTAAAGCAATAAGAGAAAATAAAATAAGCCTGAAGAAAGCTGTCAATTTTCTTTTCTGTGCCCCGTTCAACCTTGCAAAGTCTCTCGCGACTGGATAAACATCATCAATTTGAAGTTGGGGGGGTCCTACTGTCTTGCCAAAACGACTTGAGGAAAAACTTGTTAAGTATCTTCTTATTATGGAAGCAAAAAGTGCGATTTTGATGAAGGAAAGTCAGTCGAAGGAAGTGACGTTGGAGTTGTTAAACCTGATGATGAGGATGCTGTATGTCTGTTTCGTGAAGGGGTATTATCTAAAGACACAAATTGTGAGCTCTGGGTACAGTGCATGGCGTGCAAAATGTGGGCCCACAACGAGTTTTTTTCATTGTGTATTCATAAAAATGTAAAAAACGTCTATTGTTGAAAATTTTTATTTTTTCTAATAAAAAACCCAGGGGCCCATATTACCAGCACTGAAATACAATTTAAAAAATGCAGACTTTCGGCTTTTTAATTTTTTTTAAATTTTTATATTTAAAAAATGAATAAAAACCTGTAATGACTTATCAAAAACATTCTAGAGCAACATTTAGCATTGGTTTTGAGTGATTATATTGCACTTAACATTTTTTATATACAAAAAATAAAATGGGGGCCCATATATCCACCTTTGCCTCTACATTAAAGTTTAAAGTGTTAACACGAGAGTGTACCATTACAATACGAAATAAAGATAATGAAAATTTAGATAGCAACAGTGATAGGCCTATAAAAACTAACCAAATTTTAGCGAATTTCCCTATAGGGAATACGCTATTACGGTAGTAGTCATGGTAAGACCTAAGCCCGGGACCACTTTACTTTTTCATTTTGAGGTCCCCAGAAGCCAAAAACACCGTTCGTTCATTTTCATATATATGTATATATATATATATATATATATATATATATATATATATGTGTCCGTGGTACCGATAACTTTTGAAGCGGACCTCCGATTTTGATCAAATTTGGTATGAAGGTGTAAGACCAAGTCTATTTTCATGAGTTCGCGAACCAGCATTGTCGGGTTATGGGAACGGGGTTTTATGGGGCTTCAAAGGGGTCAAAAATGGGTTTTTGGCGTTTTTCGGGCTGAATTTTCTAAATTCATCAATTTTAACTAAAACCATTTAAAAGAGCTTAAAAAAACAAACAATTTAGTATTTTGAATCTTTAAAATAGCTTAACTGGTTCTAGATAAAATTCAAATCATGTTTCCCATGTTATTCTTATGGGTAAATCTTTAAAAAGTTATATATCGCTTATTTTTCAACATATCCTAATAAAAATTTGTATGAACCTTCACTAGGTGGTGAGTAATTAAGATTTGATAAAAATCCCACATGGAAGCAAACCTACATGCTAAATCCCATGGTATTCTCATGGAAAATAAGTGTATAATGGGAGCAAGAGAGATGGAGATAGTAAGGTATCTGTTCCTAATCAGCTGATCAGCTGTCTTCAGCATATTTGTCAAATTTGAAATGTTTATGTTTTGTTATTTGTAAACAAATCATTCCTTTTGCATGGAAGCTTTGGATATGCACTTTTATTACTGTTAAAAATTTAAAAAGTAATTTATTGCAATATAAATATTAATATATAAATTATTAAATAAAAATACTTTACTCAGAAATATAATGCCATTAAATATATTATATTTCCTTGTAAAGATTATTAATTATATAATATAGCCACAAAGTTCTTTGGTGTTGAAACAATAATTCTTTGGAAATTCGCTGAGTACGCAGGTCTGCTGCGACGGGGGTATTTAAGGTTAGTGTATGCATTGTACTTCACGATGCAAAAGAAATTCTCATTAAATATTAATGATAATAAGAGCGATGAAAGTTGGTACGTTGGCCAAACCGTTGTTTGTAATAAAGATTGATCGGCGATTCAGTATTGTTTTCCAAAGATGGGTCAAGAAATGACATGAAACTGCTATTTTTAACACTTAAATTTCAAAAACTTCTCGGAGGAGGGCCCCCGAACCCCCCGCCGGTCTGGCCCGCCGATCGGGGGGGGGGGGGGGGCGCAGACCCCCCGGATAGCCCCCCCTTATTAATGTTCTAGATCCGCCACTGATATCAATTTTACGTTCACAGCAATTTCAAAAGAAGTTATTATTTCATTCAGGTTATAGTAAAATTAATTTTAAACTAACACATTAATTTACTTATCCAACCTCCTTAGAAACCGGCCCCTCCCTATAGACCTAGTGTCAAACCGTCTATCTGTGATCCCAGGCTCTCATCGTTGAGCTTGGCGAAATGTGAAAGACTTATTCTGTGCACTACAATTTGTTTTAATATGGTTAAATATTGTCGTTTTTCAATTATTATATATATTGGTGTTTCAATTAATTTGTTATAGGTACAATAAAGTTGTATTACAATACTGTATGACGGTTTTACTACCTTAGAAGTGTGTTTTACTTGTTTCTCTCGATATCCGACTTTTTGGCCGTTTTGACCATGGATGGCCCAGTCCCGTCATGATCGGATATGTGAGGTTCTACTGTAACTCAAATAAAATTTTTTTGAATAGACTAAATCATTAAATAGTATTATAATTAATTAGTTTCTACTACTCAACTTCGTCCTCGGATCAGTGTTGGTTTTCCATAAGTCACCCAAGCTATAAAATGCAATATTCAATAAAAAGTTCAATTTATATTTAAATTTTTTTCAACAGTTTCAATTTTGATATTGTTTGGTAATTTATTTTAACTCCAAAATCATACTACTGAATGGGATGGAAGAGCAGGTCCAAATTAGTCATTAAGAAAAGAAAGATAAATTATTTAAGTGGTTTCTAAATAGTTCCTATAATAAATTCTCACCATTTGTCAGTAAAAAATCATGTTTAAATTTACATAAAAATATTTAATAATTATTTCTAAAATCATATGGGCTAATTTTACTCTAAACCGTGGAACTAGAAAATCATGACTGGAAGGTGCAAGGGAGAATAAACTTACTCCCCAACCAAATTTCTATTGTTGAGGCAAAATGCTAAGGGCTGCGTGTGCTGACTTGTTAACCCCATTCACAGTTAAATTTCATAGTTTTAAAGTTATTTTTATGCTTCATGGGTAGTTTATATCACAGTTCTGTTTGGTGTTTCCAGAGAGCGCCACCGCTAATCGGGCGTCTGGTACCTTTTGCCGCTGTCGCTGCTGCTAACTTTATCAACATTCCCATGATGAGAATCAAGTAAGAAAAACCAAAATCAAACAATTATTATGCAAGGTTATCTTTTTAAATACAACCAAAACATTATAAAGTTTTTAAATTAACAGACTGAACATCCAACCAGCAAGAATGTATGTGATAAATGCCTTTAGTAATAATATGCCTTTAGTAATAATATGCCTTTGTGTATAATATGCCTTTAGTGATGTTTGGAAGCCAATTTTCAATGTATGGTCATAATTGTCTTCTTGTATAGTTGGTTGTATGTGGCTTGATAAGGATACAAAATGTTTTGTATTAATTTTGCAATTTAAAGGTGTGAAACAAAATAGTTTTAATTAATATATGTTATTTATTTTTTATACACTAAAACAAGCACTGTTTGCATGGGCAAACATTTTTTTCTGTCTGAGGATTTTTTTATTTTTTGTAGAATATTGGGGTTTTGGCCAATAGAAATTGATTGAAGTTGTTCCGATTACATATATAGCTGAGAAAATCAGGTTTTTTGTCGTACAGCCTTCAAAGTTCCCATGTTATCCTTTTGGAGATTTTTGTAGCTACTAAACATCAATCAGCTGATAATTGTAGATATAAACCAATGTGTTACATCTTTAGTCTATGGTTAAAAAAATCTATATCTTCACTAGCTGTTACCCGGCATGCTTTGCAATGCCAACCCGAGGAATTTTTGCCCTTCAGGTTCGCTTCGCTCACTCACTGCAAGTCTATATCCTCAAGTTTCTTATTACCAATCTTTCCTTAATACTTTAAATTAGGTAACAGTAATAACAGCTGTTTATAGAATTAATTACAAAGAAACATGAAATGAAATTGTTTGTTTATTGACACAATATGTTACATAATACCACAACAGGTACCTAATATAACAGGTGTCTTTCAGCATAAGTATTAAGCTAGGTTTACACGGGTCAAGTTACTTGAGTCAAGTAGGCGACTTGACCATGACTTGACCCGTGTAAACGTCCTTTCAAGTAAAATTTTTGTTATTCAAGTAACAGCTATTTGTTGTTGTGACCAAAAGTGGTTGTTTACACGGTTCAAGTTACTTGAATCAAGTAAGAAAAAATGGACAGTCAAGTCGACTTGACTCGTGTAAACGTTCAGTCAAGTGAAGATTTTGTTATTCAAGTAACAGCTGATTTCAAGTAGACAGAAATAATTGAACATGTTTGATTTCACTTGAATCCTTCATTCAAGTAAAAATGTATTATTATTACACGTGCAGCTATCTGCAGTAAATTTGTCCAACTACTAAAATCCGTAGTTTGCCAAAGAATATTTTATTAGCCTACAGCTGATTTCTTAGACTTTGTTATGATTTTGCAAAGTTAAATTAATCATGATAAATATAAAATTGGTTTTTGGTTTGTATTATTTTGTTGGTATATTATACACTGTATTAAATTACATTTTTTATAAAATTAAACATAGTTCTTGCTTTTTTTATATCATTTCATTTAACTGTGAAGTTTTAGAGGAATTTGAGACGGATAGTTTTCTGTCAAACAAACTTGAACTTATACACACAAGTCTCTAAGTCTGCTTTGTGAAGATCAAAGCCACGACGGAACTGTACAAAATTCTGTCGTGTGAGGTAGGCTAGTATAGGTTAATATTATAATAAAGGTGGTGGTTGTTGCAATATCTTGACAAAGAGTTCGAAAATGGGCGTTTCTAGTAGATAAGGAATTTGTCACCAAGTGGAATTATGTCTCTTAAACAGTGATATACATAATTAATTCCAACAATGCCATATTTTTTAAATACCGGTAGTCTGAATTATTTACACAGTACATTTCAGTCTGCATGAAACATAGGTTTTTCTGGTCAATAAATAAAAATATTAAGGCCACCCCATGCATGTAACTATCGGTCAGACGGATTCATCTGGACAGTCCCGACCTGGAATTATTAGTCCTCTGACTGATCGTTCCGTGTATGGGTCGCCAAACGACGAAGGAGAAGGCCGCGTGAACCCACGTTCTTTGTAATTGCAGCTCATTTTATAGGCATTATGAGTTTGATCATGGTTTTATACATAACCAACTTTATTTTGAAGGGTAAATTTCAAACTTTTTGTAATAAATTTGGACAACATTTTCGCAATAAATTAGGAATTTTTGGGGACCAGTGTAGTTGAATACCCCATACTACAGGTAGACTTAAGCGGATTATCACTTAGAAAGACATATATGAGCCTACTCCTAGGGTAGTAGGCAATGCATCATGTATCATTTATATTACTAAATGTTGTTCATAATAGTGACGATGCAACCTAGACTTGGAACATAAATATAACCTTTCATTTTGAATTAAAAAGACGTCAAAACATAGTTAACATTCCCAAAATTTTTTATATGTGTTTTATAAAATAATCCTTCAGTACCCAGAACGTCTGTCTTGAGGAACATTCGTTTTACACTGTGGCAACCAAATTTTGTTAGCAAACTCGTGTTTACTTTTTATGCTGTAACTTAGTGGTCAATGCATGGTAATTTATGTGCTTAAGACCCAAATGTAACATTTATGTAAAAAATGAATATCTGGCCTAATTATTCCTAACTAACATTTAACCACACAAATAATATTAAAAGCAAAGTAAATAATTATTCATAATTGAGCGGAGCGAGCGAAGCTCCTATACTACACTCTGGCTTTTTATTTACAAGTACTCCTCCTGAACGGCTGGAGTGATCCTCACGAAATTTTGCTCGGTCATAGTAACTATCTAAGGGAAGGTATAAATCTGAAATGGTCCAAATCGGACATAAGGGTTCTGCCCTACGGTCCTTTAAAGTTACCATGTTATTTTAATGGGAGAAATATTTTATTTGGTTTGTTTACTGTGTGTCGATCATACAGCTGTTATAAGGATCAAATTTAACTGCAGACTGTTACTATCAGCTGTTTGTGAATACAGTAGTTTTATGTGAAATTGTTGTTTTGTTTATTTTAGTGGTTTGTTTACCGGTACCTTTGTACGTGAATGAAATGCCACGTTTACGGAGAGGTGGTGCAAATCTTGGACGACGCACCATTTAATATCTTGTAAACATATAATACACCGTCGCAGCAAACCTGCGTAATCAAAAATTATTAGAGTATTGCAGACTTGTGGCGAGTAAGCGCAGCGAACAACCTAAATCTGGCGACGAGTGTGTGCAGCGAATGAGCCGACATAAAGGTGAGTGAGCGCAGCGAACGAACTAAATTGACGGCGAGTGAGCGTAGAAAACGAGCTACCTCAAATGGCGAGTGAGCGTAGCGAACGAGCTAAACCCCCGACGGCGAAACATTTGCTATTATTGATTTTTTTTAAATAGTCGCTCCGCTCAATATTGCAAGCAGACAACTGCATTGTATACCTAGTATTATATGCATAATTTATACTGTACCTAATTTACAGTTTAAAAGTCTTTGCATTTGCATTTTAACTTGGTTAGATACAAGGCAAATTTGCCTTGGTTAGATAGATTTTTCACGGAGGTTGTTTATATTCAGCTGATCATACCGGCAAATCATAACACAAATTATTAGCCTACTTGATTCAAGTCCACATGAAAAATCCAACAGCCAATTTTACTTGAATGTTTACATAACATTCAAGTCAACTTGAATCAAGTAACTTGACCAGTGTAAACCCGGCTTTAAGTTAAACTAATAATAGTCATAAAAATAACAACAATAATAACAACATGTTATCAAATCAAATAACATCCCATGTATCAGAGCTATATGGATATTAGAAATTGTTATCTCTGAAGAACTCAGTTGTTGAATAGTGTACACCTTACTTAAAAGTTTCTCTTTGATCTGGATTTTGAAGCTGTTGCTGCTGAGACTTTTGTACGAGTTTGGAATTTTATCATATTTTAGACTGGAGTAAAAGGGACTACCTACCAAAGCAAAGTTTCATGTTTCGCCATATGTTGTGTTCATAAATAACTCTGATCAAACAGTCAAAAAAAACCTGACATGGGTACGTTTATGATGGTCCTGGGGATACTACTTTAGGGCTTTACAAAAACTAATGGCTTGCAAACTTTCTCCTTAAAATTTTCTATATGTATACCAAGTTTTATGGCAAACTGTCCAGTGGTTTCCAAGTCCATCGATCACAAACATCTTTTAATATCTTTTTTGTATACAGTACATACAAACATATTTATCTATATATTAATAGGCAAGCATGTTTCATTTCCTCCTTTTTTTCTCAGCTTGTGTGCATTGTGGAAGAAATCCGCGCATACCGTTAGAAAGGTAGTGTCCTGTAGATGAGCAGAATCACATTATAATTCAAATCGGACCCCAGGGCCACGCCCTACTGGCTGTTAAAGTTTCAATGTTTTTGGAAGGAGGGTAATTGATTGAATTTTTAGAAAGCTGTTGTATCAACTGAATTTTTGGTCAAATTTCGACCAATGGGCGATCCCTAGTAAATATAGATAGGTAAGCATGTTTCTTTTCCTCCCTTTTTTCTCTGCTCTTGAGCATCGTAGGAGAAATCCATGCATACCGTAAGAAAGATATTGTCCTGTAGATGAACCCATTAGATAGCTGTTGTAAGAACAATAATAGCAAATCAGGAAGAATAGGTGGTTCAGGTGTAAAATCTATCTTATTTCTCTAAGGGTTTCGTCTGTTACGTCCCTTTTTCTCTCGACCTACTGAACCGATTTTTAATATTGAGGTGTCATTTTAAAGCTTAGGATACACGGTCATATCGTTTCGCCCCCCTTACCTTTGATTTATTTCTACAGTAGCGGCCACGAAATCAGGCGGGTGACTCAAACTGATTATCCAGCGTTACCTAGACCGTATGTTGAATGTGCATTCTATAAAAATGACCAAAACAAGTATCATCTGATAAAACAGATAAAAACATTGACGTATATACAAAACATATGATTAAATTAAAACCCACTGGAAATTTGGCAACGTTGCAAAATAATTCACCCACCTGTTTTCGCCGACTGTAGAGGGCGCTTTAAAATGTTGACCAACTTTTATTACAAGATCTTTAATATGAAATGTAATTTAACAGCTGATTAAACTTACCTTTAGATAAATTTTAAAGCCAGACAGTAAAAAAAAATGATCTTATATAACTAGGTACACAATGCAGTTGTCTGCTTGCATTATTGAGCGGAGCGACTATTTTTTAAATCAATAATAGCAAATGTTTTATACGTAATTCAAGGGAGCTCGTTCACTACGCTCACTCGCCGTCAGGGTTTAGCTCATTCGCTGCCCTCACTCGCCATTTGGGTCAGCTCGTTCGCTACGCTCACTCGCCGTCAATTTAGTTCGTTCGCTGCGCTCACTCACCTTTTTTGTCGGCTCATTCGGGGACACACTCGTCGCCAGATTTAGGTTGTTCGCTGCACTTACTTTACTAGCCACAAGTCTGCAATAGGTACTCTAGTAATTTTTGATTACGCAGGTTAGCTGCGACGGGGTATTATTTTATGTTTACAATATATGAAATGGTGGTTGTACATTTCTTTCATGTACAAAGGTAAACAAACAACTAAAATAAATAAAACAACGATTTCACATAAATCTACTGTATTCACAAACCTGATAGTAACAGCCTGCAGTTAAATTTGATCCTTATAACAGCTGTACTGTATAATCGACACACAGTAAACAAACCAAATAAACTGTTTCTCCTATTAAAATAACATGGTAACTTTAAAGGGCCGTAGGGCAGAACCCTTATGTCCGATTTGGACCATTTCAGATTTATACCTTCCCATAGATGGTTACTATGACCGAGCAAATTTTTGTGAGGATCACTCCAGCCGTTCAGGAGGAGTACTTGTAAATAAAAAGCCAGAATGTAGTATAGGAGCTTCGCTCAACTAGGTATACAATGCAGTTGTCTGCTTGCAATATTGAGCGGAACAACTGTTTTTTAAATCAATAATAGCAAATATTTTATAGATAATTCAAGTGAGCTCGTTTGCTACGCTCACTCGCCTTTTGCTGGGTCAGCTCGTTCGCTACGCCCTCGCCGTCAGGGTTTAGCTCGTTCGCTGCGCTCACTCGCCATTTGGGTCAGCTCATTCGCTGCACACACTCGTCGCCAGATTTAGGTTGTTCGCTGCACTTACTCGCCACAAATCTGTAATAATCTAATAATTTTCGAGTCCGCAGATTTGCTGCGACGGGGTATTATATGTTTAAAAGATATTAGGCTATAATGGCGTGTCGTTCAAGATTTGCTCCTCCTCTCCGTAAACGTGGCATTTCATTCACATACTAAAATAAACAAACCACTAAAATAAACAAAACAACAATTTCACATAAAACTACTGTATTTACAAACAGCTGATAGTAACAGTCTGCAGTTAAATTGATCCTTATATCAGCTGTAAAATCAACACACTGTTAACAAACCAAATAAAACATTTTCTCCTATTAAAATAACATGGTAACTTTAAAGGGCCATAGGGCAGAACCCTTATGCCCGATTTGGACCATTTCAGATTTATACCTTCCCATAGATTGTTATAGACTCTTATTAGGGTCTAATTATTAAAACACACGGATTTAATTACAGGATTTATTCGGATTAACAAACTCACACTTTACAGCATTATAGAGAGAGAACACACATTAGTTCAAGGCCGGCCGGAAACACCCGAACCACCAAATAACATAAAGTACAGAGTGGGCTAAACATAGAGGAATAATTATACCAAAACAATTATTATTATGCATATGCAACATCTCCCTTTTCTACAAAATTAGAATAAAATTGTTAAGTTAAACAATCTTCATTTAAATTAGTATAGCCTACTGCTGAAACCTTACTGGACGCCGGACAGGTCTACCACTTCTCGTGTGATAGTAAACATTATTCTGTTGATTATTTTGAACATTAGGTCTATGTACAACTGGAACATCATTAACATTATTATCAACATTTACATGGACATTTTGGTTGTTCATATAGGGTTCAACAAGGTTAGGTCGATTAGGCCTAACAACATTTTGATTAAACTGGTTTGGTCTATTTACATTTACCTCATCAAAGAAATCAAAATCATCTGCATTCCTAAACACAGGTGAATTAAGTGATGGTCTTAAATGTACAGTGTTTCTAGTTAACAATCTTCCATTTTCATTCCTAATAATGTAAGATCTAGGACCTATCCCCTTACCTACAATTTGAGCCGGTTTCCATACACCATCCTTCCGATACACTACATTTTTACCTTTAAACTCTGGTTTAACCTTTGCGTTTTTATCATAATACACTTTCGATTGTTTTTGGGATTTTACAATTTTCTCCTTTACACCAATTTGGACTTCAGGCTTTAACATTTCTTTAGTTACTGGAATTTTAGATCTTAACCCTTTGAGTGCCGCAGCCATTCTCCCAAGTCATGTGCATAAATTGCCGTGCTAAAACCTACAATTTTGCAAGGGTTTGGGAAAAAATGTGTATAAAAAAAAGTATTCAACAGATTTTAATAATTCTTTTTTTATTTTCTTTGTAATAAAATGGGGAACATATTACATATAAATCCTTTCTTCTAAATTTATTTATATAAAAGATTATGAGTTATAACTACAAATAAAAAATAAAAAAAATTCTAAATTTTCAAGTTTGGACCAAAATTTTGTGTTTATAGTATTTTTATATTTTTTTTTTAGTTACACCTTGTAAAAGAGCACGAAAAACTGAACAAAAATCATACATAATATGTTATGTTACAGTGAAAATTTACATTATAACGCACTACAAACAATAATAACATAATATAACATATATAACAAGCAAAAATAATATTCATACAACATACAACCAATAGCACTGATAAATCAATAATTTCACTAAACACAATAATAACGAAGTATTAGGAACAGTTTTTAGTGTAAAAGAACGAACGTAAACAATGCAACTAATCAAAATACACAGCTGTCTGCAGCGGGTAACAATCAGCTGTCAAACTGGTGTCATATTTTTATCATAATGCCATGTGACTCCAAGTAAACAGTGAAAGTGAAAAACCAGTACAATACGAAAGTTTGGAACCTGTAGAATGCCGTAAAACGAATAATCAATTAAAACTAATACGTACTATATAAAATAATAATAAAATACCGATCGTCTACTGGGTAGACGCCGGCAATTTATGCATATTTTATAACGTCTACTATGTAGACGCTGCGGCACTCAAAGGGTTAAAAGCCTACTCATTAGGACCTGACAGGGTGCAAGACCTGTACCTTTAACTGGAGTAGATCTATATTCAAGGAGTGCTAACAGAACATCACTTTCATCACTTGATTTTTTAAGAATATTTTTTGCAATTTGAACAGCTCTCTCGGCCATCCCATTAGATTTTGGATACCTAGGACTACTGAAACAACATTCAAAGTCCCATTCTTTTGAAAACTTTAGAAACTCATATGAATTAAATGGCATATTGTCACTACAAATTTGTTTTGGAACACCATGTTCAGAAAAAATTGATTTCAATGCTAAAATCACCTCACTAGCTTGTTTATTTCCTAGTGGTTTCAGTTCTAACCATTTAGAGTAGTAGTCTATCAAAACTAAGTAGGGCCTACCCTTACTATCTAGTAAATCTACTGCGACCTTTTCAAACGGCAGATCAGGTACAGAGTGTGAAATCAGGGGCTCCTTAGTGTTACTGGCTCTGAACTGTTCACAAACCGTACATTTACTGACAACATGCTCAATATCGCTATTGATATTGGGCCAAAACACAGTCATTCTAGCTTTTTGTTTAGTTTTTTCAATACCCATATGTGGTTCGTGTAAGAGTCTTAGCAACTTATTTCTTAAAGATCTAGGAATAATAATTCTATGATCTAAGAACAATAAACCATCGTCATGTGACAGCCTATCTCTTAACTGGAAGTAACATTTAACATCAATAGGAATCGATTCTTTGCTAGGCCAACCCTCATATAGGAACTTAATTACATTACTAAGGGCTTCATCATTGTTAGTTTCATTACGGATTTCAGATTTTCTACTCTCTGAGACTTGGGCATTTTTACTCAATGTATGAACTACTTCTACCAAGTCAGGATCATCAGACACCTTATCTTTTAAGTATGCCCTAGAGAGACAATCAGCTACATACATATTTTTCCCTGGTACATATTTAACTTTCAAATTGTACTTCATTAACTTAAGACACATTCTTTGTAATCTTGTATTATGAATATTTGCAATATTCTTTGTCATGATAGACACTAATCACTTATGGTCGGTTTGTACTTCTATTTCTGATCTACCATACAATAGATGATGGTATTTTTTTACTGCTTCACATATAGCTAACATCTTTTTCTCGGTTTGAGAATAACCCAACTGTGTATCTGTTAAACTTTTTGAACCATACATTACTGGCTGACCATTTTGCATCATTGTAAAACCCATTCCGTCTTTAGAGCTATCACACTGCAGTGTTATAGGCTTGCTATCATCAAAGTGAGCAAGAACTGGTGTTTTACTGATCAGATCTTTAAGTTTACTCAACGCTTTCTCGTGCTTAGGCAACCACAAAAACGCAACCTCTTTTCTTAATAGCTCCCTTAAAGGACTAGTTACTTCTGCCATATTTGGAATATAAGTTCTTAAGAAATTAAATAGTCCCAGCAAACGTTGCAGTTCTTTTTTATTTTTAGGGCTTTCAATACATGTGATTGCTCTAACTCGGTCCGGGTCAGGAGTATGTCCTCCTTGTGAAAATACCTCACCAAAGTATTTCACACTTTTAACCTTATATTGAAACTTATTACAGTTAAACTTAACATTATTCTCTCTGGCTCTATTAATTACTTGCTTAAGAGCTTTTAATCATGTTCTTTATCAGTACTACCAGCAATTAAAATGTCGTCAAAGTACACAATGACACCATTAATATCTCCAAAAAGATTTTCAGTGAATTTTTGAAAAATCTCAGGGGCAATGTTTAGACCAAAAGGTAAACGTTTAAACTTGTAAGTTCCAAAAGGCGTACTGAATGCACAATGTTCTGAGGAGGCTTCATCGAGCTCAATATTATAAAACCCATCTTTGAGATCTAGAACGGAAAAAACTGATTTGTTATTAAGTTTGTGAGAAATGTCTTGCATTGAAGGGATTAGATAGGGGGCTCTCTTAGTTGCTTTATTTAAATCAGTTGGATCAATACATAGTCGTACACTACCATTAGGCTTTTCAACTACAACAAGATTGCTTACAAAACTTTTAGGGGTATCTACCTTACAAATAATACCTTGTTTTTCGAGTTCATCAAGAGCAATTTTCACTTTAGGTTGAACAGTTAAGGGAATTCTCCTAGGCGGCTTAGCCGTTACTTGTACACTAGGATCAACATCAAAATGGCACTTAACTCTAAATTTTCCAATTCCTTCAAAAACATCTCTGTTACAGTCTATGAAATCCTCTTTCGTAATTACTTCACCTCCCCCAGTTTTAAGCCTGCTGTCTATATTACTCGAATCTAAACCATCAATTCTTTGAATTAACTGAAATTTCTTACAGCTATCTAAGCCAAGTATACCAAAATCATTCTCAGTTTTAGTTACAACAAATTCAACAGTTTCAGCAAAATTTCTGGTTAGAGGCTTACATTTTACTTTAATAATACCTACAGGTTCTATTTTTGTTCCACCATAAGCTTCTAGAATTACATTAGTTTTCTCAAGTTTGATTGAAGGGTCCTTTTGACAAAGTTTCTCAAACAATTGTATAGAACATGTGTTTACTTCGGCTCCTGTGTCTATTTTAAACAAAGCACTAGTCTGGTCATTAAAAACAAGTGTTTCATACCACTGGTTGGATTTTGGAAAAGGCTTATTAATCGAGTCTATGTACAAAAAATTACCGTTTTCATTAGGCCTATCATTACTCTGACAACTGTCATTATTAGAACTTACATTAGGCCTACTTTCATTTTCAATAGGGCCTACAGATGCTACATTCTTAGAATTTAGGGTTTGATTAGGTTTTAACTTACAACCTATAGCGAAATGGTTTTCTTTGTGACATATAGTACACCTTCTTCCATACGCTGGACAGTTTCTTATCGGTGTGAAACTGCCAACTTTTGATCCACGCTTTCAATTTTCAACTAATTCATGTGATTTTCAAAGCACTACATAACCTAAAAATTAGTCTTGCGCTTGTTTTTTTGTGTTTGAAAGCATCACAACAACTGTAATTTTAATACACTGTGCTGAAGTAAATGAATTATAGCAATTATCATACATAAAAAACGTTAAAAACAATACTTGGTGTAAAAATATCAACATTGCATTACCTCCCAGTGCAGATATGTTGATTCCAAACACAAGCCAATTGTATGTCAAACACAAAGTGTTACCAACAGTACAAATATAATACATACATAGATATACTTCAATGTATATATTAAAATACATATTTTTAGAAATGTTAATACTGAAAAGAGATCATGAATGAAATATATCATTCAAATGTAATGTGGCCTGAACATGAAAAGTTTAGTCCAACTCTGACTGTCATTTTAAGAGCTTCAAATTGTGTTGTACTAACCCATGACGAACTAAAAATCTTACTTTATGTATGGCTATATATGTACCTTGCCGGTCGCTTTTGACTTGAAATTGGTATGGTAGGTACATACACTCCGTATGCTACCCTGACATACCCAGACCCTCATTTTAAGGGCTTTATAACTTGTTTTACCAAACCATGTCAGGAAAGAAAACTCGTACTTTATGTATGGCCATATACATAACAAGCAGTGAGCTATGTACTTGAAATTGGTATGCTTGCTCTCCTACACTCTTATTCTACCCACACATACATATGTGAATACTGCGACTCTCGTTTTAAGGCTATTAAAAGGTGGTTTACAAACCGCATGTTTTGTCTTGAAAGAAATTTCGTACTTTATGTATGGCCAAGAACATAGCTAGCAGTGAGCTTTGGACTTAAAGTTGGTCTGCTTCCTCTCCTACACTCTTATTCTACCCCGACTACCCATGTGTATACTGCGACCTTCGTTATAAGGGTTTTATAAGGTCATTTACAAGGTCATGTTTAGTCTTGAAAAAAATTTCGTACTTTATGCATGGCCATGAACATAACTAGCAGTGAGCTTTGGACTTTAAGTTGGTCTACTTCCTCTCCTTCACTCTTATTCTACCCAGACTGACCTATGTGTATACTGCGACCCTCGTTTTAAGGATTTATAAGGTCGTTCACAGACCCGTGTTTAGCCTCGAGCGAAAGTTTGTATGTATGGCCATATACATACCTTGCAGTTACGTATGGACCTGAAATCGGTATGCTAGGTCCCTACACTGTTGTGCTATCCAGATATACCCATGTGTATACTGCCACCCTCGTTTTAAGGGTTTTATAAGGTCGTTTACAGACCCGTGTTTAGCCTCGAGCGAAAGTTTGTATGTATGGCCATATACATACCTTGCAGTTACGTATGGACCTGAAATCGGTGTGCTAGGTCCCTACACTGTTGTGCTATCCAGATATACCCATGTGTATACTGCGACCCTCGTTTTAAGAGTTTTATAAGGTCATTTACAAGGTCATGTTTTTTCTTGAACAAAATTTTGTAAATTAGGTGTGGCCTTAAACATACCTAGCAGTGAGCTTTGGACTTGAAATTGGTATTCTTCCTCTCCTACACTCTTATTCTACCCAGACTGACCTAGGTGTATACTGCGACTCTCGTTTTAAGGGTTTATAAGGTCGTTTATAGACCCGTGTTTAGCCTCGAGCGAAAGTTTGTATGTATGGCCATATACATTCCTTGCAGTTACATATGGACCTGAAATCGGTATACTAGGTCTCTACTCTGTTGTGCTATCCAGATATACCCATGTGTATACTGCGACCCTCGTTTTAAGGGTTTTATAAGGTCATTTACAAGGTCATGTTTAGTCTTGAACAAAATTTCGTAATTTAGGTGTGGCCTTTACAATACTTAGCAGTAAGCTTTGGACTTGAAATTGGTCTGCTTCCTCTCCTACACTCTTATTCTACCCAGACTGACCTATGTGTATATTGCGACCCTCGTTTTAAGGGCTTTATAAGGTCATTTACAAGGTCATGTTTTTTCTTGAACAAAATTTCGTAATTTAGGTGTGGCCTTAAACATACCTAGCAGTGAGCTTTGGACTTGAAATTGGTCTGCTTCCTCTCTTACACTCTTAATCTACCCAGAATGACCTATGTGTATACTGCGACCCTCGTTTTAAGGGTTTTATAAGGTCGTTTATAGACCCGTGTTTAGCCTCGAGCGAAAGTTTGTATGTCTGTCCATATACATACCTTGCAGTTACGTATGGACCTGAAATCGGTATGCTAGGTCCCTACACTGTTGTGCTATCCAGATATACCCATGTGTATACTGCGACCCTCGTTTTAAGGGTTTTATAAGGTCATTTACAAGGTCAAGTTTTTTCTTAATCAAAATTTCGTAATTTAGGTGTGGCCTTAAACATACCTAGCCGTGAGCTTTGGACTTGAAATTGGTATTCTTCCTCTCCTACACTCTTATTCTACCCAGACTGACCTATGTGTATATTGCGACCCTCGTTTTAAGGGTTTTATAAGGTCGTTTATAGACCCGTGTTTAGCCTCGAGCGAAAGTTTGTATGTCTGTCCATATACATACCTTGCAGTTACGTATGGACCTGAAATCGGTATGCTAGGTCCCTACACTGTTGTGCTATCCAGATATACCTATGTGTATACTGCGACCCTCGTTTTAAGGGTTTTATAAGGTCGTTTACAGACCCGTGTTTAGCCTCGAGCGAAAGTTTGTATGTATGGCCATATACATACCTTGCAGTTACATATGGACCTGAAATCGGTATGCTAGGTCCCTACTCTGTAGTGCTATCCAGATATACCCATGTGTATACTGCGATCCTCGTTTTAAGGGTTTTATAAGGTCATTTACAAGGTCATGTTTAGCCTTGAACAAAATTTCGTAATTTAGGTGTGGCCTTTACAATACTTAGCAGTGAGCTTTGGACTTGAAATTGGTCTGCTTCCTCTCATACACTCTTATTCTACCCAGACTGACCTATTTGTATATTGCGACCCTCGTTTTAAGGGTTTTATAAGGTCATTTACAAGGTCATGTTTAGTCTTGAACAAAATTTCGTAATTTAGGTGTGGCCTTTACAATACCTAGCAGTGAGCTTTGGACTTCAAATTGGTCTGCTTCCTCTAATACACTCTTATTCTACCGAAACTGACCTATGTGTATACTGCGACCCTCGTTTTAAGGGTTTTATAAGGTCGTTTATAGACCCGTGTTTAGCCTCGAGTGAAAGTTTGTATATATGGCCATATACATACCTCGCAGTTACATATGGACCTGAAATCGGTATGCTAGGTCCCTACACTGTTGTGCTATCCAGATATACCCATGTGTACACTGCGACCCTCGTTTTAAGGGTTTTATAAGGTCATTTACAAGGTCATGTTTTTTCTTGAACAAAATTTCGTAATTTAGGTGTGGCCTTAAACATACCTATTAGTGAGCTTTGGACTTAAAGTTCGTCTGCTTCCTCTCCTACACTCTTATTCTACCCAGACTGACCTATGTGTATACTGCGACCCTCGTTTTAAGGGTTTTATAAGGTCGTTTAAGGTCGTTGACCCGTGTTTAGCCTCGAGCGAAAGTTTAGACTTTAAGATATAGTACATTCATTCTATACTCAGTTATGGCACACTGTTGTGGGGAAATTCAAAAAATTCAATTCAACTTGTAGCATTCCAAGCTTCGGACGGCCGCTTTTGGTACACTGGCCGGATCAACCAGCGAGAATCACCCTTGCAGTGGCGCGCCTGCAAGAGACCAAATCACCTCCGAATTTAAATGTATTACAACTTGCCTCACAGCCTTGAAGGCGTTTAGGAAATAGGCGCCCTAGTTGAACTTTGTACAGAGAAAGTTGCCGGCCCAAGTACAGGATTTACCCTGCCGCCCGACACCAATTTGTCTTTGCTGTGCCTTCTTCGAGGAAAGATCTGCCGACTCCCTCTGCTCATCCTGAGGAATTAAACAAATTGCTGATTTTTAGAGGTAAGGCAGAATAATTAAATTTTGCAAATTTTCAATTATTTGAGAAATTGAAATTTAAAAACCCCAAATCTAAAATATTAATTTTAAAAGTGCAAGATGATTGCCGTGGGAGTTATTCATGATTGGTTCGTTATGAGAATTTCTGATTATGTAATATAAAATAATTGATCTTAGCTATAAGTATTGTTGAATTTAATGTTGTAACTTTTGAAGAGAGATAGGCATGTTCCAGTTTCATTAAATTCTGAAAGAAAACGTGCACTTTACAGTAATAAACCACGTGGAAAATTTTCATGTTTAACCTGGATAAAATTAAGTCACATTGTTCAATTTGAATTATTACATTTTATTTAAAAAAAATATAACTGTTGTGGTAATTGTGGTCTCGGCTCTAACGGTATTTCCTAAACGCCTTCAAGGCTGTGAGGCAAGTAGTAATACATTTAAGTTCGGCGGGGGTTTGGTCTCTTGCAGGCGCGCCACTGCAAGGATAATTCTCGCTGGTTGATCCGGCCAGTGTACCGAAATAGGGCGTCCGAAACTTGGAATGCTACAAGTTGAATTGAATTTTTTGAATTTCCCCACAACAGTGTGCCATAACTGAGTATAGAATGAATGTACTATACCTTTAAGTCCAAACTTTCGCTCGAGGCTAAACACGGGTCTCTAAACGACCTTATAAAAACCTTAAAACGAGAGTCGCAGTATACACATAGTTCAGTCTGGGTAGAATAAGAGTGTAGGAGAGGAAGCAGACCAATTTCAAGTCCAATGCTCACGGCTAGGTATGTTTAAGGCCACACCTAAATTATGAAATTTTGATTAAGAAAAAACTTGACCTTGTAAAACCCTTATAAAACTTTATAAAACCCTTATAACGAGGGTCGCAGTATACACATGGGTATATCTGGATAGCACAATATTGTAGGGACCTAGCATACAGATTTCAGGTCCATACGTAACTGCAAGGTATGTATATGGCCATACATACAAACTTTCGCTCGAGGCTAAACACAGGTCTATAAACGACCTTATAAAACCCTTAAAACGAGGTTCGCAGTATACACATAGGTCAGTCTGGGTAGAATAAGAGTGTAGTAGAGGAAGCAGACCAATTTCAAGTCCAAAGCTCACTGCTAGGTATTGTAAATGCCACACCTACATTACGAAATTTTGTTCAAGACTAAACATGACCTTGTAAATGACCTTATAAACCCTTAAAACGAGGGTCGCAGTATACACATGGGTATATCTGGATAGAACAACAGAGTAGGGACCTAGCATACCGATTTCAGGTCCATATGTAACTGCAAGGTATGTATATGGCCATACATACAAACTTTCGCTCGAGGCTACACACGGGTCTATAAACGACCTTATAAAACCCTTAAAACGAGGGTCGCAGTATACACAAAGGTCAGTCTGGGTAGAATAAGAGTGTAGGAGAGGAAGCAGACCAATTTCAAGTCCAAAGCTCACTGCTAGGTATGTTTAAGGCCACACCTAAATTACGAAATTTTGTTCAAGAAAAAACATGACCTTGTAAATGACCTTATAAAACCCTTAAAACGAGGGTCGCAGTATACACATGGGTATATCTGGATAGCACAACATAGTAGGGATATAGTATACCGATTTCAGGTCCATATGTAACTGCAAGGTATGTATATGGCCATACATACAAACTTTCGCTCGAAGCTAAACACGAGTCTGTAAACGACCTTATAAAACCCTTAAAACGAGGGTCGCAGTATACACATGGGTATATCTGGATAGCACAACAGTGTAGGGACCTAGCATACCGATTTCAGGTCCAAACGTAACTGCAAGGTATGTATATGGCCATACATACAAACTTTCGCTTGAGGCTAAACACGGGTCTATAAACGACCTTATAAACCCTTAAAACGAGAGTCGCAGTATACACATAGGTCAGTCTGGGTAGAATAAGAGTGTAGGAGAGGAAGCAGACCAATTTCAAGTCCAAAGCTCACTGCTAGGTATGTTTAAGGCCACACCTAAATTACAAATTTTTTTTCAAGAAAAAACATGACCTTGTAAATGACCTTATAAAACCCTTAAAACGAGAGTCGCAGTATACACATGGGTATATCTGGATAGCACAACAGTGTAGGGACGTAGCATACCGATTTCAGGTCCATACGTAACTGCAAGGTATGTATATGGCCATACATACAAACTTTCGCTCGAGGCTAATCACGGGTCTGTAAACGACCTTATAAAACCCTTAAAACGAGGGTTGCAGTATACACATGGGTATATCTGGATAGCACAACAGTGTAGGGACCTAGCATACCGATTTCAGGTCCAAACGTAACTGCAAGGTATGTATATGGCCATACATAAAAACTTTCACTTGAGGCTAAACACGGGTCTATAAACGACCTTATAAAACCCTTAAAACGAGGGTCGCAGTATACACATAGGTCAGTCTGGGTAGAATAAGAGTGTAGGAGAGGAAGCAGACCAATTTCAAGTCCAAAGCTCACTGCTAGGTATGTTTAAGGCCACACCTAAATTACGAAATTTTGTTCAAGAAAAAACATGACCTTGTAAATGACCTTATAAAACCCTTAAAACGAGAGTCGCAGTATACACATGGGTATATCTGGATAGCACAACAGTGTAGGGACCTAGCATACCGATTTCAGGTCCATACGTAACTGCAAGGTATGTATATGGACAGACATACAAACTTTCGCTCAAGGCTAAACACGGGTCTATAAACGACCTTATAAAACCCTTAAAACGAGGGTCGCAGTATACACATAGGTCAGTCTGGGTAGAATAAGAGTGTAGGAGAGGAAGCAGACCAATTTCAAGTCCAAAGCTCACTGCTAGGTACGTTTAAGGCCACACCTAAATTACGAAATTTTGTTCAAGAAAAAACATGACCTTGTAAATGACCTTATAAAACCCTTAAAACGAGGGTCGCAGTATACACATGGGTATATCTGGATAGCACAACAGTGTAGGGACCTAGCATACCGATTTCAGGTCCATACGTAACTGCAAGGTATGTATATGGCCAGACATACAAACTTTCGCTCGAGGCTAAACACGGGTCTATAAACGACCTTATAAAACCCTTAAAACGAGGGTCGCAGTATACACATAGGTCAGTCTGGGTAGAATAAGAGTGTAGGAGAGGAAGCAGACCAATTTCAAATCCAAAGCTCACTGCTAGGTGTGTTTAAGGCCACACCTAAATTACGAAATTTTGTTCAAGACTAAACATGACCTTGTAAATGACCTTATAAAACCCTTAAAACGAGGGTCGCAGTATACACATGGGTATATCTGGATAGCACAACAGTGTAGGGACCTAGCATACCGATTTCAGGTCCATACGTAACTGCAAGGTATGTATATGGCCATACATACAAACTTTCGCTCGAGGCTAAACACGGGTCTGTGAACGACCTTATAAAACCCTTAAAACGAGGGTCGCAGTATACACATAGGTCAGTCTGGGTAGAATAAGAGTGAAGGAGAGGAAGTAGACCAACTTTAAGTCCAAAGCTCACTGCTAGTTATGTTCATGGCCATGCATAAAGTACGAAATTTTGTTCAAGACTAAACATGACCTTGTAAATGACCTTATAAAACCCTTATAACGAGGGTCGCAGTATACACATGGGTAGTCGGGGTAGAATAAGAGTGTAGGAGAGGAAGCAGACCAACTTTAAGTCCAAAGCTCACTGCTAGCTATGTTCTTGGCCATACATAAAGTACGAAATTTCTTTCAAGACAAAACATTCGGTTTGTAAACCACCTTGTAATAGCCTTAAAACGAGAGTCGCAGTATTCACATATGTATGTGTGGGTAGAATAAGAGTGTAGGAGAGCAAGCATACCAATTTCAAGTACATAGCTCACTGCTTGTTATGTATATGGCCATACATAAAGTACGAGTTTTCTTTCCTGACATGGTTTGGTAAAACAAGTTATAAAGCCCTTAAAATGAGGGTCTGGGTATGTCAGGGTAGCATACGGAGTGTATGTACCTACCATACCAATTTCAAGTCAAAAGCGACCGGCAAGGTACATATATAGCCATACATAAAGTAAGATTTTTAGTTCGTCATGGGTTAGTAAAACACAATTTGAAGCTCTTAAAATGACAGTCAGAGTTGGACTAAACTTTTCATGTTCAGGCCACATTACATTTGAATGATATATTTCATTTATAATCTCTTTTCAGTATTAACATTTCTAAAAATATGTATTTTAATATATACATTGAAGTATATATATATTGAAGTATATCTGAAGTATATATTGAAGTATAATATATATATTGAAGTATATCTAGGGATGTATTATATTTGTACTGTTGGTAACACTTTTTGTTTGACATACAATTGGCTTGTGTTTGGAATCAACATATCTGCACTGGGAGGTAATGCAATGTTGATATTTTTACACCAAGTATTGTTTTTAACGTTTTTTATGTATGATAATTGCTATAATTCATTTACTTCAGCACAGTGTATTCAAATTACAGTTGTTGTGATGCTTTCAAACACAAAAAAACAAGCGCAAGACTAATTTTTAGGTTATGTAGTGCTTTGAAAATCACATGAATTAGTTGAAAATTGAAAGCGTGGATAAAAAATTGGCAGTTTCACACCGATCAGTTTCTTTTACCATGAACTTTACCACTTTTTTTACAAGAGTAGACATCCATTTTACAATTATTATTATAGGTAGGCTTAGACCTATTATTACCAGTAGCATTACATCTATAGGTAGCTCCCTCCGATGACTTAAGATTAAAAGAACTACTAGGCCTACTTGAATTCATCCGGTTGTGTTGAGCCGCATCTCCATGACGAGTGCTTACTGTGTCGACGCCTGAGTGTTGTTGTCCTTGGAGCTCCTTGGCCTGTTCTCGTCCCATCTCTGTTGCTCGGCAAAGCTTGACGATCTTGTCTAGACTTAGGTCGGATTCTCTCAGCATCCGTTCTTGAAGGGATTTATCTTCTATTCCCAGTATTATGCGATCCCTGAGGAGACTATCTTGCTGGTCCCCAAACTCACAGGACTTGATCAACTTTTTTAAATCAGTCAAAAAGTTCATGAACGGTTCTCCAGGCTGCTGATTTCTCATGTTAAATTTAAACCTTTCCATAACTACATTAGTCTTAGGACTGGCATATTCTTCAAACGCCTTGAGCACAGCATCATAGTCTTTCCTTTGTTCTTCAGTCAAGTCAAAGGTGTTAAACAAATCCAAGGCTTCTTCTCCAATGATGTTCAGAAGAATAGCACATTTAATTTCTGGGTCCTTTGAATCATATCCTGCAGCTTTCATGAATATTAGAAAACTTTGCTTAAACCGTTTGAAATTTTCATTAAGATTTCCACTTAGGGACAAAGAGGCTGGAGGTTTGAATTCCATTCTTAGGCCTATTTCTTAGCACTGTCAAGAGATTATTAATTATTTGTTAATTTTAATGCTTACAATGTTAATTAATAACACTAAAAGTCTCAGTTCTGTTAATTAATAACACTAGTTAAGGTTCTTAGGCTTAAGCCAACTTTTCCAGTCACATTGTTAACCTCACTTTCACTGCGCAATACTTCAATCCGATATATAGTTAATTTCAGTCACTCCACACTTTTTTAATTGAATTTTTTCCCGCAGCGCCATGTTATAGACTCTTATTAGGGTCTAATTATTAAAACACACGGATTTAATTACAGGATTTATTCGGATTAACAAACTCACACTTTACAGCATTATAGAGAGAGAACACACATTAGTTCAAGGCCGGCCGGAAACACCCGAACCACCAAATAACATAAAGTAAAGAGTGGGCTAAACATAGAGGAATAATTATACCAAAACAATTATTATTATGCATATGCAACAAGATGGTTACTATGACCGAGCAAAATTTCGTGAGGATCACTCCAGCCGTTCAGGAGGAGTACTTGTAAATAAAAAGCCAGAGTGTAGTATAGGAGCTTCGCTCGCTTCGCTCGCTCCGCTCAATAAAAGAGTGCATTTAAGGGTCTAGAGACAAAACTACCGAACGGATCATGGTCGTTTTGGTGTCAATTGATTTCTTATGACACCTAGATGATAGGAAAAATATGGTATCCCTCAGAAAATGCCTCACAAACCCGCAAAATGAAAATTAGACCTTATGTAGACCAATCTAAGATGTGATTTTGTCGATTTGTTTACTGCTCCATGTGATCGATATCTTACATTGAAATTTGACACCACTGCTGCTTTACAAAGTGTTTTTGTAAACAAAGCAGACAACTTTTCAATTCTATGACAATTGACAGATACAAATGAAATCCGGGACTCGTAATGTTGCAGTGGATTTTAAAGCAGTAAAATAAATATTTAACAGCTGAATGCTTAAATAAAACTTTGGTTGCTATACTATAAAGAGAGTTTATTTAATATAGACAATTGAATTTATGTAATTAAAACTTATAAGTTATTTTAATATTTGTTTACACATATGTTTTTATAACTATCAACTAATGAGCTTCATGTTTTGAAATGTATAAACATAATCTTTTGATTGTGAAATTCTTCCCACCGTATTTTAATTCATTAGTTTTTGTTATAACTAAGTTACCCTACAAAACTTCCTTCTATTCTTATTTTTCATCCTTTTAAGGTCGTGTAGGCTTATGATTCTACATGTTTAAAAGTTGGTTTATTGTTCCCACTGATATGAACAATGGAGTACAAAAATATGAAATGTGGAACTATGAACTGGGAGAAATAAGTCTCAGAATGAACAATAAGAAATACCTAGAATAAGAAAAGGAGATGGAAGTAAAGTGGAAACAAAAGACAAAAAATAAACATTTTGAATAGTGTTTTAGTGAAGGTAAAAAACCTAATGCTGTATACGATTGACTTAGAGGACAATTCAGTAACACTTATTACACCCAGGAATGTACTTCTATACCATTTCGTGAAAAATTCAAGTGAGAATTTGAAAGCAAGGTTCAATTAGATGCATAAACACTGTGGAAGAGCCCACACAGAATGGTGCTCAGCAATGGTTTTCATACCAACACCTAATGGGGACGTTGACTCTGCGTAGATCTAACAAAATTAAACCCCATCGTAAGGAGGCAAAAATGCCAGCAGAGATCGAAGACACACTTAATTCTGGCAAATTAAATAGACTCTGAGTCAGCGAAATTATACCAATAAGTTAATTGGCATAGAACTGGAATGGAATAAATGGAAATACGGTTAAAAACCTTAAATCATTATCTTTTTCTGTAAAGTCTCATAGGAATACTATATTGTAAAACATTATGATATAGCAAGTTTTATAAACTATTTAAACTTATAAACTATTAATGATATACTAGAGATCACCTCCTGATCGAAATTAGACCAAAATTTTAGATGATCTGACCCAAGAAGTTTAAAAACATTTTATAACTGAAACATCTGTTCTTCCTGTTTTTAGCCATTGTTTTTACAACAGCTGTCTAATGATTAAATCAATTCTCCTTCCTCCAAAAGATTAACATTGAAACTTTGAAAGACTTTGTAGCCCTGGAGTCCAACGTGAATTAGAATTGGATTCTGCTCATCTATACCTTTCTAACGGTATGCGATAATATATTAGATTTCTCCTACGATGCACATGAGCTGAGAAAAAAAGGATGAAAAGAAACATGATTGCCTATTATAGAAGACTAGAAAACCGAACACTGGTCGAAATTCGACCAAATATTTAGTTGATCTTGAGCAAATTAGTTTTAAAAAGTTATAGATAAAACAAACTGTTCTTCCTGATTTGCTATAATTTGTTATTAAAACAGCTGTTTCATGATCAATCAATTATCGTTCTCCCATAAGATTAACATTGAAATTTTCAAAGCCTGTAGGGTGTAGCCTCGGGGACTGATGCGAATCAAAATATTATTTTGCTCATCTACAAGACACTACCTTTCAAACGGTATGCGCAGGTTTCTTTTACGTTGTTCACAAGCTGAGAAAAAAAAGGAAGAAAAGAAACATGCTTGCCTATTAGATAACTGTTCACATTGCTAAAGAAATGGAAAAATTTTAGTTTTAATACTGTGTATTAATAAATTCTGTGGTCATTTTCAAACGTGAACATCAAATTCATGACTATATAACCATCATGAAAGTTATCCGTCATTTTTGACGGGCTGTTTGCTAGTAATAAAATAAAATAATAGAGCTCTGTCACTTCATAACCAACATACATGTAATTTAGGTAAGTTCCTCTCATACAGAATCATAAAATGCGCAATTTGCTCACGGGCCAACTTGTATTAACTAACTTTCTTAAGATCCACTGAATTTTTGCTCAAATTTTGACCAGTGGGCGATCCTTAGCTTATACAAAAGTGTAGCACCCTTCGGGCTGGCGAATGAGCGAGGTGAAAGAGCTTGCCTTAAAAAGAAAGATGGCGAGTGAGAAAAGGGAACAAGAGGAAAGTGATACTTAATAATTTTAATGAGCTGAGCATAAGTTGGCTTTCCCTGGTACAGTTAATAATTTGAACATATTTAATGTGTAGACATTCTAAGATCATTTATCTACATTTTAGGGAACTGGAGAATGGCATACCTGTTTATGACAGCAACAACAACAAGCTGGGGGATTCAAAAGTGGCAGCTAAATCTGGCATCGCTGCAGTTGTCTTCAGCAGGGTAGTGATGGGATCCCCAAGCATGGGTCAGTAAGCTTACTTGCCTAGATCCTATGATTAACTATACATTTTAAAACTATGTCTAATATTCACAATTATATACAATACATAATTATACTTGATCAAACTCCAAAAATAAAAGATTAGATGGGGCAGTGCACTTGGCGCCCAACAATGATCTTTTTCAGGATGAGACTAATGAAACATACAGAAAATTAGTTCTATATGAACACAATTTTACAGAAAAAGCTTTTTCACAGGAAGTAGAGCACGCCAGACATTGACCAATATCTTCTATCGTCTCAGCAGCAGGGAAACACTCTCACATGCACAAGCAAACTAACAATACACACATAACCAAGCCTGGCACAATCAGCAGTCACACAGAATATTTAATTTAATTCCAATAAACCATTCAATCCCAAAGTACAATGAGAAACACATGTTTGCACTTCTGTTGCAATTATACTGAATAATAATATATGAATAGTAATATATTTCCATTGACACGTCAAATCTACTAATAAATCAGAAATCAAAAGATGATTTTGTAGTAAACAATTTTAAAATTGGGAATACCGATTTCCTACATGTAGTATAAGGTACGATTTCCTACGATTTTATAAGGTAATTTCTATAATTTCAGTTTTAACCCCTGTGATCGTGAACAAGCTGGACCAGAAAGGGGTGTTCAGGCGGTACCCATGGAGTGCGGCTCCAATACAGACCCTTGTGTGTGGCTTTATCTTGGTGTTTGCAACTCCAATGGCCTGTGCAATTTTCTCCCAACGAGCTCAGATTAGTGTCAACAAATTAGAGCAGGAGATTCAGGTACGCTTAAATTAAAAATAGTTGCATTCCCTGAAAGGTATACTATAAGTTTTTTTATTTAAACCAAGCTTTCCATTATAATCTGTTGATTAAATGTGAAACCCCCTGTAGATATGCAGATATGCTCATGTGCCACTTCTACATATTCAATAATGTATTCCACTACTTTTTTTGCTGGTAGATTTTGCCATTTTGAGATAAGGGTTCAGGCTTCAGACTTAAGATGTGGTTTAATAACTGTTCCTATAGTATAATGCAAAATAATTAACTTAATAATAGAAAAACAGTACAACAGCTACATTTATGCTAGCTACAGCTCCTTAAAAAATAAGTGTACTTAAACATTTTATTGCAAAAATAAAGAAGGTCAAATGACATACATTGATAAATAGGGCACAATGTACTTATATGTTATTTGTTTTGTCACATAAATTATGCTCGTAATGACTGAATGTTTGAATGAGTAAACAATCGCCTCAATAAAAATGAATGAGTAAAACATCGTCTTTGCAGTACCGCCTAAGTGACATTTTTTCCTATATTGAGTTGTGTATATGGTTATTTTCGTCTCGAAGAGACACATCAGTTGGTACAGTTGAAGTTCATGGTATCACCACAGAATTGAATTGTTACACGCAATATACTTCCTAACTGAGCTCTAGCTTCTGTGTATTTGTGAGGCAGGTATTGCAATGGTGTATCTGCGAAACTTAGGCGGGAGCTACAAATTAGGATTTTCTTCCTCATCTGTAAACTTGGAATTGATCAGCTAGGCGGTTCTGCCGGTGCAATATTGCTATGTTTTTTAGCCTCTTTATGTCGATTTATATAAATGTTTTTTTTTCAGGAAGAGGCAATGAATCGCAAGCCTCCGGTTACAGTGGTTTATTACAACAAGGGCTTGTAAATATTTCCGCCAACCTGACTCTGGTCTGACACTTGCCACTGCCGGCCTTACAGAGGTATTCTCGTGGGGCTTCTGAATTTGTGACTGATGTCTACACTGTTCTAATGCTATGCAAAACTACGTTCTTTATCTTTACATACATATCATAAACAAATCTAAAAAAAAAAAAAAAAAAAAAAAAAACATAATCCTACAAAACTCAACAAATTGTTTACCAAGTAATCCAATTCCAGGCTAGGTGTTGAAAATAGATACTTACAAAAAAGATGAAATGTTAACAAAGATATTTTAATTAAATTAAACAATTTTGGGTAGTAACCATATGTCACAAATGGTTTCACAAGTCTCTTCAAAATTCAAATTTTCAACCTATTATGAATACCAAACTTAATAAATGAGTTATCGATTTTGTTTTCAACTCATAGGGAAATAACGTATTGAGAAAAGAGCTCAGCTGAACGGTGACTTAGTTAAGCTTTGGTTATTAATTTTTAAAAATTAAAAATTGTTTGAGCTTGATAAAGAGAGAACAAAATTAATTATAAAGAATTATTATTTTCTGTTAAATGTTTTTTATGAAAATGTTACCGGTATATAGGAGTAGTTATTGCATAATTTAATTCACAAAATGGTAAAGGTACAGTAAAGTACTTTATAGAAGGAAGAGTTTATTGTATTTTGAAGACTAGAACATTTTGTCGTTCACACGTATTTTTTTAAACCATAATAAGAACATACTAAAAGGGGTAAACACACAGGAGTAAAAATATAGAAATGCTGTTCAATGAATGTTTAATTTTCAATTGTAGCAAAATTACTCTGAAAAGGATAGTAATCTTTAGTATTTTAGAGACATAATTTGCTTGCAAAAGTTCAAATGGATTCATGTTCTTCTTTTATACAAAAATGTTAAAATGAACATGTGAAATCATTGTCCACAATATTATTTTTTTATCATTTCATTAATATTCAATTGCACATAGCTTTCTTTGTTGTGACAAAATGAATTTTCTGTTTGTTTCCAAGGTCATTGTCTCCTCCGTTGTTGTCATCTCTTTTAGCCACTAACGGAAACAACCAATAATGATCCCAAGAAAATCAGTATATGCATGAGTTAATGTTTCAACAGGCTTATTTTGTGCGCTCAATTTCAAATTTTAAAGTCAAGAGTCTATGGTAAGTTATAAGATATAGCAGTTTGAACCGTAGAGGTTAACTTCAAATTTTTTAGGTAAAGGTATTAATTATGACAACCATATTTGAATTTTAGAGCCTTGAGCGTAAACAAATTCAAATGTTGGAGGCTATAAAGGTGTTAAAAACACTTCAAATAATTTGGTAGGTAATTTTTTTTTATTAGAGAATTTCTGAACGGCAAAAATAAAATTACAAATTAAAGAGGTTTTCAATTTATCGAGGTTTGAATTAGTAACTTTCTGCATACGGGTACTTAGTTAGTATTAAACAAATCTCTCAACAAGTGATCTCTCAGCTATGCCAGCTACCAGACAAAATGCAAATGGCCCTTTCCAGGGCCAATAAAAAAAATGTATACTGTGTTAGCTCTATAAAGAGAGATCTAATTTTTATTTTAGCGTTTATCTTTATACATACACTGACTCAGGTGCTCTGCACCGCAGAATTTATTTTCCTATTCTTAAAACCTGGTGGCTGGCTAAATTTGATACGCAGGATGTGTATTTGTAATCTTAAATGTAAACTTTTATCTTTTGTTAAATGTCGTGTGCGTGTTAAATGTGATTGTAATTTTATCTTTGACAAGAACTTAACGTTTGCAATGTTTTAACCTCGTGGCAATATGCGTTGATGGTGCCCCTAGGACAGAGGGGCGAAACAATTGTTTGCATCTGAACACAAACGGGCCCGGATTATCCACTAGGCCAACCTAGGCCATGGCCTAAGGCGTGAGCCAGGTGAGGGCGTCAACCGGGCCTTTTTATACTAATTTTTAGTAAAAAAGCCAAATAATTTAATAATATTTTTTCAAAATATTTTTATTAAATTCTTTATTAACAAGAGTAAATATAATATTCGGCAAAAGAGAAAGAAGAAAGATCTATTTAGGCGACCCCCTAAGGTGCAGGGACCGGGGGGGGGGATCCTTTGTGGCGGAGACGAGCACCCCTGATATGCCATAAAGAGTGTCCCTGTTAAACGGTCAAGAAGCATAACCCTCGACTGGCGGTAAACATCGCCCTCTAATATATCTTTGATCAGAGTTAAATCATGCCCCCGAACGGTGGTAAAGAGCGCACCCAATACTCATAAATAGCACCTGTGATCAGCAGTAAACATTCCCCTAATTGACGGTAAGCAGCGCAACTTTGCCCTGACAGGTGCATTTTAAGGTTTGTTTTGACCTCGTTCCTTAGCCCTGGATTTAAATTTATTTCTGTATTACAAAATTATACAATATTTGATTTCATATCTAAAATTAATATGGTGGTAAAATGGTACATTAAATTATGCAAAAGGATTATGTCCACAGATTAAAGTGGTGATAATGATGATCATCACATTCATTAAATAGTTCTGTGGTTTTATACAAAATCCTTGGGGGGCGTAGTTGTGACCTTTGGCCTAGGGCGTCAAAAAGTGTTAATCCGGGGTTAATGATAAAGTACCAGGTTAACCGAGCCTTGCTCGTTGGTTTTAATTCAGTTTTGATATAGTGTCATTAGAGCTATTAAATTTCCCCCAACAACCAACTATACCTCTTCACAGTTAACAGCTGTTTCAAAAAGTCTGCTTAATATTAATGTTCCTTCATTTTTGTATACCTTTCGTTGTTATTTCGTTACCAAAACAGCAACCCATAAGACCAATGTTAAAAATTACGATTTTTAAACTTAAATTCTGACAAAATTCGATTTTTCCTGGGATGGAGGCCTTTTCTAAACTTATTTTTGGGCCAATACACTTTTAATTGCAAAGTTTAAGCAAAATCTGACAGCTAGATTTCGAGATCGTGGAACACACATCCCTTCAGACATTCCTCGTATTATAGTATAGGATAAACCTTATCTACCTACAATTAAAAGCAATATCAAATTACAAAAACATGCGTTGCAAGCTGAGGAAACGTGTAACAGAGTACGGGAGTGGCAGTGGTAGAGCTCTGGCCTCTCAAGCCTGCGGCCCCCGGTTCGATCAGGGCAACATTACACACAAACATGAGTGGTCACCTCTGGCTAGCCTACGTGACTTAATGCCATGACAGTACCTTACTGTATACAGATCCGCACAGGCTAATCAACCCATTTTGATGAGGTGTGGAGGTTATAAAAAATAATTAACATTATTATATTTGTTAAACTTAATAAATTTATCAATATTATAATAAAAGTATTAATAAAAAAAAAACAAATTCAAGATCCTAAGCAATATAACTTCCAGACAAAACCTAACTTTATTAGTATAGATTTATTACCAGTACATTGAAAATTATAACTCAATAATTTTTATTGGTAATCAGTGTCTTAAAGTCAGGGGTGGCTCTAAAATTAACTTATTGGGTAGGCAACTTCCCAGGATGTAAAATTTTCAAAATTGCTACTGTAGTGAAAATGGTTCTGTGAAATATAAATAACAAAGTCGCATTGACTAAGTATTTCATCATTATGACCATTGCATCAATAATTTATTCTACAAGTAACATATAAAGAGGTTCATTTTAAAACCAAATTCAAACCTGTTGCATAATACCCCATTGTGCGCTTACTCAATTGATGAGTTTTTAAGAATAACCCCTTCTCCATGATATGCTTTACCAAGTGCAGAAGAAGCTCAAGACTTTGATAAAAAATAATTTTTGTGTGCTTTTAGAATTTTTGGGTGCTTTAACAATTTTTGTGGTGCAACCATCTCCTTTCCCCTCCCCTCTTCCAATGATGCCTGTACTTTGTCAGGGCATAGTGGTATACAGACATAATACCGTAACACTCACAATCAGTGACATACAAGAGTGATGAGCAATGAGCATAGATATAAATTAAATAATGTATTTTTTATCGTTCTGAACGAAATCAGCCTGTTTTTGTTCTTAATAGTACCAAAACCGTTTCTTTTTTGTCATAGAACTGAAAAATTAGCTGGAATTTTTTTTTACGTCCTAGGACTGAAAAGTTAGCTGTTTGCTAAATATATTATTATTCATTTATTAATTTTGAGATGCAGAATTTTGAAAATTCAAACGTTATAAAAAGCATTGTTTGTATAAATAACAGAAATGTAAACACTGCATATTACCATTGACTATGTACACTACTGTGAATAGACCTCTCATCCAATGCATTTAGTTTGAGGCAAAAATTTGAAAGTTTAATGTTCGCCGGCACCAGGGTCGCTGCCATCGATGTTGTTATTATTTAGCTGAATTTACAGTGCTGCAAAAACATTCCATCACAACATAAACAAAAACCTCCATTATAAAATGTTTAATACTTGATTGAGAAGAGTGGTACCACTGACTTGCCTATCATATGACTCTTGTACTTCCATGTACGCCCGCACGAGATCGCACCACCGTCAATATGTTTCAAACACGCCTATGCTATGAGAGGTCTACTCACGGTAGTGTACATAGTCAATTATATTACCAATGTATACAGAACCGAATAAGTAGGGACATCCTTATGGGGAAGTGAGAACGCCGCCCCCGAAACACAGATAGCACCACCAAGACGTAATTTTTATTCAAGGATCATGCTGATTGGTTGAATAAAAACAGATGGCTAGAAAAATTTTGCAGGCCTTTATTATTGTTTTGATTTTTTGTAAACAAATATGCTCATTTTGACATTTAAGAGGTAGAAACAGCGCTTCCTGTAACGATAAGGAGAAGTAATCCTAGCATCAACGCTTTAATTTACTCTGTTTTTCGGGGGCAAAACTAAATTTTTTTAACATGGGATGTCCCTATTTATTCGGTTATGTATACATTGATATTACTTACGTTGTAAATATAACCTCTAAAATACAACTTTATAGTTAATATTTTTAACAATTAAAAGTCTAATTTTGCATTATGATGAAAAACGTTCTTCATCTCTCGGAGCAAAGATGTCTTTTTGATGCTTAATCGTTTTTAAAAACTCGGCTCCACCTCGTTTTTAAAACATGATTGCGCACCAAAAAGACCCACTTTTGCTTCTATTGATGAAAACTACTATTTTTTAGAACACATGACGTTTTACGATTGACAAAGGGGAGAAACCAAAACTATCAGCTTACATTTGGCAAGTTATGAATTATGAATTTCTAGTATCAGTGGAGTAAACTATTTTTAAATAAGTGTTTACTTGTTAACTGTTAAGCTTTACCATATCCCTGCCAATTAGTCATAAGTTATATATATTGCAATGGTACTGTTCTTCATACTAGTTGTACATAGTTAATCAATACTATTAATGTCAAAAGACTGTATAGAATTATTTGTTATTTTTATATTAGCGAATTTCCCTATAGGGAATACGCTATTACGGTAGTAGCCAAGGTAAGACCTAAGCCCGGGACCACTTTACTTTTTCATTTTGAGGTCCCCAGAAGCCAAAAACACCGTTCGTTCATTTACATATATATATATATATATATATATATATATATATATATATATATATATATATATATATATATATATATATATATATATATATATATATATATGTGTGTCCGTGGTACCGATAACTTTTGAAGCGGACCTCCGATTTTGATGAAATTTGCTATAAAGGTGTAAGACCAGGTCTATTTTCATGAGTTCGCAACCAGCATTGTCGGGTTATGGGAACGGGGTTTTATGGGGTTTCAAAGGGGTAAAAAATGGGTTTTTGGCAATTTTGATCCTCAATTTGCAAATTTCAAGAATTTTAACTGAAACCATTTAAAAGAGCTTTAAAAACCCAACAATTTAGTATTTTGAATCTTTAAAATAGCTTAACTGGTTATGGAGAAAATTTAAATCAAGTTTCCCATGTTATTCTTATGGGTTAAACATTAAAAAGTTATATATCGCCTATTTATAAACATATCTTAATCACAATTTTTATGAACCTGTCCTATTTAATGAGTAATGCAAGTTTGATGAAAAACCCGCATGGCAGCAAACCTACAAGCCAAATACCATGGTATTCTCAAGGAAAATAAGTGTATAATGGGAGCATGAGAGATGGAGATAATAAGTTGTCTGTTCCTAATAATCAGCTGATCAGCTTTCTTCTGCATTTGTCAAATTTGGAATGTTTATGTTTTGGGATTTGTAAACAAATAATTCTTTTTGCATGGAAGCTTTGGATATGCACTGTTATGACAGTAACAAAAATATTTATTGCAATATAAATATTATATAAATTATTGAATAAAAATAATTAACTCAGAAAAAAATGCCATTAAATATATGATATTTCCTTCTAAAGATTAATAATTAATTATATAAGATAGCCACAAAGTTCTTTGATGTTGAAAAAATAACTCTTTGGAAATTCGCTCAGTACGCAGGTCTGCTGCGACGGGGGTATTATTATTATTATATTATTATTCTTGTTATGTTAGTTTAGGATTATATATTATAGATTTTTAGGCCATTCAAATTTTAATAGCAATAATTTTAACAATAATTTAGACATAGTTCCTTTGAATATTTTGAAATTTGTGTTTATGGTATTTAAGTGTACAAAACAGTAGGTTACTGAAACATTCCATTGCAAAATTGAATGCAGAAACATATGTGTTTTGACTTTGTATGATCATTCTTTAACAAATTATGGGACGAACAAAGAAGTTTATTTTGGGAAGCAATCCAACTGTTAATAATAAATGTAGAGTTTATTGAAATAGTACCGTAAGTTATATTTCACCTCTAGAGTTTAAAGTTCCATTTTCCGATTCAGTTGTTAGCCGAACTATAATAACAAAGACATTAGCTGAGGCGAATTTCAGTCCAGGTATAGAATTACACTTTTGATCCGACTTAAAAAAATACTTATGAAAAAAAATTTCATCTTAATGTAATTAATTGATAATAATAAATTAAATAATATGAGCAAAACCAAAACCAAATCAAATATGAGTACTACCTAACATTTGCCCAGTTGATTTCCCAATCAGAACAGCTAGTTAATGATAAATGCAATCTTAGCCCTGCTAAGTATATAACATTATTTTTGATAGAATTACTACTACAGTCAAGAATCATAACTAATTACTAGTTTGGAAAAAATCACCAGCTGATTTTTCCACTCTTGAGTAAAAATGTTAATTTTTGCACTCAAAGCTGGTGTTAAAAATAATAGCTGTTTTCTGTGTAGTGTGAGGAATATCAGGTTTTCTTTTTCCCACTCGAAGTTGCATTTAAGTACAAGGAAAGACAAATATTTTCCATTTTTTCCCTAAAAATTAACAGTTGGATATCTAAATGTAGTATAGAATTTTTTTTATAGTTTCCAAGTTATATATTTTTTATTTTCCTATAGATAAACTTTTGGGGAATGAGCTTTGGTTTGTTCCTGACTAATTTGAACTTGATAAGTAATTTAGGTAAGGTAATTTTGAACCTGCGTGTTGTTGTTACCTACAATAAGACAATAATCCATTTTGTTTGAATGGAAATTGAGGCCTAAAGCACAAACTGTCTTTTTGTAAGGCTTATAAGTAAATGTTGAGGCTTACAAGTTACTTGTTAAAAAGGACAATAATTAAATGTTAAAATGTTTGTTCTATAGCCTATTTATTTTAATCCTCATTGTCACTCTGTAAATTGACAATAAAAACATTGAACCTAAAGAAACATCAATGGCTTTTTTTAATTGCATATTAAATTACCTTGTAAGTACACTTTGACTAAGACATATATATTATAAATTTACCTTATTCAACAAATTCTCTTTATCTATACACAAACGTGATATTACAAAATCAGTTCCAAAATGAAACACTGCTGCAAAATTCAAGCTATCTCAAAACTTCAAATTTTGCCAGTGCTGTATGATTATTGTTGTTCCCCCAACTTGTGTGGGGATTGTCAATGCCCTGTCTAAAATTGAAGCTGGGAAAATTTAAAAAAATTGGGAAGTTGATAATTTCAGCAAATTTTCTCTATTGGAAATACACTACAACAGAGTCACGGTTGACCTAATCCCAAGACCATGTTACTTATTTGCTTGTTTTGAGGTCTGCAGAAGCCAAAAATGTCGTTCCTTCAAATTCATATGTTACTCTATTTATTCTTTTGTCTCTGTGTCTGTCAACATGATAACTTTTGAAGGGATCCTCCGATTTTGATGCAATTTGGTCAAGAGGTTTAGAGCAGCATCTATTTAAATGAGTTCACAAACCAGAATGATTGGGCTATGGAAATGGGGTTTATGGGGTCCTAAAGGGACAAAAAGGTGTTATTGGCACTTTTTCTAAATCATTTTTAAATTTGAAAATGTAAAATTGAATATATTGTTTTAAAACAACGGTTTAAAGTTGGACAACTTATTTAGACCGTCACAGTTTAATATGAACTAGAGATCGCCAACTGGCCGAAATTCGACCAAAGATTCAGTCTATCTTTTGCCAATTACTGTCGGGAGATGACTTGTTGGCCACTGAGGGGGTTGGGGGGCGAGGGGAAATTTACATCCAAAACCTACCGGTCATTTGGTTAACTGAGGAATAAAAACAAACATAGATTGTACTATTCTACATGAAAAAATGTTGCTAAGAAAAAGTAAACAATTATCTTTGTTGACAAATCAGCTAGCCTAATTCAATGTAGAGAAAGACAGCTGACTGCAAAATTAAAGAAAATATCGTAGGGATGCTGTATGTTTTTGGTTTTGTTGATAGCTTAACATATGGTGGAATAAAAAAAAAAAAAGCAAATTGTTTTGGCCATTGGCGTGCTTCAGCTTCCCCCTCACCCCGCAACCCCCTCACTGGCCAACAAGTCATCTCCGGACAATAGCTTTAGAATGTTTATCACTATATAAAACATCTGTTTTTCCTGTTTTTCTAGAATTTGTTTTTACCACAGCTGTCTTATGATTCAATCAATTAATTATCCTTCTCCCATAAGATTAACATTGAAACTTTGAAAGCCTGTAGGACATATAGCCCTGGGGCCCGATGTGAATTAGAATGAGATTCTGCTCATCTACAGGACTAACTTATACCTTTCTAACGGTAGGCCTATGCTCGGATTTCTCCTACGATGCTCACGAGCTGAGAAAAAAGGAGGAAAAGAAACACGCTTGCCTATTAATATATAGATTCCAAATACAGTATTAAAAAATCTAAAAGCGAATCAAATAGCCCAAGTCTTATCTTTGATTAAAAACCTCTCTTACTTTTATCAGACTTAATTGCAGAATGGGAGTAGGAAGCATCGCATAACATTCTGAGGGGGGTCCTTTACCCCCTCTAAGTATAAATAATCTGACGTTAATTTTTCTATAAGATGTTTATATTATGCAAACTGGTTGAAAAAATTGAAATGGCAACACTGGTATTAATACCAAATTTATAACATCTGACTGAATTGAAATGGTCGAGAATGTGCCGTCAAAGCGTCGTGGACTCGATTATTTTAGCGCCGTCCACGGCTACTGTAAACTGTAGCGTCCGCCGCGGCATGGGCGTATTTACGGGGGTGCCAGGGGGTGCCTGTCACTCCCTAATTTTTTATGATTATTAAAAATTGTTATCATATTTTTGTGACAATGTTTTGTATTGGATCAAAACATCTCTTGGACAATTAACATTTTTGACAAGTAAGACGTGAGCAGTCAAGTCGCGTAATCGAAACGACTACCTATATTTGGAACATAAAGCGATGGCATATGTGTGTGACGCTAGACATTTCTGGTCAACTACACTGCATGGTTTCCGGCAAATGCGAGTACCGACCCCCCTCTGACACTCTCTCTCTTCCTCCCCCCTCTTGTCATTTACCCCCTCTTGTCATTTACTTAATTTCTCGGAATATGATGTACATCTGTTATCTGTGATATAGTTATTTTTATTTTTATTTTTAGTGGACCCTACAGGACAGTTCTAGAATTGTCGCTCAGTGGCCAGGGTACGGTTTGGTTATTAGTTTGTTACTTGTTTTACAATTTTGAATTTATATAATTTTCAATTTATAAATCTTAGGGGCTTGCTCACTATTTTTACTTCATGAAACTCATATCTCAGGGTCGCTCTAAATTGGGTGCGGCGTGGGTGCTCTCATCATATGAGTAAAAAATGACTCGTTTGAATTTGAAGCATGTAAATATATTCAATGAAAAATTTTTATACTACAAATTGAATTTAAACTAACTTATTTATGGGGAAGGGAAACATAGAGATTATCCTATTCTGACCTATTTAATATTTTAAGGAAGGGTTAACACAGAGGTTACATGATCTACTAAATAGAGATTAAAAGTTTTTTTTTTAGTTGCCCTGTCAGTAGAAATTATAATCTTAAGCGATCACAAACTTGTACTTAATCCCACGCTGGCCTCCTCACGGTTGTGACCACGAGGTATCTGATCCTATCCATTAACCATCGGATTATTTTCCAAATTCTTCCCGAATAAACCTTTTAAAACTTTCATTAAGTCACTTGCGGAACAAACACTTTACTGTTATTAATAAACTTGCTGAGATCTAATAGATAATTCAAGATTTAAAAAATTATGTTTAGAGCCATTGTGAACTCCATCCGATCGCTCGGATGGTTGAGATCAGAAGAAAGAAGAAAGATTTTTTCGATCTCTCTTGCTTTTATTTTTAGCGGAAACAAACTTACCAACCTTTAGTATTTTTCCCCATTAAATTTACCGATTGTGCCTTTTTCCCCGTACAACCTGCTGAGTGCCTGCCTTTTTTAAGTCTCTGGGAATTTAATTTTCCCATACAGTTGGCTGCACTTATTGTTTTCCCCTCTCTGATCTCTTTGATTAGCTTGAGGTTATGTCAATCTTAATTAATTAAATTTTTATTTTCCTTTACAAAACCCATTTTTTATTGTTTATTGTGTTAAAATAATAAGATTTTATTCTTGGCTAAATTTGATTTTAAGTGATACTTTCCGAGTTATGATGCTAATTACGCGTGTCTTTTAACATGTGTCCCCTGTTCTACCAGAATTTATCGTTTTCTAATTTTCGTTTATTTATTTAATTGGTTTTAGTTATTACAGGTAAGTTTTATCATTAATTCCTGAGAGTATTCAATATTTGTGCTTTTCATCCATTTAATATATGTTTTTTCTGTCTTTAGGCCCTACTCTTATTTATTAGGTTAGGCCTATGGCCTAGCCTATAATTTTCATCAGTTGAGATGTCCTTAAAAATGTCCCAGTATGTTGCTCCTATTAGGCTACTATCGGTTTGATGCCTTATGTTCTGGGTGAATATGTTGTTTATTTCATTAGGCCATGATTAGTACACAATTTATATAGGCCTACAGGTTTCCGACCCGCTACAATACCCCCCCTTTGGCTAATGAATATTTTTGTTATCAAAAGTATTCTTGAGCCAAAGCTCTTATAAAAAAATTAGTTTCTCTTTAAATAAAATTGTAATTCTTTATTAAATTTATTACTTCATTGTTTATTAAGGGCAACCGTTATCCCTGCTCTAAAATTGTTTCCCTATTCTAATCCCTTTTACATGTCAAAATCAGAATTCCTTATATCTAAACATAGTTACATAATATACAAGTCAATTTCAAAACACGAATTTCAAGAAAAATTACAAAAATCAATCCTTAAATCTAAACACAAGTTTTTCTTAAATTTTACACAATCAGAATTCCTTATTAGTAACTATTCTCTCTTCATTCAGAGTCTATTGTTTTTGACTGCAGATGCACATTAGTGTGAAACTTATTCAGTTTTGTGGTGACTTTATAGCCTACAATGCAAATCACTATTCGCAATGCATGCGTAGCGAGCCATTTTAATTCCATTTGTTGTCCCTGTTTCAACTTCACTCAACCCTGTCTTACTTTCCCTTTTTCCTTAATTAGTTCATTTCAGTTAATATAAGTCCCACCTGCTGTGAACTTTTATTATAGAACTTCTTGCTATAACACCAACAGTTAAGATCCATTCCTATAAATGTTCATGGTTTACACACATTTCACTTTTTTGCAGGTTCAATTGTTTAATTAATTTAGTCCATTTGCTTTTCATCCAAATTTTCAGAAGATAAGATTTTACTAATTATTTGTAGTATAAAATAATGGTGCAATAAGAAATTTTCAGAGGATAGCACACTAACCTGGTCAGTCCTTCTAGTGTTTACCTCACTCTGTCGGTTGTTTCTCTCTTCTTCTCCACTGTCTGTCTATTTGGTCAGTACCAATGCTTACTTCTCGTACCTTTATTCTCATAAGTCATCATCTTCTTACTCATTTCCTTTTTTAGGCTCACACCACTCACCACATTTTCACTGTTCTTCATTTTACACTGCACTGCACTATTGGGCAACCTCCCTACCTTACCTCTAAATTTCTATACCTATTTTACAATTTCAAACGTATTTAAACAATTTTTACAAAAGAAAATGAGTAGATGTGAAGTGTAGGTTCTGCAACATCCCAAGGAAGCGCTCTCTGATTGGTCGAGAGCTGGCATAAGCCCCGCCCCTCTTCTCTGATTGGTTGGCAGCTGGTATAGGCCCCTCCCCCCTCTTCTCTGATTGGTCGACAGCTGACTTAGGCCACGCCCATTTGTTAAAATGGTGGTTGTTGTCTTCCGAAGGAAGAGTAGGTGGACGAGTCCATTATAAGGGGAAGGAACATAATGTTTATATGCTACCAACGTCTATACTATATAAAATGTGTCAATGAATATAATATATCAATGACAATAATGTCAAATACATATTACCAACGTTTATACTATATGAAATGTACCAGTGGCTATACTATATAAAATGTATCAATGGACATAATGTAAAATGTACATAATCAGTGGTTACACGATATAAAGAGAAATGCTGCTATACTGTATAATATACATCAATGACTATAATGTTAAATATTCCTAATCTAGTTATACTATATGAAATGTGCTCAAGGCTATAATATATATCCATGACTATAGTGTTAAATAAACACGATCAATGCTTATACTATATGAAATGCATTCACCGCTATACTATATAAAATATATCAATGAACATAATGTTAAATAGACATGATCAACGCTTATACTATATAAAATTGATCAGAGGCTAATCTTTGCATCAATGACTATAGTGTAAAATATACGTGATCCACAGTCATACTATATGAAATATAGGAGACAATGACTATAATGATCAACGGTTATACTATATAACATGAAACTTCTGCTATACTATATAATATACTTCAATGACTATAATGTTAAATATTCTTAATCTAGTTATACTAAATGAAATGCATTCACCGCTATACTATATAAAATATATCAATGAACATAATGTTAAATAAACATGATCAACGCTTATACTATATGAAATTGATCAGATTCTATATATGCAGATCTTTGCATCAATGACTATAGTGTTAAATATACGTGATCCACAGTCATACTATATGAAATGTAGGAGACAATGACTATAATGATCAATGGTTATACTATATAACATGAAACTTCTGCTATACTACATAATATACTTCAATGACTATAATTTTAAATATTCTTAATCTAGTTATACTATATGAAATGTGCCCATTGCTATAATGTATATTATGCATTGATGACTTAACGTTAAATATACGCCATCAATGCTTAAACTATATGAAATGCATTCGCCGCTATACTATACAAATATCAATAATATAATGTTAAATAAACATGATCAACGGTTATACTATATGAAATATACTTGTGGCTAGTTCTCTGCATCAATGGCTATAATGTAAAATGTACATAATCAAGGGGTACACTGTGTGAAATGAAAATGCTACTCTACTATATAATATACATCAATGACTATAATGTTAAATATTCCTAATCTAGTTATACTATATGAAATGCATTCACCGCTATACTATATAAAATATATCAATGAACATAATGTTAAATAAACATGATCAACGCTTATACTATATGAAATTGATCAGATTCTAATCTTTGCATCAATGACTATAGTGTTAAATATACATGATCCACAGTCATACTATATGAAATGTAGGAGACAATGACTATGATGATCAACGGTTATACTATATAACATGAAACTTCTGCTATACTATGTAATATACTTCAATGACTATAATGTTAAATATTCTTAATCTAGTTATACTATTTGAAATGTGCCCATTGATATAATGTATATTATGCATTGATGACTTAACGTTAAATATACGCCATCAATGCTTAAACTATATGAAATGTATTCGCCGCTATACTATACAAATATCAATGAATATAATGATAAATATACATGATCAACGGTTATACTATATGAAATGTTCCTGTAGCTATATCTCTGCATCAATGACTATAATTTAAAATGTACATAAACAACGGTTACACTATATAGAATGTGCCCATTTCTATACTATATGATATGCAGTTAAGTCTATAATATTAAATATTCGAATCTAGTTAAACCGTAATATTAAATATACCCACTGCTATAATATATAATTTGGATCAATGACTACAATGTTAAATAAACACAATCAATGGTTATACTATATGAAATGCATTTGTTACTATGCTTTACAAAATATAATAATGAATTTAATGTTAAATGCACATAATCAATGGTTATACTGAATGAAAAATTTCACAAATTTACTACATTATCCATGACTGTACTGTTTTAAACTGAAATGTACAAACGGCTATTAAATGTAACCATAAACAAATCCCAGTCTAAGTGTAGTTAAAGTGATTTTGTGAGCAAATTTTTTTGAGTTAAACTTGATTAATAAATGAGTCAATAAAATAACTAGGATATCAGGAGATTCTTGGTATCGCAGTATCTGTTCTTAAAATATAAATTAATTATGTTAAAAACATATGTCGTGAGCCTGTCTTGTGAAGTGTTTTTTTACTGAGAATAATACAGCATGGAATGTTTCCTCCCATGACCAGAGCTCTTTCGAGGTGGTAATTCCCCATGGCGTTATCTTTTATCATGGATTTAGACCATGACGTGGTTCCCCTAAAGATCGGGCCTAGCCACACCTTTTTTAAAGTGGTTTTTAGGCAAAATATTCCACTATAGCTGTATATCTCAATAAACATATACTTTCCTTATATTTATATTATCTAGATATTATATTATAGTGCAACATTGAGGATATATTTACAGTTATGTAATCCTGTACATATTCTGTTACAGATATCTTGAGAAACCTGTCTGATCTTCATTATATATATTACTTGAGAGTGATTTTGAAATGTTCTCCAGGGAAGGTGTAGTTCCATTTTCTTCCTTCTTCTTTTATCCCACTTCTTGAATCTTCTTTTTTCGTCACTCCACTTCTTTTTAGTTTTTTTTCTTCCTTACTTGTCTCTTTTCGAGGCTTTGGTCTTACTCTTCACATACATTAATTCTTCTTGGGGATTTTGTAATGCCCCCATGGTAAGGTGTTTATCCCATTGTTTAGAATATACCTTTTATCATCATGTGCTGACAAAGCGATCTTGTTCATATTGACGCTAAAGAGATCATGTTTGTAGCTTCTAATCATGTTCATAGAGCAGTATTTGTCAACATGTGTTTTCAAGCACTCTTTATAGTCTTCGAAGGTTAATTCCATTTCCACAACAGGCTTCTTAACACCTTTTGATTTTTTTATAACACGATTATTCTCAGATCTGCTTGCGTACATTTTTGATCTTAGGCCTATGTGTTCATACATGATTCTTCCATTGAGTTCATCCTTAAATTTCCCAATAACCTTCTTGTTTGTGGTGCTGAAGCAGGGGTGGTTAGAGGGGTAGTCGCTCGTGTCAAAGTAGGCAATCATCTCCTTCATGTCTTCGTAGAAATCCTCTGTCTGTAGATGGTATGTTAGACTATCTGTGTCGGTATATTGTAACTGAGCTTTATCCTGGTACCGGTCTTTTATCACGTTATAGTGAAAGTCATACATTAGTGTCTTAGACACATCCAAAATACTCATTCCTACGTATATTGCTTTGTTGAAGAATAATGCAGTTTTCTTCATGTGTACTGCAGCCAAATTTTCAGTAAAAATAGTTCTTCCTTTAAAGTTGGGTTGTGCTAGCCACTTGTTGACCTGTTTCTCATGAGTTGCCAATCTGATGTCAACACGATTTCGAATATTTTCCATAGACTTTCCAAAGACAGCATTATTCATTAGTTTGAAAAAATCCTTTTCAAAATTGCTTGTGGCTTTCATTCTCATATTAGTATTTAAATTTACATAGGGTTTAAGCCAATCTTTTTGCTTAAAACTGATGGCTCTGTGGATTTTCTTCAATTTCAATCCTAGAGACAGGTACTGTTTAAGATTTCTATGATGTATGACATATTTTTCCTTATCATACAGCGTTGCAAGTAACTTTTCTTCTTTCGATCCTGGAGGAACTCTGTGTTCAGGAGCTAGGGGGAGATCAGAGTGCAGATTGTGCAATTCTTCTGGATACTCCAAGTCAACCTCTAATATATATCCTATTTCGGAATCATCAGGAATTACTGTGACATCAATAAGGTGTGCGTCTTCTACCCATTTAAACTCTGCATATGGCATGCACTGGGACATCGCCCATGCATATAGGTTGTTGGCGTCAAGATATGTTAGGTAAGATGAGGATATATTTTTGTCGTAATCTTCCATGTATTTATTATTGGCGGCTGCATAGCGGTTTGAAACTTGTGACAAACCTCCTCGAATGCCATTTCCAATCATCAAAATCATGTCATAGTCTGTTAGTAGTTCCAGTTCAATCTCGGTTGTCTTGAGCATTGCACTCCATGCAAGTCCAGGTGCTGTATAATACCAGGCAGGATCTAGGTTATAAATCTGCATACAGAGGTCTCGAAAATTTTCCATTACATCAGCCAATTGAAGTACATCTGACTTATTGTACAACATTGTATACTGTTTCATATTCTGTATTTCAAAAGTGTCCCAAATTTTGCAGGCATGCTGATAATCTTCTTCCTCAATATCAGACATGGTTAAGTGGTTGTAAAAGTCTGACTTTGGTGATAGAGATGTTTCCTCATATTTCTCCAATGAGTCCATAGCATCATACGGATACACTCCTTTTCTCAAAAGGAGTGGAAGCTGTTCACCAGAATAGTATTTCGATGTGTGCATGAAATGAGAAGGTGACAAGTTTTTAACCAGTGAGTCCAAGCTGCTAGGCATAAATCTCATTGAGTCGACAAATCTCAGATCAATACCGCCAGGCACATGAACAGTGTAAGCTATATATCTTTCTTCACTGTTTGGGATTACATCAATGGTAACGTTATTCGAACCAAACATTTTTATGAATAAATGAGTATCGTAACCAGAAAGATTATGGATGAATATCGGGAAAAATGAAGGTTTTTTAAAGTTCAAGTTGCAGCTGTTGTGTGCGGCTCCTCTGAATTTTCCCGTTATGTGGTCATGGTCCAAAACTAGTGGATTGTCTTCTGTGAATTCCTTTCTACAAATATGACATTGTCTTGCTTCTAAAATTTTGGTAAGATCTTCTTTTGAAAGTATCATAGGTTGAGCGGCTTCTTTGGAATAAAGGCTTTTGATTTTCTTTGACTCTTCAAGTATCATATCTACAAAAACTTGAGCAGCGTCTTCACCGAAGTATGTTACTGGACTGGCATAATCATTTTCTGCTTGTACGATATAATATGAAAACCCGATAGCTTCGTGTTTTCTATACCTTTTTGTGTACGAAGCAGTTGAATTTTCCTCTTCAATAATGGTTGACTGTAAAGGGATGAGCATACATTCAAAGTCTGCATAACCTGCAAAGGGAACTCTCATACTTCTATTATGATCTCTAAACTTAATGGTTTCACCTTTTTGTGGCATCACAATCTTGACTGGATCGTGCTGTTTGCAATATGATTTATGAAAATTCAATAAATCTTCTGTTCCAAAATGTAAAAGGCATCTTTTACACAACCATATTCTTCTTCCATGCTTTGTTATCTGTGAACGCACAAGCCTGCTAAGATCTGTTATTAGGCAATAATGTTCATTGTTTTCATCTCTAAGGTAGAGCAAATCTACATGTTGCTTCTTTTCTTCATCGGTAATCAATAGTGGGTACACTACGTTTTTTTCATCAAAACTGTAAACATTGATAGATATACCAGATCGCTTTTCAAATAATTTTATGTAGTTTAAACCCATTGGAAATTCTATTCCTTGCAGAGCATTGTCAAATTCGTGTTCGTATTGTATGTAATGTTGTACTCTTTGAGGGTTGTTATCCCGCCGTACAGGATGAACTGCTGCGAGAACTGACCACAGAAAACATTTGTCATCGTTGTTTTGAATATTTACAACGGCTTTCTTCTGTTTTAGACGTGTCGGTAAATCGATGTAGGATGATCCTCGCAGGGGAACATAACGATTGATTCGGAGTTCAATGTTTTTTATTCTACTTAGGCTCCAGCCAGAGCCTTTAGTTTGAAACTCTTCCATCTCTTTAAGAATCTTCAACTTCATGCTCTCCAGCTGTTCCATGATATTGTCGGTTGGTAAAATGATTTTGTTTTCTGTTTTAAAGTTAATTTCTTGTATAACTTCCCCATTGATACTGGGTTTTTTGTACTCGGTTAAGAACAAAACGTTGATCTTAATGTTGTGATCCTGCAAGTTTTCTCTTACCTTATCACTAAGTAGGTGTTTTGACAACTGAAAAAACTTCAATGGATCTTTTATGCCTGGGCTGTTCTCAATAATATACGTTTTCATTCTGTTTTTAAACGCTTTTTCTAACTCAGTAATTTGTAAATCGTCTTTAGAGTCTTCAGTGTTTGATGTAGAAGAAGACATCGAGAGTAGTTCTGATCTCACGATATTCTTAGAAGAACTGGCGATAGGCTTGATGTTGTCTTCAGGTTTTACACTTTCTAGACATTTCTTCTTTGGAGGTGGCGAGGAATCACTTCTCTGCTTCACTCTGCAGTGATTAAGATGTCGGCTTACATTTGTCAAAGTAATCAGTTTTCCGCAGTTATCACAAGGTCTCTGGGGCTGAATAGTGTTCGGTTTCTCTTTACAACATATTTTCAAGTGGCGCGAAAGGTTTGTTGATGATATGGTCTTCTTACATCTGTCGCAGATCTTTCCCTTCATTTTATACAAATATCAATGCCTGCAACACGTATATCACTCGTTACAACTTGTTGAAATTGATCCACTTTTGTGTTATCCTAAATTAACACTTCCGTATAGCGTAGATGATCCTCACACCGCAATGGACGAGAACTGAATGATGGAGTCTCCGATGACTCCTCCTTTTAAAACTTATTTTCACTGGATTTAAAATTATTTAAATTTTAACCAAAATAATGCAAATTACAGCCTTTGTAATTACTGCAATGTAACAGTCCGAATAGCGTAGATGATCTTCACACCGCAATGGTCGAGAACTGAATGATGGAGTCTCCGATGACTCCTCCTTTTATAACCTCTTTTTCTCTGGATTTAAAATTTTTCAATTTTAACCAAAATAATGCAAATTACAGCCTGTGTAATTACTGCAATGTAACAGTCCGAATAGCGTAGATGATCTTCACACCGCAATGGTCGAGAACTGAATGATGGAGTCTCCGATGACTCCTCCTTTTATAACCTCTTTTTCTCTGGATTTAAAATTTTTCAATTTTAACCAAAATAATGCAAATTACAGCCTGTGTAATTACTGCAATGTAACCGTCCCAATAGCGTAGACGATCTTCACACCGCAATGGTCGAGAACTGAATGATGGAGTCTCCGATGACTCCTCCTTTTATAACCTCTTTTTCTCTGGATTTAAAATTTTTCAATTTTAACCAAAATAATGCAAATTACAGCCTGTGTAATTACTGCAATGTAATCGTCCGAATAGCGTAGATGATCTTCACACCACAATGGTCGAGAACTGAATGATGGAGTCTCCGATGACTCCTCCTTTTATAACCTCTTTTTCTCTGGATTTAAAATTTTTCAATTTTAACCAAAATAATGCAAATTACAGCCTGTGTAATTACTGCAATGTTACCGTCCGTATAGCGTAGATGATCTTCACACCGCAATGGCCGAAAACCGAATTATGGAACCTCCAAAGGCTCCTCATGTTATAAATTTTTCTCGATTTACGACCTCATAGCGAATGTCCATATAGGGACTATCCTATTACGGTAGTTGCCGTGGTAAAACTTAAGCCCGGGAACAAGTTACGTTTTCATTTAGAGGTTCCCAGAAGCCAATCTTTAAAGCGATAAATTTTAAAGATCTCAAATTTTGTTGAAATTTGTTATGAAGGTGTAAGACCAGGTCTATTTTCTTTCGTTCGCGAACCAGCATTATAGGGTTATGGAAACGGGGTTTTATAGGATTTCAAAGGGTTAAAAATGAGTTTTCCTGCATTTTTGGATCTTAATTTCAAATTCAGATATTTTAACTAAAATAATTTAAAAGAACTTAAAAAAACTAACAATTTAGTTTTTGAATTTTTAACATTGCTCAACAGATTACGGAGAAAAACCAAAATTAGGTTTCCAATATTAATCTAATGGTAAATAAACAAAACCGTGTATCGCATTTATTTATTGACATACTTAAATAAAATTTGGTGTCTAGTGACATATATAGGAAGCCAACGACTACGGCCTTACTTGTAATGCATTCGAACTCAAACCATCCATTGTGTCAAAATGGCTGTATTTTACTCTTTAATCCATAGACTAATAATACACCGTTAAACAGTCTCAACTTTAAGAAAGAAAAAGAAATAATACAATATTTTGTATTTAAAAATTGATATAAAAATAAAACCACAGAAAGAATGATAATCCGGAAAATAAGAAAACAAATTATGATGATGTGCGCCTATCATATAACTCTAAAATGAAGAAGCGGTTAGGAAAACTTTAAAAAATTCTAACATAAAATAGGCTACAGCGAAAAATAATGCTTTCAACCTTATTTGTGCAAAATTTTAAGATAGTAAAAAAACAATTTGAAAGATAAATATCTTAAATCTGGCATATAGAAAATTAATTGCACTGAGTGTAAGAAATACTGCATTGGCCAGACACTACAAACTTAGAGTAAGGGTTAAAGAACATTTACTAGCCCTTAGATAAAAACAACACCAGAATGCAATCAAACTTTGCGGAGCATCTATTAAATACAGACATGAATATAAAATCCTAGAAGGAAACTTGTCAATCTTGTAATACGAAAGAAATCAAGAAAAACTTAATGTGAAAGAAAAAATGTATATACTCTTAAATTACAAGAAAGATCCAGAAAATATTTTAAATGCAATGCAAATTCTACAAGCACATCCTCTCTTTGGAATAATCAATGAATTAAAAAACAACTAAAAATAATGTTATACATATGTAGAGTCAAAAATGTTGTATGTTATTCCATATAATTCATTATTCTATATGCTTTATATATTTATTTCATTTATCATATTTTTTTTAGCATATTAATGTTTCAAATTAATATATAAGAAAATAAGGTGAGATTAGATGACTCTGAATATGGCCTTTTAGGTTGAAACTAGTTAGTCTACATACTCATTCTTATAGTGTTTATGGGAAATAATCTAAAATTTCCTTTGGAAATTCACTGAGTTCGCAGGTCTACTGCGACAGGTGTATTTTAACTTATAACCAAATTCATACAAATTACAGTTATTACCGGTATGTTTTTTCTTAATTATTGCAATTTAATCTTACTGTATAGTGCAAATGATTTTCTCACCACATTCGTTGAAGACTGAATGAAGGCTCCTCAAATGGTTCCTCCTTTGATCATTGAACTTGACATTTCTAAAACCTAAACAAACATTAAGAGGGCGTTAGAGTGCCGATATGTTGGAATTGTTTTCCCTATAAGAGCAATGTTAAGCTTGTCTCTGCCATTTGTCATATATATATTTTAATTCTTTGTTCGATTAGTTCAGAATAAATTGTGTTTGGATATTAATTAAACTAACTGTGTTTTTTTAAATCGATACTTTGTAAATATTTTATAAAATTCTGTAAAAATTTGTTTAAGTAATAAAAAAGCTTACTTTTATTTCCAATGAGTAAACTATAGGCCTACTTGTTATTAAAACGCTCCCTTGCAAACCCACCCGTCTTGATAAACTCTTTAATTAGAGCTATAAACTATAATTTCTTTTAACAAATTAAGGAGTCAATGCGTTTTTATTTAACATTACTGTTATGAAGTAAAAAAGGTATTTGGATTAATTCCATTGTTTCTTCCATCTTCACCTTTGGGTTAGTAGCTCAGTCGTCTATGTTAACCATACGGGTCTTCGGTATAATATAGTAGATATTTAAATTTAATTTTGCTAAGAGATTTATTTCTATCAATTGATAAAACAATTTAACACATATGTAGACAAAATAGAAAATTTATGAGTATATAAAAATATAAAAATGGAGAGAAAATTATTTCATGAAACGAACAATCAAAGAAAAATAAATGTCGTAAAACTAAAATCTATCTCCTATTCATATTTAATATGCGACACGGTTTTTTGTACAAGGAACTGCTACCACAGTTTTCAACCGATTTTAATGATTTTGTATCATTGGATTGAGGTCAGCGTGAAGTTGTTTCTAGAGTAAATTGGAAAATATCAATTCAAAAGGAAGGGCCCTACGAGCCCTTAAGGTTTTATTTTTCCCATATGATTAACATTGGTAAAGAAACTTATTGGTTTTCAAGTAAAAAAGCTGTAAAGTGTAAACACCAGATATCAGCGAAAGTACTATCCACCTGTTCACACGAAAGACGTAATGTTAAAGCGCGGAGTGTACCTGGTCAACGAACTGCATTAATTACGCACGTGAAAAATATTTTGATCAAAATTTGAGTGTTTCACAAATTATGGAATGAACTGAGTGGTCCCAAATTAAAGGTTTTGGCAAAGGGACTGAAGAAAAAATAACGAAATGTAAAAAAGCTATGAGGGAATGATGAATAATTTCAAACGTCCTTCAGAAGAAAAGCATGTAGATAGAAGATCACAATTAACATCAAAATAACATGACAATGTCTGTTTGATTTAATTTTAAAACGATAGCTAGATAACGTCAATGAGTGAATACGATCTTTTAATTAATTTTAGACTTCTATATTAAATTTTGTGGGGGTTGTTATTGACAAGAAAACTTGCTAGAAGCGCCACTGTTTGTTCAATTATTGATTCATAATATTTATGATTGGTTAATCAAGAAAATAGAGTAGTTTTATAATCCATAGTGTGCCGAACTGTATTGAACGACGTTTAATTGTGACATAAGTGTTGGCGGTGTTGGTTGCCGGACACGTTATCTATCTCATTGCCATTATAATGGGTATATTAATAAATTATTCTTACTCAAATTATGATATAATTTACACATATTAAAACTTATGTTTTCACTTAGAGATTTGGAGGTAATAGGTTGAGACTAATTAATATTTTCTCATAATGGGAAATTGAAATTATTACATGGAATTATTGGGTAAAACAAGGGCATTCAGCTGGAGTCAAATTCTTACTATCAATGTATCAAAGTGAATAATATGTAAAGCTAGCTGACTGGGGGGCTTCTGTCTGTAAGCGACTATATGTAGACACCGGGAAGGCCGGGACACCTGGGAAGGCCGGATGTAAGGGGGATGACGTACATCTTCCCCAAGGCCTATTCCTTCCCCTCCTCTTCACCAGGTGTTTAATATCACGCAATATTTTAGTTCATTGATTCATTTCGTTTCCATCCACCGAGGCAAGAAGTCGATGTATTCATTCACCTTACTGGATGGTTCTTTTCCTATTGAATCTGAGGTAACCTTGTTTTAATTCAGATATATCATTGTTAGTTGTGATGATTTACAGTCATATCCTTTTTATGGTTTTTTTTAGGAAACAAAACTTTTATAATTTACGATGCACTACCCATAATAAATTCTGGTTCAGTTAGGTTAATTATGTTGAATAAAAATATTTACTTTATATTTAACGTAAGGATAGTACTTAAATTTGTTATAATATGATACTAAAATAAAATTGTGATGATTGGAAATATTTGATTTGAAGAGAAATCATCCTGCATGTTATTTAAGCCATGTATACGATCATTGTTAAACTAACAATACATGAACTCTAGACGTATTTTAAAGTTTAGATGCAACAATCGCTCTCTCAGTCTTTACAACAATATTTAAATGTAATAGAAAACTGCAAAGTTTGTATTTGTATAAATAACTTTTTACTGCCGAAAATAAGCGAATTGTCTGCTAACATAGAAACAGTTTAGTTTTCATGTAAATAAATATGTGTCAAATTTTTCTAACACGTATGATGAATCAGGGAACTCTAGTTAATGTTATGTCAAGAGTACAAGATGTTAATAAGATTTTATCAACATTCACCCATAGTAAACACTACAATTTATTATTATTCACTAAATTAAACGCGAATGAGATGTAAATGTCGTATGAGGAATAAATTATGACGTATCTGAATTTTTAGGCTTGTGCACCTTACAAACACATTAAAAATATGGCTTACAATAGTTAATAATTTTTAGAAATATTGTTATTGTTTAGTAAAATAGTAATAGAGTTAATTCTTACTGTATTACTCAAATGGTTGCATTAGTCTTTCTAATGTAAATACTGTTATTTAATATTTTATCAGTATTCCTCGAATTTTATAACCACCACGTCTTCATTCATACAACAAATAAAGTATATTTTTTAGTCTTTAAATATATTACTAGTGTACATGTGGTTCGAAATGGAGCAATTTATTTTCAATAAGTAATGGAGCAATTCATTTCAATAACAACTTTTTTTGTAGGTCTGCATACATACACTGTGTAATTTTTATCAAAATTACCTTGGTATTTCGCGTAGCTTAAAAGCCTACATATAGTCGCTTACAGACAGAAGCCCCCCAGTCAGCTAGCTTTACATATTATTCACTTTGATACATTGATAGTAAGAATTTGACTCTAGCTGAATGCCCTTGTTTTACCCAATAATTCCATGTAATAATTTCAATTTACCATTATGAGAAAATATTAATTAGTCTCAACCTATTACCTCCAAATCTCTAAGTGAAAACATAAGTTTTAATATGTGTAAATTATATCATAATTTGAGTAAGAATAATTGATTAATATACCCATTATAATGGCAATGAGATAGATAACGTGTCCGGCAACCAACACCGCCAACACTTATGTCACAATTAAACGTCGTTCAATACAGTTCGGCACACTATGGATTATAAAACTACTCTATTTTCTTGATTAACCAATCATAAATATTATGAATCAATAATTGAACAAACAGTGGCGCTTCTAGCAAGTTTTCTTGTCAATAACAACCCCACAAAATTTAATATAGAAGTCTAAAATTAATTAAAAGATCGTATTCACTCATTGACGTTATCTAGCTATCGTTTTAAAATTAAATCAAACAGACATTGTCATGTTATTTTGATGTTAATTGTGATCTTCTATCTACATGCTTTTCTTCTGAAGGACGTTTGAAATTATTCATCATTCCCTCATAGCTTTTTTACATTTCGTTATTTTTTCTTCAGTCCCTTTGCCAAAACCTTTAATTTGGGACCACTCAGTTCATTCCATAATTTGTGAAACACTCAAATTTTGATCAAAATATTTTTCACGTGCGTAATTAATGCAGTTCGTTGACCAGGTACACTCCGCGCTTTAACATTACGTCTTTCGTGTGAACAGGTGGATAGTACTTTCGCTGATATCTGGTGTTTACACTTTACAGCTTTTTTACTTGAAAACCAATAAGTTTCTTTACCAATGTTAATCATATGGGAAAAATAAAACCTTAAGGGCTCGTAGGGCCCTTCCTTTTGAATTGATATTTTCCAATTTACTCTAGAAACAACTTCACGCTGACCTCAATCCAATGATACAAAATCATTAAAATCGGTTGAAAACTGTGGTAGCAGTTCCTTGTACAAAAAACCGTGTCGCATATTAAATATGAATAGGAGATAGATTTTAGTTTTACGACATTTATTTTTCTTTGATTGTTCGTTTCATGAAATAATTTTCTCTCCATTTTTATATTTTTATATACTCATAAATTTTCTATTTTGTCTACATATGTGTTAAATTGTTTTATCAATTGATAGAAATAAATCTCTTAGCAAAATTAAATTTAAATATCTACTATATTATACCGAAGACCCGTATGGTTAACATAGACGACTGAGCTACTAACCCAAAGGTGAAGATGGAAGAAACAATGGAATTAATCCAAATACCTTTTTTACTTCATAACAGTAATGTTAAATAAAAACGCATTGACTCCTTAATTTGTTAAAAGAAATTATAGTTTATAGCTCTAATTAAAGAGTTTATCAAGACGGGTGGGTTTGCAAGGGAGCGTTTTAATAACAAGTAGGCCTATAGTTTACTCATTGGAAATAAAAGTAAGCTTTTTTATTACTTAAACAAATTTTTACAGAATTTTATAAAATATTTACAAAGTATCGATTTAAAAAAAAAAAAAAACACAGTTAGTTTAATTAATATCCAAACACAATTTATTCTGAATTAATCGAACAAAGAATTAAAATATATATATGACAAATGGCAGAGACAAGCTTAACATTGCTCTTATAGGGAAAAAAATTCCAACATATCGGCACTCTAACGCCCTCTTAATGTTTGTTTAGGTTTTAGAAATGTCAAGTTCAATGATCAAAGGAGGAACCATTTGAGGAGCCTTCATCCAGTCTTCAACGAATGTGGTGAGAAAATCATTTGCACTATACAGTAAGATTAAATTGCAATAATTAAGAAAAAACATACCGGTAATAACTGTAATTTGTATGAATTTGGTTATAAGTTAAAATACACCTGTCGCAGTAGACCTGCGAACTCAGTGAATTTCCAAAGGAAATTTTAGATTATTTCCCATAAACACTATAAGAATGAGTATGTAGACTAACTAGTTTCAACCTAAAAGGCCATATTCAGAGTCATCTAATCTCACCTTATTTTCTTATATATTAATTTGAAACATTAATATGCTAAAAAAATATGATAAATGAAATAAATATATAAAGCATATAGAATAATGAATTATATGGAATAACATACAACATTTTTGACTCTACATATGTATAACATTATTTTTAGTTGTTTTTTAATTCATTGATTATTCCAAAGAGAGGATGTGCTTGTAGAATTGGCATTGCATTTAAAATATTTTCTGGATCTTTCTTGTAATTTAAGAGTATATACATTTTTTCTTTCACATTAAGTTTTTCTTGATTTCTTTCGTATTACAAGATTGACAAGTTTCCTTCTAGGATTTTATATTCATGTCTGTATTTAATAGATGCTCCGCAAAGTTTGATTGCATTCTGGTGTTGTTTTTATCTAAGGGCTAGTAAATGTTCTTTAACCCTTACTCTAAGTTTGTAGTGTCTGGCCAATGCAGTATTTCTTACACTCAGTGCAATTAATTTTCTATATGCCAGATTTAAGATATTTATCTTTCAAATTGTTTTTTTACTATCTTAAAATTTTGCACAAATAAGGTTGAAAGCATTATTTTTCGCTGTAGCCTATTTTATGTTAGAATTTTTTAAAGTTTTCCTAACCGCTTCTTCATTTTAGAGTTATATGATAGGCGCACATCATCATAATTTGTTTTCTTATTTTCCGGATTATCATTCTTTCTGTGGTTTTATTTTTATATCAATTTTTAAATACAAAATATTGTATTATTTCTTTTTCTTTCTTAAAGTTGAGACTGTTTAACGGTGTATTATTAGTCTATGGATTAAAGAGTAAAATACAGCCATTTTGACACAATGGATGGTTTGAGTTCGAATGCATTACAAGTAAGACCGTAGTCGTTGGCTTCCTATATATGTCACTAGACACCAAATTTTATTTAAGTATGTCAATAAATAAATGCGATACACGGTTTTGTTTATTTACCATTAGATTAATATTGGAAACCTAATTTTGGTTTTTCTCCGTAATCTGTTGAGCAATGTTAAAAATTCAAAAACTAAATTGTTAGTTTTTTTAAGTTCTTTTAAATTATTTTAGTTAAAATATCTGAATTTGAAATTAAGATCCAAAAATGCAGGAAAACTCATTTTTAACCCTTTGAAATCCTATAAAACCCCGTTTCCATAACCCTATAATGCTGGTTCGCGAACGAAAGAAAATAGACCTGGTCTTACACCTTCATACAAAATTTCAACAAAATTTGAGATCTTTAAAATTTATCGCTTTAAAGATTGGCTTCTGGGAACCTCTAAATGAAAACGTAACTTGTTCCCGGGCTTAAGTTTTACCACGGCAACTACCGTAATAAGATAGTCCCTATATGGACATTCGCTATGAGGTCGTAAATCGAGAAAAATTTATAACATGAGGAGCCTTTGGAGGTTCCATAATTCGGTTTTCGGCCATTGCGGTGTGAAGATCGTCTACGCTATACGGACGGTAACATTGCAGTAATTACACAGGCTGTAATTTGCATTATTTTGGTTAAAATTGAAAAATTTTAAATCCAGAGAAAAAGAGGTTATAAAAGGAGGAGTCATCGGAGACTCCATCATTCAGTTCTCGACCATTGTGGTGTGAAGATCATCTACGCTATTCGGACGATTACATTGCAGTAATTACACAGGCTGTAATTTGCATTATTTTGGTTAAAATTGAAAAATTTTAAATCCAGAGAAAAAGAGGTTATAAAAGGAGGAGTCATCGGAGACTCCATCATTCAGTTCTCGACCATTGCGGTGTGAAGATCGTCTACGCTATTGGGACGGTTACATTGCAGTAATTACACAGGCTGTAATTTGCATTATTTTGGTTAAAATTGAAAAATTTTAAATCCAGAGAAAAAGAGGTTATAAAAGGAGGAGTCATCGGAGACTCCATCATTCAGTTCTCGACCATTGCGGTGTGAAGATCATCTACGCTATTCGGACTGTTACATTGCAGTAATTACACAGGCTGTAATTTGCATTATTTTGGTTAAAATTGAAAAATTTTAAATCCGGAGAAAAAGAGGTTATAAAAGGAGGAGTCATCGGAGACTCCATCATTCAGTTCTCGACCACTGCGGTGTGAAGATCATCTACGCTATTCGGACTGTTACATAGCAGTAATTACAAAGGCTGTAATTTGCATTATTTTGGTTAAAATTTAAATAAATTTAAATCCAGTGAAAATAAGTTTTAAAAGGAGGAGTCATCGGAGACTCCATCATTCAGTTCTCGCCCATTGCGGTGTGAGGATCATCTACGCTATACGGAAGTGTTAATTTAGGATAACACAAAAGTGGATCAATTTCAACAAGTTGTAACGAGTGATATACGTGTTGCAGGCATTGATATTTGTATAAAATGAAGAGAAAGATCTGCGACAGATGTAAGAAGACCATATCATCAACAAACCTTTCGCGCCACTTGAAAATATGTTGTAAAGAGAAACCGAACACTATTCAGCCCCAGAGACCTTGTGATAACTGCGGAAAACTGATTACTTTGACAAATGTAAGCCGACATCTTAATCACTGCAGAGTGAAGCAGAAAAGTGATTCCTCGCCACCTCCAAAGAAGAAATGTCTAGAAAGTGTAAAACCTGAAGACAACATCAAGCCTATCGCCTGTTCTTCTAAGAATATCGTGAGATCAGAACTACTCTCGATGTCTTCTTCTACATCAAACACTGAAGACTCTAAAGACGATTTACAAATTACTGAGTTAGAAAAAGCGTTTAAAAACAGAATGAAAACGTATATTATTGAGAACAGCCCAGGCATAAAAGATCCATTGAAGTTTTTTCAGTTGTCAAAACACCTACTTAGTGATAAGGTAAGAGAAAACTTGCAGGATCACAACATTAAGATCAACGTTTTGTTCTTAACCGAGTACAAAAAACCCAGTATCAATGGGGAAGTTATACAAGAAATTAACTTTAAAACAGAAAACAAAATCATTTTACCAACCGACAATATCATGGAACAGCTGGAGAGCATGAAGTTGAAGATTCTTAAAGAGATGGAAGAGTTTCAAACTAAAGGCTCTGGCTGGAGCCTAAGTAGAATAAAAAACATTGAACTCCGAATCAATCGTTATGTTCCCCTGCGAGGATCATCCTACATCGATTTACCGACACGTCTAAAACAGAAGAAAGCCGTTGTAAATATTCAAAACAACGATGACAAATGTTTTCTGTGGTCAGTTCTCGCAGCAGTTCATCCTGTACGGCGGGATAACAACCCTCAAAGAGTACAACATTACATACAATACGAACACGAATTTGACAATGCTCTGCAAGGAATAGAATTTCCAATGGGTTTAAACTACATAAAATTATTTGAAAAGCGATCTGGTATATCTATCAATGTTTACAGTTTTGATGAAAAAAACGTAGTGTACCCACTATTGATTACCGATGAAGAAAAGAAGCAACATGTAGATTTGCTCTACCTTAGAGATGAAAACAATGAACATTATTGCCTAATAACAGATCTTAGCAGGCTTGTGCGTTCACAGATAACAAAGCATGGAAGAAGAATATGGTTGTGTAAAAGATGCCTTTTACATTTTGGAACAGAAGATTTATTGAATTTTCATAAATCATATTGCAAACAGCACGATCCAGTCAAGATTGTGATGCCACAAAAAGGTGAAACCATTAAGTTTAGAGATCATAATAGAAGTATGAGAGTTCCCTTTGCAGGTTATGCAGACTTTGAATGTATGCTCATCCCTTTACAGTCAACCATTATTGAAGAGGAAAATTCAACTGCTTCGTACACAAAAAGGTATAGAAAACACGAAGCTATCGGGTTTTCATATTATATCGTACAAGCAGAAAATGATTATGCCAGTCCAGTAACATACTTCGGTGAAGACGCTGCTCAAGTTTTTGTAGATATGATACTTGAAGAGTCAAAGAAAATCAAAAGCCTTTATTCCAAAGAAGCCGCTCAACCTATGATACTTTCAAAAGAAGATCTTACCAAAATTTTAGAAGCAAGACAATGTCATATTTGTAGAAAGGAATTCACAGAAGACAATCCACTAGTTTTGGACCATGACCACATAACGGGAAAATTCAGAGGAGCCGCACACAACAGCTGCAACTTGAACTTTAAAAAACCTTCATTTTTCCCGATATTCATCCATAATCTTTCTGGTTACGATACTCATTTATTCATAAAAATGTTTGGTTCGAATAACGTTACCATTGATGTAATCCCAAACAGTGAAGAAAGATATATAGCTTACACTGTTCATGTGCCTGGCGGTATTGATCTGAGATTTGTCGACTCAATGAGATTTATGCCTAGCAGCTTGGACTCACTGGTTAAAAACTTGTCACCTTCTCATTTCATGCACACATCGAAATACTATTCTGGTGAACAGCTTCCACTCCTTTTGAGAAAAGGAGTGTATCCGTATGATGCTATGGACTCATTGGAGAAATATGAGGAAACATCTCTATCACCAAAGTCAGACTTTTACAACCACTTAACCATGTCTGATATTGAGGAAGAAGATTATCAGCATGCCTGCAAAATTTGGGACACTTTTGAAATACAGAATATGAAACAGTATACAATGTTGTACAATAAGTCAGATGTACTTCAATTGGCTGATGTAATGGAAAATTTTCGAGACCTCTGTATGCAGATTTATAACCTAGATCCTGCCTGGTATTATACAGCACCTGGACTTGCATGGAGTGCAATGCTCAAGACAACCGAGATTGAACTGGAACTACTAACAGACTATGACATGATTTTGATGATTGGAAATGGCATTCGAGGAGGTTTGTCACAAGTTTCAAACCGCTATGCAGCCGCCAATAATAAATACATGGAAGATTACGACAAAAATATATCCTCATCTTACCTAACATATCTTGACGCCAACAACCTATATGCATGGGCGATGTCCCAGTGCATGCCATATGCAGAGTTTAAATGGGTAGAAGACGCACACCTTATTGATGTCACAGTAATTCCTGATGATTCCGAAATAGGATATATATTAGAGGTTGACTTGGAGTATCCAGAAGAATTGCACAATCTGCACTCTGATCTCCCCCTAGCTCCTGAACACAGAGTTCCTCCAGGATCGAAAGAAGAAAAGTTACTTGCAACGCTGTATGATAAGGAAAAATATGTCATACATCATAGAAATCTTAAACAGTACCTGTCTCTAGGATTGAAATTGAAGAAAATCCACAGAGCCATCAGTTTTAAGCAAAAAGATTGGCTTAAACCCTATGTAAATTTAAATACTAATATGAGAATGAAAGCCACAAGCAATTTTGAAAAGGATTTTTTCAAACTAATGAATAATGCTGTCTTTGGAAAGTCTATGGAAAATATTCGAAATCGTGTTGACATCAGATTGGCAACTCATGAGAAACAGGTCAACAAGTGGCTAGCACAACCCAACTTTAAAGGAAGAACTATTTTTACTGAAAATTTGGCTGCAGTACACATGAAGAAAACTGCATTATTCTTCAACAAAGCAATATACGTAGGAATGAGTATTTTGGATGTGTCTAAGACACTAATGTATGACTTTCACTATAACGTGATAAAAGACCGGTACCAGGATAAAGCTCAGTTACAATATACCGACACAGATAGTCTAACATACCATCTACAGACAGAGGATTTCTACGAAGACATGAAGGAGATGATTGCCTACTTTGACACGAGCGACTACCCCTCTAACCACCCCTGCTTCAGCACCACAAACAAGAAGGTTATTGGGAAATTTAAGGATGAACTCAATGGAAGAATCATGTATGAACACATAGGCCTAAGATCAAAAATGTACGCAAGCAGATCTGAGAATAATCGTGTTATAAAAAAATCAAAAGGTGTTAAGAAGCCTGTTGTGGAAATGGAATTAACCTTCGAAGACTATAAAGAGTGCTTGAAAACACATGTTGACAAATACTGCTCTATGAACATTATTAGAAGCTACAAACATGATCTCTTTAGCGTCAATATGAACAAGATCGCTTTGTCAGCACATGATGATAAAAGGTATATTCTAAACAATGGGATAAACACCTTACCATGGGGGCATTACAAAATCCCCAAGAAGAATTAATGTATGTGAAGAGTAAGACCAAAGCCTCGAAAAGAGACAAGTAAGGAAGAAAAAAAACTAAAAAGAAGTGGAGTGACGAAAAAAGAAGATTCAAGAAGTGGGATAAAAGAAAAAGGAAGAAAATGGAACTACACCTTCCCTGGAGAACATTTCAAAATCACTCTCAAGTAATATATATAATGAAGATCAGACAGGTTTCTCAAGATATCTGTAACAGAATATGTACAGGATTACATAACTGTAAATATATCCTCAATGTTGCACTATAATATAATATCTAGATAATATAAATATAAGGAAAGTATATGTTTATTGAGATATACAGCTATAGTGGAATATTTTGCCTAAAAACCACTTTAAAAAAAGGTGTGGCTAGGCCCGATCTTTAGGGGAACCACGTCATGGTCTAAATCTATGATAAAAGATAACGCCATGGGGAATTACCACCTCGAAAGAGCTCTGGTCATGGGAGGAAACATTCCATGCTGTATTATTCTCAGTAAAAAAACACTTCACAAGACAGGCTCACGACATATGTTTTTAACATAATTAATTTATATTTTAAGAACAGATACTGCGATACCAAGAATCTCCTGATATCCTAGTTATTTTATTGACTCATTTATTAATCAAGTTTAACTCAAAAAAATTTGCTCACAAAATCACTTTAACTACACTTAGACTGGGATTTGTTTATGGTTACAGTTAATAGCCGTTTGTACATTTCAGTTTAAAACAGTACAGTCATGGATAATGTAGTAAAGTTGTGAAATTTTTCATTCAGTATAACCATTGATTATGTGCATTTAACATTAAATTCATTATTATATTTTGTAAAGCATAGTAACAAATGCATTTCATATAGTAAAACCATTGATTGTGTTTATTTAACATTGTAGTCATTGATCCAAATTATATATTATAGCAGTGGGTATATTTAATATTACGGTTTAACTAGATTCGAATATTTAATATTATAGACTTAACTGCATATCATATAGTATAGAAATGGGCACATTCTATATAGTGTAACCGTTGTTTATGTACATTTTAAATTATAGTCATTGATGCAGAGATATAGCTACAGGAACATTTCATATAGTATAACCGTTGATCATGTATATTTATCATTATATTCATTGATATTTGTATAGTATAGCGGCGAATGCATTTCATATAGTTTAAGCATTGATGGCGTATATTTAACGTTAAGTCATCAATGCATAATATACATTATATCAATGGGCACATTTCAAATAGTATAACTAGATTAAGAATATTTAACATTATAGTCATTGAAGTATATTACATAGTATAGCAGAAGTTTCATGTTATATAGTATAACCGTTGATCATCATAGTCATTGTCTCCTACATTTCATATAGTATGACTGTGGATCATGTATATTTAACACTATAGTCATTGATGCAAAGATTAGAATCTGATCAATTTCATATAGTATAAGCGTTGATCATGTTTATTTAACATTATGTTCATTGATATATTTTATATAGTATAGCGGTGAATGCATTTCATATAGTATAACTAGATTAGGAATATTTAACATTATAGTCATTGATGTATATTATATAGTAGAGTAGCATTTTCATTTCACACAGTGTACCCCTTGATTATGTACATTTTACATTATAGCCATTGATGCAGAGAACTAGCCACAAGTATATTTCATATAGTATAACCGTTGATCATGTTTATTTAACATTATATTTATTGATATTTGTATAGTATAGCGGCGAATGCATTTCATATAGTTTAAGCATTGATGGCGTATATTTAACGTTAAGTCATCAATGCATAATATACATTATAGCAATGGGCACATTTCATATAGTATAACTAGATTAAGAATATTTAAAATTATAGTCATTGAAGTATATTATGTAGTATAGCAGAAGTTTCATGTTATATAGTATAACCATTGATCATTATAGTCATTGTCTCCTACATTTCATATAGTATGACTGTGGATCACGTATATTTAACACTATAGTCATTGATGCAAAGATCTGCATATATAGAATCTGATCAATTTCATATAGTATAAGCGTTGATCATGTTTATTTAACATTATGTTCATTGATATATTTTATATAGTATAGCGGTGAATGCATTTCATTTAGTATAACTAGATTAAGAATATTTAACATTATAGTCATTGAAGTATATTATATAGTATAGCAGAAGTTTCATGTTATATAGTATAACCGTTGATCATTATAGTCATTGTCTCCTATATTTCATATAGTATGACTGTGGATCACGTATATTTTACACTATAGTCATTGATGCAAAGATTAGCCTCTGATCAATTTTATATAGTATAAGCGTTGATCATGTCTATTTAACATTATGTTCATTGATATATTTTATATAGTATAGCGGTGAATGCATTTCATATAGTATAAGCATTGATCGTGTTTATTTAACACTATAGTCATGGATATATATTATAGCCTTGAGCACATTTCATATAGTATAACTAGATTAGGAATATTTAACATTATAGTCATTGATGTATATTATATAGTATAGCAGCATTTCTCTTTATATCGTGTAACCACTGATTATGTACATTTTACATTATGTCCATTGATACATTTTATATAGTATAGCCACTGGTACATTTCATATAGTATAAACGTTGGTAATATGTATTTGACATTATTGTCATTGATATATTATATTCATTGACACATTTTATATAGTATAGACGTTGGTAGCATATAAACATTATGTTCCTTCCCCTTATAATGGACTCGTCCACCTACTCTTCCTTCGGAAGACAACAACCACCATTTTAACAAATGGGCGTGGCCTAAGTCAGCTGTCGACCAATCAGAGAAGAGGGGGGAGGGGCCTATACCAGCTGCCAACCAATCAGAGAAGAGGGGCGGGGCTTATGCCAGCTCTCGACCAATCAGAGAGCGCTTCCTTGGGATGTTGCAGAACCTACACTTCACATCTACTAAAATGCTTTTCAGAAATTCCTATTCTAACACCCTCCTAACACATTTAATTCAAATGAGTCATTTTGTTCTTTGTTTTGTTTCGGTAAAAATCAATTTAATTTAATTACTCTTTTTACCAATGAGTAATTATTGTGTTTGTCTTTAACATAACTTAGCTAAATTCATTACTCATTCATTTTTTATGTTTAACACTTGTTACAACAAGTGTCAATGCACTTTCCTATCTATTTGTCTCTCAAGAACCTATTCCACATCTTTCATTACTTAAAATTCTGTTTGTTTGTTATCCCCCATAACTAATGTATACCTTGTAGTATAATAATAATATAATGTATATAATGTAATTTTTATTTTAACTTCTTCTTCTTAACCTAAATAGTGGCTAGTTTGTTTAACATGTCTTGCCCACTCTACCCTAGACAGAGGTGAAATTTTGACTCTACATAATTGGTGACTAGCGGAATGCGTAGTCCATTGGTGTTCAGGCTTTTGAAAAATTTTGTGAAGGGTCATAGAACACCTTTAATTGGGGAACCGATCCACCTTGAACTACTCGAACATGGAGTTACCCCATCGACATGTGCATTGCCATCAAACTATGATGTCCATGCACATGCCACAAGGCCTCCTTACCAGTTCGGTAGGTCATGTGTGTCACAATTCAATATCATTTCTGTGTTTGTTTTGGTTGCCGAGACTTGGTTCGAACAACCGATTGCCTTAAAACTAAATATTCATTATAATCATTCATTCCAGTCCTCTCTCGCCAAGATGGATCGATATTTGTTGTGGTAAAATCCATTCATCACCATCCATCTGCTCACACTAACATTGTCAAGTCCAGTTATTTGAAAGAAATAATTTTATTATTTATAATTTCTTCTTCCAATTACCTCAAAAATATACAATTTTTTTTTATCAGTATTACTGTCTTTAAAATTGAAATTCATAAGACCTATTAAAACTTTACACTTACTTTTTGTTATTTTTGTAATAAAATTATTTCTTGGTTTTTCGTCCTCCTTATGGTTCGCAAATATTTTTACTCCCCATAAGGTCTTATACCTCTGTTTAGCTTTGCTTAAAGGGCGCAAAGTAACAAGTATCTAACAATGAAAAACCCATAAATTTCTTAAGGCCTATTCTACCCCTTTTCTTTCTTCATGAAACCTTTTCAGTTGTGTTACATTGTAAGTCCCTACTATTCTTTCAGAATTAATTTCTTTAACTACATAAGCATTCTCCATCTTTATTTCTGTTATTACAAAAGGACCTGTGAATAATAGGAAAAACTTCTTAATCTTTTTGTCTAGCTTATTTGATAAATTATGAGTTTTTACTAATACTTTGTCACCTATGTTAAATTTAATTGGTCTTATGTTTTTATCAAATTTTTCTTTTCGCTTTTGAGCCTTGTTAAGAATTTTTTCTCTGACTAATCTGACACATTCTATTTCATTAAATTCCCTTTTGTTAGAAAACTCTATTACCTTTTCCAAAAAATGAGTATTTACTCTACCTAGCATAACCTCTGATGGTATATGTTCAGTTACTCCATGTACCGAGTTGTTCAGGCATTCCTCAATGAAAAGTAATGAATGTGGCCAATTAGTATGTTTCTTATGACAATAGATCCTAATCATTTTGTTGATCTCTTTATTGATCCTCTCAGTTGGGTTTGATTGTGGATGATATATTGATGTGTGAACTGGTTTAATACCTGCTTCACTTAATTTTGTGTACCATAGGTCACTAGTAAACTGACTGCCATGATCACTTAGAATTGACTCTATGTGCCCTACTTCTGGAATGTATTTTTCAAAAATCTTATTTAATAGAACTTTACTTGTTGCCCTTTTAATAGGGTACATTTTCACAAATTTTGAAAAAACATCTATTAGTACAAAGATATACTTTACTCCTCCAATTCCCGTTGGCAGCTCACCTATCAGATCAACGGCTATCAACTGCTTTATTCTTTCCGGAATGATCGGATTTAGGCTTCCACTAGCTTTTTCATTTATATGCTTAGCCTTTTGGCATAGCAGACAACATTTCAATTGACTCTTAATTCTTTTTTCCATATTTGGAAACACACAAAATTGTTTCATACATGAATATATTTTTCCACCCCCCATATGTCCATACTTTAAATGTGCCATTTCTACTAAGTTTTTTACGAGATTATCCGGTATACAGACTCTAAACTGGTTATGGTTATTTCTACTTTTTTGAAATAAAATTCCCTTGTGTAATTTAAAATTTTCTTTAATGTTCCCCATCCCCTCTGACTCTAGATTTTCAACAATATTTCTTAACCTATCATCTTCTTTTTGTTGTTTATCTAAATTCTTAAGTAATTTTTTTATTTCCCTATCCTCCACCCCTAGTTTCAAATTTGCTTTAAGTACTTGGATTGTATTCATTGTAGTTTTACTTACAAACTCTTCATCTGTCACTCTAGATAGAACATCAGCTGGTACATTATCTTTACCTCTTACATAGTCAATTTCCAGATGGTACTCTTGTAAAACTAGACTCCATCTTAATAGTCTACCATGAGTAAGTCTACAGGTTTTCAAAAATGATAACGCCCGGTGATCTGATTTCACTATTACTTTAAAATGCCCAATGATGTATGACCGGAATTTTTTACATGCAAATACTACAGCTAACAATTCTTTCTCTGTAGTTGAGTACCCTTTCTCTGCTTCAATTAGTGACCTACTCGCAAAGTTAACTACTTTCTCTTCCCCCTCATTATCAATTTGGTACAAAATTGCCGATACACTAACATCAGACGCGTCTGTATTTATATAGAAAGGTTCATCCCATTTAGGATGATGTAGGATTACTGATTCTAAAAACTTTTCTTTTATTTCTCTAAAAACTTCCCTTTCCATGTCTCCCCATTTCCATTGCTTTTTACTACTCATTAAATGATTAAATTTAGTTGTTAAATCTGAGTAATTCTTTTGAAATGCACGATAGTAGTTACACATCCCTAGGAAAGCTTGTAATTTCTTAAGGCAGTCTGGTTCAGGAAAATTTTGAATTTTTTCTATTTTCTCAGGGTCCATTTTGATTCCTTCGTCACTCAAAATGTACCCTAAAAACTTAACTTCCTTTTTCAAAAATTCTGTTTTCTTTAATTTGACTGTCGCCCCACATTCAGCTAACCTACTTAAAACTTTGTCAAGATGATTAATATGTTGGTCAAAAGTTTCTGAGGTAATTAAAATGTCATCAACATAGCAAGTTACAAAATCCGAAAATTCAGGACCAAAAATAGTATCCATCGCCTTAGTGAATAGTGCCGTACTGACATTTAACCCAAAAGGAAGTCGTTTGTATTGATAATTTTTTCCGCCAAACGTGAATGCAACATATTTCCTTGATTCTTCATCAAGCAGAACTTGATGAAAACCCATGGTCAAGTCTAGAGCAGTGAAATATTTGACATTCATAAATTTTTGTAAAATTTCCTCGGTTGTTTCTGTCGATTGTCTATCAGGGTGTAAATAAGTATTAATTTTCCTTGAGTCTAAACAGGTTCTGATTGACAGATCCTTTTTTACTACACATACTAATGGATTTGAATAACTACTGTGTGAGGTTTCAATAATGTCCATCTCTTTGAGTTTGTTTAGCTCCTCTTCCACAGCTTTTCGCTTGTGAAAAGGCACTGGGTATGATTTTCCTAGGTACGGTGTGTCTACCTTCAAGTTTAATTTTGCTACATAATTTTTTATGCATCCCGGCCTGTCAGAAAATACTTTTTTATTTTTTGTTAGAACTTCATGTAATTTGCTTATTTTAATCTCACCCCCCACCCCCCATTCTTTTTCAATCCCCTCTATTTTTGATTTTATCTGCTGATCTACACCCGTTTCAACACTTTGCTCTTTGCTGATTGCTGTTTTATTTTCAGTTAATTCAATTAACTGTAATACTTTAATTTCTTTTAGGCTACTGTCAAACTCATCATCCGTTCCCGTTACACATTGACTAATAAAGTTAACCCTTACAATATTTACACTCCCAACACTGGTCTCTCTACTACCTTGTCTCAAGCTGATTCTATAATATTTGCTCAAATATACTATGTTTAATTTCTTTTCGTTAAAGTCTACCACTGCTTGATATCTTTGTAAAAAGTCGCAACCAATCAAGAAATCAACTTGAATCCCTTTTACCACTAAACAATCAATAGGTACCTTCAATTTTCCCATTTCCACTTCTAATTGTACTTGTTTTTCAACTCTTTTGCTTCTATTTCCGGTAATCCCCATTATCGTCGTGTTAGCTATTTTAAGTTCAGGAATAGTATAGTCTACATTATTATTTACATTCGTTAGAAATTGTTCTGATATCACTGTCGCCTGTGATCCAGTGTCAATGATACATTTGCTGTTTAGTTTCCCTATTTTTATTTCTATTTCAGGGAGCACTACGCTAATTGGTTTACAAATCCCATCATTGAAATTGTTCTCATCGGTTAGTTCATCACTTAAATTGTTCTCACAAAAGATCGAATTGCATTGTTTGTTTTCACAATTACTATCAATTATAGGATCAGTCACATCGAGTGCTATATTAATCAAGTCTCTTACTACTTCGAAACCTTTTGAATTTAAATGAATTAGGTCTTCGCGTTTCCCATATCTACTATGTATAACCTTTTCAAACAATCCTAACTTGCAACCAGTTTTATCTTCTTGGTTCAAAAATTCTTTATTAATATCAATTACTTCAATCAAATCATCTTTGTTTAGGCTCCTAATAAAACCGTTCAACACTTCGAGTTCATCATAATGTTTACCGTCATTTATTGCAAGTTTAGGGATTGGAGGCAAAGTTAACACTACTATCCTTTCACATGTTTCTTTAAGTGTTTCAATAAGAACTTTAAAATCAAGAATAATTGATCCTACAGGTCTTTTTTGTAATAAATCATTAGTCCCTATCCATACAATTACTTTTTTATCAATTTTATCTTTATTTGTTGAGACTAAGTTTGCTAAATCTGTAACTGTCTGACCACCTATTGATAACCCGATACACCATTTACCACATATTAAGGAGGCTTCTTTACCTAGAATATATTTGCTATATCTAACTGATTGGGAGTCCCCCAGTAATTCATATCCCCTTACTATTGGTTTATAAATACTTTTAATCCCGGTTTCCTCCCCAATATGTGGGCTGCCTTGTCAGTCGTTCCTGTCCCCATTTGGAAAAACTCTCCCAGAAAAATTACCCCTTCCCCTAAAATTACCCCTTCCCCTGAATTACTCCATCCTCTGTTCCCATTCTCTACCCATCTCTTAGGTTCATTCTTGTCATTTTCCCTAATTCTATCCCTTTCACTTCCCATTTCATTTTGATTCTCTTCCCTATCATTTCCCCTTACCTCTACTACATTAGTTTTAATTTCCCTTGGTTTGTCTTTTTCATTCCTGTGTTCATCTCTCTTATAGTTAGGCCTATACTGGTCCCTTTCAAATTTAATAAATCTATTGTTAGGCAGGCTTTCCCTATCTCTTACTATCCCGATTTTTTTACACAGATTCTCCATGTCACTTTCACTACTTATTTCTTTAACTGACATGGCCGACTGGATAGCGGCGCCTAGACTCTCAGGTAGGTGTTTACATATGTAATTGAGAAACAATTCAATACTTAATGGCTTATCTAACATCTTATTGATCGAGTATTGGTTCATGACATAGGTTACTAAATCTACCCCACTGTTACCGAAGTTACCATTCCCAGTTAGGTCATGTTCAAACTGTCTTTGTCTGATTACCCCCCAGTACCTCTTTTTAAATTCGTTTTCGAACAATGAAAAATTGACAAACTTGTCCAAGTGCTGTCTCGCCCAGATCTTTGGTTCACCCTCGAGAAACTTTATGATGTTTAAAAGCTGGGCTTCCCAATTTTCCCCAGATACATCTACAAATTTCCTAGCATACTTAAGAAATGTCATGGGATGCAGCCCATTTACCTGATTGTCAAATTTACTTAGAAATAATTCAGCATTGGCATTTATAGTGTTAATTGATTTTATTTCGGCACAACTACTAATGTTCAGTGAGTGTTTTAATTTCCCTTCTATTTTCTTAGAGATCGACTCAATATATTCAATCTCCTCAATAGGCCTACTTTTTTCGAGTGACTCTAGCCTATTACCTATCACTATGGCTTCATTGTCATATCTATTTTTAAATTGATCTAGCTTTGAGGAGCAGCTATTGATTGACTTTTCACATCTGTCTACTCTTTCTACATTCTTAATGTTTGTTTCCCTAACCTCATTATTTACTTCTTCTAGGCTAGCCTCTATCTCTCCTACTTTGATCCCTACTCTCTTGACTTCATTGTTGATCGCGCTAGTTTTATCATTAATTAATTTAACACATTTCTCATCATTTACGTTTACTGTTTTTTCAAGATTATCTACCCGGCAGTCTGTCTCCTGAAGTTTACTCTGAATCAAATCAACTCTACTGTCAGTCTTATTAAGGTCTATTCTAATCTCATTTACCCTATCATTTAGCTCTTGTTTCAATTCTTTAATGCCCTGATCTATTTTGTTACTTAGGTCCTCTATTTTGACATTCAGGTCCTGTCTTAAAATATTAAATTGTTGTAATAGTATGTTAAGCATGTCATTGTTTGTCTGTGTAGGTGTGGGTGTGTCTTTGTTTTGTTCAACTATGTCTATGTGTTTCTGATTGCTATCAATCTCATTAGTGTCATTGTTCATATTTGAATCTACAGCGTTTTCATCTTCATTAGGTTTGAGGGACTCTAAATCGTCACAAATAGAGTTCGAGGAATCACCTTCAAAGCCCCTGAACCCAGATTCCAAAGAGTCACCGTCAACACTCATTTTTTAGATGAGAGCCCCACGTTGTTGGTCGCCAATTGTTACTTGTTTTACAATTTTGAATTTATATAATTTTCAATTTATAAATCTTAGGGGCTTGCTCACTATTTTTACTTCATGAAACTCATATCTCAGGGTCGCTCTAAATTGGGTGCGGCGTGGGTGCTCTCATCATATGAGTAAAAAATGACTCGTTTGAATTTGAAGCATGTAAATATATTCAATGAAAAATTTTTATACTACAAATTGAATTTAAACTAACTTATTTATGGGGAAGGGAAACATAGAGATTATCCTATTCTGACCTATTTAATATTTTAAGGAAGGGTTAACACAGAGGTTACATGATCTACTAAATAGAGATTAAAAGTTTTTTTTTAGTTGCCCTGTCAGTAGAAATTATAATCTTAAGCGATCACAAACTTGTACTTAATCCCACGCTGGCCTCCTCACGGTTGTGACCACGAGGTATCTGATCCTATCCATTAACCATCGGATTATTTTCCAAATTCTTCCCGAATAAACCTTTTAAAACTTTCATTAAGTCACTTGCGGAACAAACACTTTACTGTTATTAATAAACTTGCTGAGATCTAATAGATAATTCAAGATTTAAAAAATTATGTTTAGAGCCATTGTGAACTCCATCCGATCGCTCGGATGGTTGAGATCAGAAGAAAGAAGAAAGATTTTTTCGATCTCTCTTGCTTTTATTTTTAGCGGAAACAAACTTACCAACCTTTAGTATTTTTCCCCATTAAATTTACCGATTGTGCCTTTTTCCCCGTACAACCTGCTGAGTGCCTGCCTTTTTTAAGTCTCTGGGAATTTAATTTTCCCATACAGTTGGCTGCACTTATTGTTTTCCCCTCTCTGATCTCTTTGATTAGCTTGAGGTTATGTCAATCTTAATTAATTAAATTTTTATTTTCCTTTACAAAACCCATTTTTTATTGTTTATTGTGTTAAAATAATAAGATTTTATTCTTGGCTAAATTTGATTTTAAGTGATACTTTCCGAGTTATGATGCTAATTACGCGTGTCTTTTAACATGTGTCCCCTGTTCTACCAGAATTTATCGTTTTCTAATTTTCGTTTATTTATTTAATTGGTTTTAGTTATTACAGGTAAGTTTTATCATTAATTCCTGAGAGTATTCAATATTTGTGCTTTTCATCCATTTAATATATGTTTTTTCTGTCTTTAGGCCCTACTCTTATTTATTAGGTTAGGCCTATGGCCTAGCCTATAATTTTCATCAGTTGAGATGTCCTTAAAAATGTCCCAGTATGTTGCTCCTATTAGGCTACTATCGGTTTGATGCCTTATGTTCTGGGTGAATATGTTGTTTATTTCATTAGGCCATGATTAGTACACAATTTATATAGGCCTACAGGTTTCCGACCCGCTACAAGTTGGGTAGTAATACTTTTTATTTTTAATAGTTATTTAAGGTTATTTAAATATTTTGTTACTTGTAGACTTATATCTTTCGAAAAGTCAACGAATATAATAAGCTTTATTGGTAAAGAGACATTAATAGCAATTAAAAAAAAAACCACTGTATACTGTAATTACTGTCAATTCACAAACAAAACAAAAGTTTTTTCTTACTTAAGTTTTCACAGTACGTTATCAATAAAATAATTTTAGGCTACTTTTAATTTAATTTGTGAAGTTCATTTTTATATTCTTTAGTTCTTTTGCACGAAAATTAATTAAACAAATAAAATTGTCTTGAAGGTTAAATATAGGTTAACAAACGATGTTCATTAAAAAGAAATAAATACACTTTAAAGATTCTAAAAGCGCTTTTCTAGCAACTGTTAAACTAAATATTCTAGGGTGGTTTTCATAATAAAATTCCAAATTAGAAAGACCGTTTTCTCAACTGAAATGAGCTATAATAAAATTTTTAGGGTTTGTTTTGTAATAATATATTGAACAGCTGTATATACTTTACCTACATAAACCACTATTTATTTTTATGTTGTTTTGAACTGTCCCGGTTTTAAAAACCTCCATAAATTTAAATAAAACTATTTATTGAACATTGTGTGAAAATTTCTTGTTCCTAAGTTTTAAAATTTTTGAGGTGTGCTTGCGGCCGATGATCACCGATGATAGCGGCGAACGCATCATCTCCCGAGACCTCAATGCTGCGGGCTGGGTCAGTTATGTTATAGCCGTCTAGACGGTCTTTCAGATGACTTATCGCTGCCGTGAGATTTGTTTTGAGTTGGTGCAAGTATTACTGACCTATATGTCAGTAACAGAAATATTAACACGTCGGTGTAAACTTGGCTGATTAATGCTTACCTAGCGAATCAGGCCCGGTGTCGCAGACATGTGCGGAGATGCGTTCGTCGCGATCATCGGTGACATGGCTGAGTTTAAAGAAGCAGAACTTAAAAACCGCCATAGATATAAACAATTACATATGGATCGGAAACTGAGAATAGCTGATCGGATCGGAACTGATCGGAAACTGATCGGAAGCAGAATAGCGCTAAAAACGAGCCGGCTTCCCCCACCACAATTTGGGTTAACGCCGCCGCCACGCCACACCATGTCAGCTGGCATCGTTATTATTGGTGCGTCTGGTTTGTTTACATTCTTTTATTTCAGCTGAAATCGTTTTTATTGGTGGATCCACCCCGATTAACCCCAACTAGTGGTGGGGGTAACGGTTCGTTTTTGCAACATTGTGTTAGCGATCCAGATGTAATTGTTTATATTTATGCTGCCAGCGCCGCCATATTGACTTTACGGCCTGCGTCGGTGCCTTGCCGGCCAAGCCTTCAATTGTAAACATAAACAATGGTGAATGCAAATAAGTTTTAACCCTTAAAATACTTTAAAAAAGTCATAATGACTGTATGCGTAAGTTTAGAAAGACCATAAAAATTACATTCTTTGGTGGATTCGCTTTTTTATTTATTTCTGAATATTCAAGAATCATTTTTATTTGTATGCTTACTTTTAGTGTACCGTACCTATAATCGGATGTTAATATTTGGCGTGCAAGCCAACTCACCAACTGTCAACTCACTACATTGAAAATTGGATCCCAACAAATACAGACTGCGATTATAGTGAAACCTCATGAGTGGGGATGCTAAATTATGAAAGTTCCATTTAATGCATCCATTTTTGTAGATTAAATTTTTAGGTTCAATAATCTTATCTATTAATGAACCATCAGTAAATGTTGGAATGTTAGCTGGTTGAATAAGTTGATTTGACAACACTGTCATTCAAACCAGATTCATCAGCTGCATAGATATATACTAATACACCTGGATCGATAACTGAAATGGCGGAATAGCGGTAAAAACGAGCCGGCTCCCCCCACCACTAGCCAGTATTGCCGCCGCTGCGCCGCCGCCGCGCCGCGCCAAATATCAGCTGACACGATTGTTGTTGGTGCGTCAGCTGCATTCTTGTTTGTTTACATTCTTTTAAATGTTCAATTATAATTATGATGATAAAAGATGGTTCTGTACTTGCAGCTTTAGGATGTATTCGTGCACATTCTAAAGGCTGAAATTTATCATTTCATAGGTAAGAAAGACTAAAAAGTTACAGTATTACTGTAATTTATTTAATTAATTAATTATTTATTTATTTAAATTACAGTAAATGATTACTCGCACAGGGTTGGCAACACTGACCACGAATACTGGCTAGTGGTGGGGGTAACGGCTCGTTTTCGCAACACGGAGTTACCAATCCAGGTGTATTATTATATATCTATGATCAGCTGACAGAATTGAACTATGGTGTATAACCAGGTCTGTAGAGGAAAAAGCTTCTTCCTAAGGTCAGCTGAATAGCTATTCTTTGTGTTCCGGATATGAAGCGTCAAAACTAAGGCCCCTCCTATACGGGCGACTTTGTCGCCGCGACTAAGTCGCTGTCGCGTAGCACACGCCAGTACCATTCTCTACGGGCGACAGAAAAACGCACCGGAAATGACGCCACACAATCCCTACACGGGCGTTTCCGGAGATGTTTTTACAACGTGAAAGTTTATTTCCTGTTCCTGCTCTTTTTTCTGTAAATCTATTTTTAAGTATAAACTATTTTACTAGGTACTAAAACGTCTGTTATGTTCGTAATGAATATAAATTTTATTACCTTTTTCAACTGCTGTAGTAAATGTATAATAATTATGATGAGAAACGGAAACGGGAAACGGAAAAAAGAAAACATGAAGAACCGGAATGTTAATAGTTAGTCCCAGTGCCACTAGTAGCGCTGGCAAGCGTTTGTCGCCAGTTTACGCAACCAAACGCTTGCTCGTGTAGAATGTGCCGTTAGAAGCTCGTGTATCCAATCGAACGCGTTTTTGAGTCGCGTCCGAACGGCGCGACAAAGTCGCCCGTATAGAAGGGGCCTAAAACGGAAGTCAAGCTACGTTATAATATTTACCATTACACAGCTGATAGGAAAAAAAATGAAGCAGTCTTGCCACGGGTACGATATTTATCGTAACGACGCCATGTTACTCTATTTTACATTTGGAATATTTCAATTTCAAAACACTTTATTCATATATGTACATATTATACTATGAATGGTGTCAATAACTGTACAATTTGGACTCTACATCCTATGTACAAGACAAATTATAACTAAATATATAAAACAATTCTTTATACAGTTTTTTCTTTAAATAGTTTCATGTAAAGAATGTAGAGGTTTACTGATTAAGTAATTTTTAAGCTCTCTTTTGAATTTTATTTAATTTGTTTGATCTTTTATATAACCAGGTAAAGAATTGAAAAACACTGATCCTGCATGTGTATGCTTCCTTTTAAAAATCTCTTTGTTATGGCTTTGATGAGCAATACATCATAATAGACTTAAGAATAGGACTTTAGAAATTTTTAGCTCTTTTGGGTACAAGCCAGTGATAAAAGAATTATTTATTACATGTACTAAGGGTTTCGATAGATCATATTTAGCTTCTAAGACAACTTTTATTGGGATTTCATCAAAACCAGCAAACCACTTTGGCTTTTAGCTAATTACCCTATAGGGATCCCTATAGGGTATTCGAATACGCTATTACCGTAGTAGCCACGGTAAGACCTAAGCCCGGGCCCACTTTACTTTTTCATTTTGAGGTCCCCAGAAGCCAAAACCACTATTCGTTCGTTTTCATACACATATATATATATATATATATATATATATATATATATATATATTTGTGTGTGTGTGTGTGTGTGTGTGTGTGTGTGTGTGTGTGTGTGTGTGTGTGTGTGTGTGTGTGTGTGTGTGTGTGTGTGTCCGTGGTACTGATAACTTTTGAAGGGGACCTCCAATTTTTATGAAATTTGGTATGAAGGTGTAAGACCAGGTCTATTTTCTTGAGTTCGCGAACCAGCATTGTCGGGTTATGGGAACAGGGTTTTATGGGGTTTTTAATGGGTTTTTGGCATTTTTGGACCTAAATTTTCAAAATTCATCAACTTTAACAAAAACCATTTAAAAGAGCTTAAAAAAAACAAACAATTTAGTATTTTGAATCTTTAAAATAGCTTAACTGGTTATAGAGAAAATTCAAATCAAGTTTCCCATGTTATTCTTATGGGTAAATCTTTAAAAAGTTATATATCGCTTATTTATCAACATATGTTAATAAAAATTTGTATGAACCTTCACTAGGTGGTGAGTAATTAAGATTTGATCAAAAACCCACATGGCATCAACCACCTACATGCAGCAAACCTACGTGATAAATCCCACAGTATTCTCATGGAAAATAAGTATATAATGGGAGCAAGAGAGATGAAGAAAATAAATAAGGTATCTGTTCCTAATCAGCTGATCAGCTGTCTTCTGCATATTTGTCAAATTTGAAATGTTTATGTTTTGTTATATGTAAACAAATCATTCCTTTTGCATTGAAGCTTTGGATGTAAACTTTTATAACTGTAAAAAAGTCATTTATTGCAATATAAATTTTAATATATAAATTATTAAATAAAAATAATTTACTCAGAAATATAATGCTATTAAATATGTTATATTTCCTTGTACATATATAACTTTATTCAAGAATGAATAACAATCTTCCCTCAATAAGGGTTGCCTGAGACAAAGAATACTAACACAATTAAATTTTGATGTAATAAAGGTGGGGACAAAATGAAGATTACACAAAAAAAATACACTAATAGTTTGAATATAAATGATGCCTTAATATTTTGATAGAGTCTTTAAGAATGCTGGTTGAAATTTGGATTAATAATTTTGAAGGCAGTCCGAATTTGTTTTGATTATTAATTATATAAGATAGCCAAAAAGTTCTTTGATGTTGAAACAATAATTCTTTGGAAATTCGCTGAGTACACAGGTCTGCTGCGACGGGGGTATTTCATTACTGTGAGCAGCTGAGATTCAGTTACCGGCTCAATGTGAAATTGCTTATTAATTTCTAGTACATTACTATTATTAATAAATAAAGGTATATATTTTTCTTAGCTATTTCTAGCTTGATGGTCTTATCTACAATGTTTACAAAAATTTGATTCATTACATTACAAATCTTTGCTGGATCATGAATAGGTTTTTTACCACTTACAATTTTATCTGGGCCATAGATTTCATTTTTTCCCCTCCCTAAGTCATTGTTAACTAATTTCCAGACTGTTCTTTGTACATTATTTGATGCCTTGATTTTTCTATTAAAATATGACCTTTTCTTGTTAAGAACTAATGACCTATACTTTTTATTGGCATTTTTAATCTTATCTTTTGTAGTTCCAACTGAGTTACCTTTTAGTCTAGATTCTTTGTAGTTACTAATCACATGTTTCCTTTCATTTCTAAATTCATTATCAATCCACTCATTATTGTAAATATATATAATCTCGAATGTACAATTGGAAAATGTTTGTCAAAATAATATTTTAACACAGAATAAAAATAGCTAAACTTTTCATTGCAAGGTGAACAGTACAAAGTAAACCAGTCTTAATTTTTTAAATCGCCAACAATAATGCACTTATACTTACTGGATTAAATTTTCTCTTGGAAACCTTTAACTGCTTGGATTTATTATTTAATTTATTTAAATTTACGTGTACTGAAAGTGGCTGTCCGTCATAGTCAGACAAAGCAGTCACTATAGACTCTGCTTTAATTTTATATTTTTCTATGTTAGTTAAAAAGTTATCTATAGCAGTCTTAGATTTTAAATTAACTCTTGTTGGAACATTAATTGTATAGTACATTCTATGAATATTTGAAATATTTACAAAATTATGTTTTCTTTTGTTATTTTCTAAAATATTAATATTGCAATTTTTTTGTGACAAAATTTCTATCATTTGACTCATCCTATTCAAAAATTCATCAGCATTATATGAAGGTTTTCTATATAAACCAGCTAAAATCTCTCTGCAATTTCCAGACTTTATCTCAATTATACAGGATTCAAAAATTTTATCTTGATTTAAATAATTTATCTGATGATTGACTACCTTCTCTAAATTTTATAGAACTTGAAACTAAAATCATTATTCCACCACCAGTAAAGTGATCTCTGGTGTAGTAAGAGGCTAAATTGTAACCAGGAATTTTGATGTTAGGTATTTCATTGGAAGAGACCTTATGCTCTGTAAGAATAATTATATCAGGTTTTAATTCATCTAATGTTATTATTAAAGGATAAAAGGTGTTGTATGTTCTGATGAAAAACTGAAAAACTGCTAAGAGTGATATTGCTGGGATTTCTATGTGTATGACTTGATGCAGACACATCTTCCTTGTCATGAGAGTCTAATTTAAATTGAGGCTTGGAGAAGAAGAACTATAACCACTTTCACCAGATTGCCCATGGTTAACACTGTCACATGACACTAGCTTGAGATTCTCAGTTTCTTGGCCTCATGGTAGTAGCTTGACTGGAGACCTTTCTGCTGATATGGATATGGTGTTTTGGTGTCGCCTGAGCTTATTTTTGGCTTCCAGCAGTTGTGGTGTCGCCCAACCGTGACAACGAGGAGACATCTGAGGACTAACCTGGTTTGTTTCTGAGTTTCCCGAAGGAGATTATTTTTGCTTTTCCAAAACCAAGCCATCAAGTAACAAGCTCTTCATCTTGGCATTAAACTCTTCATGAGTCATGCCGTTTCTGAGGGTTCTACTTTAAATTTGGTCGTAAGAAACCACTGTGATGAGTGCACCTGATGTATATGTTTCAAATTTTTGTAGATTCTTCAAGAAGTCTTGAAGCTCAATGTGATCCCTCACACAGCCAATCGGAGAGCAATAGAGTCTTTTAAAACATTTTGCTTTAAAATCTTCAGCAAATCGAGCAAAGGCAATTTCATAATCAGGTTTTTTAGGTTTTCTGTAGTATTTTGGTTTAGTGAAGAGGCTGTAGACTCCCGCCCCTCCAATTTTCTGTTGCAGAGCAAGGTGGGAGTTAATACTATCTTCCTGTGGTTTGCCAAACAAAGTGCTTTCCAAATGTTACAGCAACACCTGCTGTCATAAAACCAGTAGTTTTAAAATCAGCTGAAACTGAATGTGCAAAGGCCACAGAAGGGTTGTTGTGATGCCTAGCAATCACATATGTTATATTCTCGTCAGTAATTTGAATACAACTTTTTGTTAGGTCATTTATTCCTGAAAAGGCTGACTTTGCAGCCTCAATAGGTCTCTTATTGATGACAGTCTGGTTAGGTATATTGTAGGACATAATCTCTTTAACAATTTTGTTGGCTATGGTTTCTTTTCCAGACGTATTCAGGTGAACTCCGTCTTTGTTATAACATTTAACTGTCACTGCAGTAAAATCTACAAAACTGACATTCCTCATTGACATGGAAATTTCATGCATATGTTAGGTTTCATAATGTCTTCATTTGTTTTGTGGAAGAGGGAAAGATCTTTCCTGAATGGAATGCCTCCCTAAGATAACTTTAAATTTCTTTAAGGAAAGAAGTGTCGGCTTAAGATTCCTGTAAATTGTGTCAGTTTCATTAGTGTAAGAATTGTTGGCTCCTGCGACGAGAATAATAAAATCTTCTGAAGAGAGAATGTTGAGTGTTTCACCTGTTCAATTATTTCATTAAATTTTGCTCCAGGGTTCACGGATTGTTTGACATTTGTTTCTTCAACTTTATTCTGAATTAATCCAGCCAATTCTCTCCCGTGACTATCTCTAAATATATAGACGCAGGGCTTGGTGTCATTGGATTCATTATTTGCCAGATTGAGCTCTTTTCTGTACAGGATTAGGTATTTCCACTGTTTGTGTCTCCTTTCATATATGACTCATTGCAGTTAAGGGGAGTCATGAGGTTGTATCTCCGCCATGTTAATTTCACTAACTTTGTGTACCTTTTTCTCAGGATCCATAAAAGATATCAGAATGAAATTTTTACCCTGTATTGATCATACTATTATGCAAATATTTATAACATTTGGTTGATTTGTGTTAAAAATTATAAACACAGTAAAAATTTATGTTAATATATTAAAAAATTTCAAAAAATATAATGTAGTAATGAGGTTAATTATATTGTTTTGGTTTTTATCTTTATGAAATGTTATAAATATGTGTAAATAGGTGATTTGAAAGTGTGGTAAAAATTTCAGGATCCTATCTTTAACCGTTTTTGAGAAAAAGGTACATACGTGTTAAAAAAACAAACTTTCGGAAAATCGCGATTATTTCCATACACTGCGCGCGGAACCTCACTCAAAGTGCTGAAAATCCCCTGAACATACGACTATATAATATTAAATAAAAACTGTTTGTTTTGACCTATTTTTATGAAATTTGCAGGAAATAATTCGTAATTAATCAGGGAACAAAAATATGAAATAAACTAAAAAATGATTTTTTTTTTCAAAATTCAACCTCATGACTCCCCTTAATGTTCTTGAAGAAGTTATCAGGGACAGCAATACATTGGCAGGAATCAGGTAGTTTTTTGTAATTAATGTAGGCTTCTTACAACTATGTCGAGTTCAGAAAGAGCAAGATTTTTCAAGATCTCTGGATCAAAAGTTTTATTTAAAAGAAAGCTGGACGTCAGCAAATCAATGGCTGAAAGCATAAAAATATTCCACAATCGTGACCATTATTTTGTTGGGGGCCGTCAATCTGAATAATGTCAGGTACTATATATCCTTTCCGGCTGTGAAAGACATTATATTTCTTGCCAAGCGTTTAGCAGGAAGATGATTATTACGAATCATAGTGGTAAAAGAGGTTGGTTTCCTTAACAAAAATAAGAGTGCTCCAATGGAAGCCCCCCTCCTCATTTAGCTTTTCGGAGTCGTTTAGTGGCATTACAACAAAATTTTGCTTGTTTAGATTATATGATATTCAAGGTAGTCAGCATAACTTTCTACACATTTTACACCCTGTACTGTTAATGGTGAGAGAATACAAAAATCCTGATGTTTTAGTAAAATATTGTTAAGCAAATCTATATGTCGCACGATCGAATCATCGGTCACTCACTCAGTAGTACCCAAGAGTTCCTTACTTAGGAGCAATTGTTTTAGTTCAATACTCGTTTGGGCCCCACTACTACTTGTGGCTTATCCCTCTGTTTGTGACCCAGAGGATTTTAATTGGCTATTTTTTTTTTTTCATTGACTTGTGTCTTGTTAAAACTCCACATGGAGACTGGGTCTGCTTTGGGTTGTCTTTTACTGCATGTTCAGGTTCGATTTTACCTTTTTTGTACATGGTTCTGTGATTGATTTTAAAAATACAAGCTTAATAAAAATATATAAAATTACAAATTAATTATTGTAAGTAATGTAAATCTTTATATTTAATTTAATATCAGTTTTTCTTGTTGGTACATTAAATATAGCATTTCCTTCATTAGGCTCAAATCTTGTCTTACTCTTTGCAAGTGCCCATTTTTGGCTTACTCTTTGCAATATCACAGATTATATAAAAAAAAAAAAAAACTAATCTGGACTGGACTGGACTGGAGTGTGTAGCAGACGACCACCATCTGTCAAGTTCAAGTTACAAAGTTTGTCAAAGTTTACCGCCAATTTTATGTTAAAACTAACCGTGAATTAATTATAATTAATAATCACCTTAGTCAAATTTAGAATGTCTGTAGTACTTAAAACGATTGATAGTAATTATAAATAAAAATTTTACTGCCAGAGTCTAAGTAAGTAGTAAACTCACTGTTTGATATAGGTTATGTGTTTCGCTTTTTAACTCACAATGTTCAGTTTAACTGTTTAACAACTCACTAAATTAATGAAATATTTAAGAGCTTGAAATTTCACCACTTCACTAATTAACTGCCATCTTGAAAAAAAAGTTAATATTAGTTAATAACAAACCATTAGGTAATAGCCAAATTAACAAATTTTCAATCAAGGTAAATCTAAAAAAATAAATTCTACCCTAGTTTGCTTTGAAATTACTAATTTTAGTAATAAGTTAGTTGAGACAAAAAATCTCCGATGCAAACGAGAACGATTTTTGTTTCCTGTAGCGTTGGCAACACTTGCATGTAAAAAAGAGTAAAATGTTCGTTTTTTTAAACACTTTTTTAACCAACAAAAACTCTGTGGAGACATCCACGGATGTCGCAGAAACTGACACCATTGCTCTTATGGGATGTAGCTCACCTGGCACTACAGTCATCTTGGGTGTATGGTCGCGTCGTGGCCTCCATTTCAGCGCTGTCCCGACCGACGTGGACGTTACGGCGCCGTCAAGATGACTAGTGCCAGGTGAGCTACATTCCATAAGAGCAATGGTGTCAGTTTCTGCAACATCCGTGGTGGATGTCGCCATAGGGTTTTTGTTGGTTAAAAAAGTGTCAAAAACCAACATATTAGCGAATTTCCCATAGCGAATAAGCTATTACCGTAGGTCTCATGGTAAGACCTAAGCCCGGGACCATGTTAGGGTTTTATACGGTTTTTTTTACATTTATGATTTTAGATTTACATTGATTGAAAATTTGTTAATTTGGCCATTACCTAATGGTTTGTTATTAACTAATAATACAAAAGTAAAATAGAGTAACATAGTGTTGTTACGATAAATATAGTACCATTGACTATTGATACTATTTAGATCCAAAGTCAATGGTGTGAACACTTCCATACACTTCAATGCAATTCAACCTACACGGCGCATGACCAAAAAAATATCGTGTGAACGCAGCCTATGGCGGCCAGTATACTGCAGACTTCGATATTCCAAATGGTGTGGCTAAGGTCAATAATAATAATAATTAAATTTTGAATAGAATCGATTATTCGTTAACTCACTAAGTGTCCTTTTCGGTTCATAGACTCTTAATTCCATCATCCATGCTCCATGCACTTTTTCTCGGAAGTAACTAGCGCTTCAACACAGTAGTGTCCACATTTAATTCGCTACACCAGTGATTTAAGCGGATGGAATTGAAACGACAACATTCCGTCGCCCGTCGGCGACCATCTCGCCGCAGGAATAAAGACTAGGGTAGAAATGAACGCACCAGAAATGAACGACTCTCGTTCCCTTGATTCGACTCTGTTCCATGAATATGATTGAACTGATTCATGGCTGACTTTGTTATTGATAATTGATAACCAGTGACTTGATAACAAGTGACTTGATAATTCAATACAGAGGACCATCACCTCACCCCAGTACATAGGCTGTAAAAATTTGAGAAGCTGTTGAACTTAAAAAGTTTGATTATGCAAGGATTATGACTCTGGCTTACTCCCTTATATCTGTTTTGTTCAAAAGTCTATTCCAATGGAGAGCCCATTTTATTGAATTGGGAGGTAATTTCTATCTCCTAAATCTTTTGTGACAATGTTCTTTATTTAATTCCTCCTTAAAACTCAAGAAATATTTAGCCCAATTTTTATGAAAAAGCAGCATTTGCCATCACTATTTATAATATCTTTGTTAAATTTACATCTCTGGAGGGTATTGCAATACCCAAATATTGTAAACAACTTTAGGGACTGCCTCCCAAAGTAAAGGGAGTAGGCGTATGCAATAATTATAAAAAAGTTCCTAGAACCCTTCTTGAAACTCCAGCCTGCTTACTATACTATTTATTTCGTCCTTTTAATTTATCCCCTTAACTATTGAGAATGAGAATGAGAATCTTTATTGTCCTTTAAGCATTTACATGCAATTGGGTTCGTCATCTTCTATTAAATGACATGTACTAAAGTGTACCAGTACCACTAAGTTTAAATATGACATATATGCCCTAGTAGCACAGATATATATAAAATATATATCAAAATTAGTATTTGAAATATATGGGATAAAATTTTAATATGTATTAAATATATTCTCGTGAAACAAAAAGCCTGGTAAAATATATATCTAAAATAAATTTAATAAGTAATAAATACTTATTTTATAATATATTTTATATGTATTTAGAGTGTGAAATATTATATTTAATAATTATTTCAAAGATATAAAATAAGTTAAAATAACATATTTAAATGTATACGGAATGTATTTAGCTTATATTAAATATATTCTCGTGAAACAAATTGCCTGTTAAACTATATATTGAAAAGAAATTTATTAGGAAAATTATACATATTTATAATGTATTTTAAATGTATTTTTTGGGGTGAAAAAATATGTCTAATAGTTATTTTAAATATATAAAATAAGTTAAAATAACATAATTAAATGAATTCAGAATGTATTGATTTGTTTTTAAATATATTCTTGTGAAACACTTTTCCTGGTAAAATATATATTTAAAAGAATTTAAATAAATAATAAATATTCACTTCTAATATATTTGATATGTATTTAATGTGAGAAATAATGTTTTTAATAATTATTTGATGGATATAAAATACATTAAATATATGCAATACCACCTTAAAAGGTAATTTCAAAAGGAAATTAAAACTAATCCCAAATATACAAAATAATAACTGTATTTTCTAAAAAGGTTAAACATGTCTTAACATATCTCTTTAACTTCACATATTATACACTAAAGTAAGGCATAAAATTATATTTTATACTTTAAAACAGTTAACATTTTTAAATTATAAACATGGTTTGTAAAGTATGTCACTAAAGTTGTGTCAGAATAGCGACAAATTTCACTTAAAAGTATATCCTTAAATGCATATTTACCCAGATGTTCACAATATTGTTTTCTGCATACTTAATGAGTAAAATTTTAACTCGGTGACAGATTGTTGAAGGAAGTTCATTTTTTAAATGGATAAAAAGAGGTTTTCCTTGTATTTTTAAGATCTCGGACAATGCAAATATTAAAAACCGCATATCCTAAAAACTCCATTATTTGTTGTTCGATCTTTACAAACTTAAGTCATTATTTAGATTAGAAATTTGTAGTTTTTGTGTCATAAAATTTTGTTACGTTTAAAATTTTTAATATTTTTTAACCTTTTCCGAGCATTTGACGTATATATACGCCATTGACGCTCATCACTTGCAGGTGTTTGCCATATATATACGCAAGTCAATCTGAGCGTTTGACGTACATATATGTCAAAACATTAAAACGTTAGGTATTTTAATTGCTTCTTGGCTGCCTATAGTTACCTTAGGCCATTAATAAGTATTATTGTTATTATATCTTTTTTATTTCTTTTGGTAAATTTCTGTTTTGTGGGTTGGCATCATTGATCTCGAAACATCTGTTCTACCGGCCGGCTGAGTCATCCTCGTGTAATTGTTTTGCGCATTCAGCAATAGTATTTGTTTACGTCTAATGAGATAAAGGTTTGTGAAATATATTCAGTGGATTAGACATACTTAAGTTTTGTGACATACTTAACAAACAACCTGTATATATGCCTAAGTTTTAGTTTACCAAAAGTTAAATTAAACTATGAATTCACATGTTAAAGTCTACTGTCCTTAACATTAAACATACAAATAAACAATAAAATTCAAGTATGACAAAGAAAAACTATAAAAACATAAGTTAAAGTAATAAACTGCCCTTAAAACATTCAACATACAAATAAACAATAAAATTCAAGTAAGTCAAGTATGACAAAAATATTATATTATTATTATTAGCCAGTTGTCCATGAAATTCCAGTATATTTCACAACAATCCAAGTTTTCCCACCTGGTGCTGACATTTTATCAAACTTACTTTACAAGTACCCTGTATACCCCAAAATGTTAGGCACTGTACTTAGTTTAGTGGTAACTTTAATCCGTAAATTATGTTGACAATCTTCAATAAATTTTTTTGACAATATTTTTCTTGACAATCTTCAACTTCATCAGTAAATGAGTTTAGTACATTAGGCAGACTCGTTCCCCTAGAAAACAATTATTTATTTAAGTAAAACAATAATAGGTATCAGTTATGTAAAAAAAAGATGTAGATTTTCCTTTATGTAGGCGTAGTCAAAACAGTGAAAATGCTAAAAAATTCATTTAATAATTAACTTTTTTGTCAAAAGGAAAGATATTTCTATATTAAACTAATAGCTGTTACCCGGCATACTTTACAATGCCATCTCAGTAATTTTGTGCCTCACTCGCCGTCAGCCTTGGATAGTTCACTGCCGTCAGGTTCAGCTCATTCAAGTCTATAAGGCCCGGTTCACACGAGCGTCAAAACACTCTGCGTGCACGCTGCGTCGACGCGGCTGTGCTGCAAATATTCAGTTCACACGTAGCGTTAGTTTGACGTTGACTTGAATTTAAGCAACCAGTAGCGGCTCGTGGCCCGTGCGGCCCGTGCGCCCGCACGGGGCGCCAGAGGCGCGTCGTATTTTGGGGGGCGGCGTGAAGCGCCGCTCCGGGCGACGGAAAGAGGGGTCAGAGAAAGATAGGTGCTTGAAAAATCAAACAAAGAGAAGGGAACGGTAGTTTTTATAATGTAAATCAATAGTTTTTCTTAAATTATTTATCTTTAACGATTCAAGAGAGCAGGCCAATGGCCTTGTTTGTATGATTTTTAAACTCGTGTAGATACAAGGAAGCGCTCCCTGAAACACTCGAGCGCCCATCCAAAGTTGCGGTGCCGCCCTCTTAGGCTTGTAGGTATCCTCTTCTCAATATGAATATTCTAGTAATGGAAGAATGGTACGGCACGAATGACAGTTTTTTATGGTCTGCGATCATAGTTGACATCCCAGCGCCGACATTCCGTCAGCCACACTATATTCCGTCAGCCGACATCCGTCACAGAACTATAAACTACACCATGCTTTTTTTAAAGTTCTATGACATCAAAACCCAACCCTTGGTCAAAAGAGACCTGATTGGGACCCCTCCCAAACTGGCCTCTTTCCACAAGACTTGATTACTTAATTACAACTTAGGCCCTGGTTTTAGCCTATTTGGTGAATGGTTGAGTTCGTTTAGTAATTTGTATGTGACAAATACATTTTGGTAATAAGCTTAATTTTTACAAGGGGAAGAAATAGATAAAGACAATATTTCTATACCATACCATAGTTATTTTATTTCCGAGGTTTTAAGTAGCCGGAATGTCTCATAAAGAGTTAAAAAGTAAATAAAAAATTAAAGACTGAAGACTGTAGACTACTTGATCGCTACAGATAACGAGTTTTTATTTTCGTTACACAACTATTGAATATTAAATTCTTGGTATGAGAACATCGTCGTTGCCGGGCGGGCCGTATATTGTTCCTGCTCAGATAAAACTTTTGTCACTGTCTGTCTAGTGTCTTTCCAGGCATATTCTTGTCCGGAAATTCCCAATTGTTAAACATTCTTGATATTTTAATGTAATAATTTAAGTCCGATGATACCGAACGTGGTACCGTACCGTGAGGTGTACAGTCAATGGTAGAACTATGTCTTTCTAGTTACAAAAAATCTGTGTTGTATATAAATTTCTGATTTGACATTTCAAAAGATTAGCGGCGAAGAATACCGAAAACGTAAAAGAAAGACGAAGAAAATAACCGCTCCGGTCTATACCTGAGCCCGAATGCCGCCTGGCGGCCGGCGGCCGTAGCGCTAAGCGAGTTTTATGGATGCAGAGGTTTACGGGAATCGTGTTTCAAAATTAACTCATTAAGTTAGAGATTGACTCTTAACTTTTTCTAAAAGTAGAAAGAAGGATCTCGTCTTCTCTAGCTTTAGAATTTTTTAATAAAATTTCTAATTTCAGTTATAACTGTCTAAAATCGTCTGTTTTCTCTAGTAGCAAGTATTACGGGGTTTACAGGCATAGGTTTACGGGGATCGTGTTTTAAGACTAACTAAGATATAGATTGGCTGTTAACTTTTTCTAAAATTTAAAAAAAAACGGATCTCGTCGGCTCTGGTTTTAGAATTTTTCAAATACAATTTCTACTTTCAGCTATAACTGTCTAAAATAATCTTTTTTTCTTGATGCAAATGCAGGGTTTTTTAGAACCCTGTTATCTTCTGCGAAATGCATCCAGCCTTGAGCTATAAATAAGGTGTCATTTTAAAGAAGAATAACGGCGCTAAATTTTCTTTCTTACAATTTGGTAATCTCACTTTGGTAGTTTCATCAAAACTAATGGAAAACTTCAGTTAAAAATCGAAAAAACGGACGATTTTAGACAGTTGGTTATAGATGAAATTAGAAATTTTATTTAAACATTCTAAAAACAGAGGAAACGAGATTCGTCTTTCTACTTTTAGAAAAAGTTAAGAGCAAATCTCTATCTTAATTGGATAGTTTTAAAACACGATCCCCGTAAACCTCTGCATCTATAAAGCATAAAACTTGCCACTAGAGAAAAACCGATAATTTTAGACAGTTATAATAGAATTAATAATTTTATTTCAAAATTCTAAAACCAGAGAAGACGAAATCCGTCTTTCTACTTTTATAAAACAGCTAAGAGTCAATCTCTATCATAATTAGTTAATTTTTAAACACGATTCCCGTAAAACTCGTCTAGCTAGCGCTACGGCCGCGAGGCGGCATTCGGTAACGTTGTTCGTGCTCAGACCGGAGCCTTAATTCCAAGAGACTCTTGGAAATTAATTATTTAAAAATAAATATTTTCCAACATATTACGAGCTTGCATATGAATTAGGGGCGAAGCTCGCACGTGTCATTTTTATCATGTGTTACTAAAAAAAGAGCAGGGCCTGGCGATCGTGTGTTCGGGGATAGCATGGTGTTGGAAAGCGATGGGGGCGGCAAATTTGGTCTTTGCACGGGCGCTAAAAAACTCACGAGCCGCCCCTGTAAGCAACATATGTTTATGAATTGCCATAAAAGTCATGTGGATTTTTTTTGAATTTCCGTATAGTTATGCTATCGAAATATCGATCAGTTCTCAGGTAAATAATGGAGGAATATAAAAGAGAACTGTAGTCTTTGCATTCTTAGTTTATAATTATATCCTATATAACTATAAAGAATAGGAAGCACTGGGTACACCGTTTGGTGAGTTCCTGTTTAGTAAAAGGAGCATTTGTTAGACTTTTTGTGTCCTCGATACTAAAAATGAGAACAGCTGTTTATGGAATTTAGTGATGGTCGAATCCAGGAATTTCGAATCTCGAATCCGAATCCGAATCCTAAAAAATCAAATCTCGAATCTCGAATCTCGAGTCCCGAAACAAGGATTAAATTTACAGATTTATTCTCTCTCTATAATGTCAATGTCAAGCTTATTCTTAAAGTTAACAAATAAGAGTCGTTATTAAGAAATAATATTTAAAAGCCAAAGTACATGGGAGTAATATCTTTTTAAGTATGATGTATGTATTAAAGGAGTGTATGATGGAAAAGTCAATAAAAAACAATAAAAGTTTAAAGTTATGAACCTCAAAATCTAATAAATATGTTTTTAATGTTTAATTTTAAAAGATATATTTAATGTGATTTGAAGTTTTTCATTTAAAAATTATATTAAATTATAATAAGATGCTTTTAACATTATAAAACAGTAATTCAATTAAAGATTGATTTATTTTACAATACAATGCCAGTTTCCCTTTGATTGGAAAGTCACACAACTTTGGTTGAAATTTTGTTAAATTTGTAAGAATTAGACGAATCAAACGAGCCATCCCTTAGTTTTCTATGACAATTGGTTCAGAAAATAGCACTTGGTACTAGGAGCAAAAAACACCCCTCTTGAATAAATTACTGCCCGAGGTCGGACAATAGATAAGCTGAACAATAGATCGTCTCGAGCTCTGTGGAATGTGACCGCGTGTATTTGTGCCGTTCCTCATTAGCGAGACCGCCGGCCGCGATCGCCGACCGAGATCGCCGGCCGAGAACGCCAGCCGCGATCGCCGACCGAGAACGCCAGCCGCGATCGCGGCCGCCGCGCCGTTCGGCAGTTCCCGACCCGATAAATTCCCGAGTAAAATGAAAATCCCACCCGATGATCGGGAGAAATTTTCTCCCAAAATTTCGGGTCTCGTCCATCCCTAATTATTACTCAGACACAGTGCGTCGGCAGCTCGGCGCCGCGCCGTGATGGCGTAATCTGTCGGCGGACTCGAGATTCGATTCTCGAATCTCGTTCATCGAATCTCGAATCCGAATCTTTTCTTAGGATTCGGTAGATTCGAGATTCGAGATTCGGATTCGACACATCCCTAATGGAATTAATTATAAAGAAACATTGTTTTGCCATATGTTGTGATCATATAAACATCTCGAATAAAAAACTCTAAGAAAACCTTACATGAGTATGATGGCGACCCGGGGCTATGTCCTATCCCACAGAAATAGGAATAATACCTCGCAGCATACCTGCGTACTCAATGAATTTTCAACGGAAATTTGGCATAAATCGTTTTTTATTTCCCCATAAACACCATGGTGGTACGTGTATGTTTGTGCCAATATGGATTTTTATAAGCAAGTATAAATTAAACCTTGAGTGAATGTACATACCAAATTTGATATAGCCTATTTGTTATTTTTATATTTTCTCCATAAACACCATGGGAGTGAGTATGTAGATTTGCCGCCACATGGGTTTTGTATGCAAATGAAAGTTATACCCTTCCTATAGTGAACGTACGTACCAAATATTTCAAGCTTGAAATTGCAGGGTTTATTGGTTTTCTATAAGAATACAGTAGACTCCCTCTTAACCGGCCTAACCTGACACAAAAAAAAAACATCTTTTTAACCGGCCATTTTTTATCTCAACATCGCTTTAACCGGTTGTGTTTTGTCGGAAACGTTGTTTTTTTATCTGTACAATTTTTGATGTTAATCATATCGATGTTCTCAGACCAATTAAAATGTACTGTCCTGGACAGAAGTGAATGCCACCAGAAGGGAGTGCATATGGACGTGCTATCCAATAGACTATACAATAAAATAAAATAAAACAATTATTATTAACTTTGTTTAGTCATGAGTTTCATGGATATTAGCTATAAATTGTATACAGTAATATATATAGAGTTGTTTTTCAAGTCAAAATTAATTGCATTTAGGTCATTTACAATTGTAGGTTGGCGTTTTTCAATGTACCGTACATCAATTTAACAGAATTCATTATCCAGCCGCGGTCTGGTCCCGAGGTGGCCGGTTAAGAGGGAGTCTACTGTAATATACTAAACATTTTTTTAAATTTTCTTCATAAACATTTGAGCCAAATCAAAAATTAAAATTTATTACTTAATGAAAAGCTTTTTGAAATTAGGTATCATGTGACGTAGACCAAAGTTACTTTTTTGTGGTTATGAATGTACAGACTGTGCTCGTATATCTGTATTATTAATATGTTTAATGTATTGGGTTAAACAACATGTTTTATCTATCTATTTATTGACTTTGTCCAATATGCAAAGAAAATTACAATAAAATGATTCTGATTCTGATTCAATGCAGTTTCCCTCACAACTTTAACTAGGGATTTCCCTATTAAGGAAGCCTTGAGTAAAAACTTCATTGGCCTACAGTATTCAAAAACAATTTTGCAAAAATTTTAGTTTTATTACTCAAATACTTTATAAGATATTATATCGTTTCCAGACTTTTTACCATCCTGTTTAACAATATAAATAATATATATTTAACTTATACAGTAGAACCTCGATAGTTCGACTCTCGATAGTTCGACACTCCTGATAGTTCGACATGGTCCATGACAACTTAACATGTTAATAATGACCGATAGTGTCCATGTTGGAGCCAAACAAAGTTGAAAATGTAAACAAATTAGCAAATGATTTGAATGTTGTTTATGTTAAAGTTCAATTAGGTTATGGTTTCACTAAAATTTAGTGTTTCCTAAATTCAAATTATGATTTTTATACTCCCAGTGTTAAAATTTCCCATATACTCCCTATAGTTCGACATTTCGATAGTTCGACACTCTAAGTCCACAAAGTGTCGAACTATCGAGGTTCTACTGTATTGAATTTGAATAAACTTCTAGAGAAAACCTAAATAGGAACATGGTCAAGGGCTTAGTTAGGTATCGCATGAGTACTACTTTGAAATTTAATTTACAGCTTTGTATTTAAAAGCTGTCCTGAGTTGTTAGTAAAAATTTTATTTGCAAACACTTGCCATACTTACTTCTTAATAATGTTTATGCATTAGTGTTCAAAAATAAAAGTTTTCTATCATTTTGATCCTTGCGCCTCTGGCCCTTGAGACTAAATTTATTACAAATCTCTTCTGAGATAATGCGCTTCTGAGATAGGTGCTTCTTGCACATTTTAAAAGTTGCTGGTTTCTGCATGTGATACAAGTTCTTTTTTCTGAAACATTACAATTAAAATATGTTAATACCCATTTAACAAAAACTACTTTCATATATACTTACCATCTTGTAAGTTATATAGTTACAGTGTTATCGAGTAGTGTTCAAAGACGTTTAAGGTAGGCTAAATCACCCAAATACCGTGACCTTAAGGGAAACCCATCTCTTTTTCTGTAGGCTACATGAAAAAATAAATAATAGGCTACTTCACAAATTTATATCATATTAGGGTCTACTAGTTTTTTGCTATTAAATTCGTGGCAAATCCATGGTTTTTGTTTGTAACATTACGTGAAATTAATTTTACTATCGCCCTAAATAATGCCGTTACATTGTTTTGCCATTCTGACGTAAGTACGTGACTCAAGTGACCAAATGTCCGTGATTGTGCTGCTAAAATCCGTGACTCTTAGTTTCAGAGGCAATGAATGTTAAATGACATCCAAAAAAATAACTGAAAAAACGCCTGTCCCAGAATACGCTAACCTCTAAACTACCATATTTTATTATCTCCCCAATAATAAATCCATTGATAAAAGTGTTGGGGTACAATTACAACGATTTAATAGGTTAAACCGATATTGGGGTATCGGAGTAACCTAAATTATGAATACCATTTCATCATAATCCACAATAATAAGGTACCTTTTGTTCAGACTGCCTGATTCGTTCAAAATTAATCTCAAAACATCGAATTTAGGTTATAAATGATGAAATGGACGTCTATGAATGCCGGTTTTCTTATTATTGGTGAAAAAATTACGATATTTGGTAGGATCTCAGAATTTGGGTATTTTTCCTTAATTATTTCGAGTGTAGTTTCATAACTGGGCTACGATACTATCGAATGAAAATATCCATCGATCCGATTGACATATCTTTTGTATTAACTATTGATTCAATCTAGACCTAAATAACAAAGCCAATCGCTGTAACTAACTACCCCTGTTTTGTTTAGCTTTTTATTTTAATATTCACATTTAAAAACAAGAATAACCTGACATAGGCTCTATAAGCCTACAATTATCGCATCAAAATCTAAACCCTAATAATGATAATGACAACTCAGGCCTAATTTTGACAAAATAACATATAACAAAAACAGTTTCCAATGTATAAGTTATCGTACTTATGTGTGGTCTAGGCCTACTCTCACATTTTAACTTTCCAGGGCATAGGTTGGTACCTTATATTAATGGAGATTAGTTTATGTTATGTTATGTTATGATAGTTAGATTAGGATTGGAGCAAATTACGATATCGATCTGATTGATCGATATTTTCATTCGATAACTTAGTAACGTAGCCCAGTTGTGAAACTGTACGTCCAAAAGTCTCTCGATTCCCAGATAATTAAGGCTGATGGTTAAATCGACCGGTTTAAATGTTTAGGGCGGATGAACCACTTTCTATTTGAACTAGGCATTGGACTCAAGAGTGTATTCAAGAGTTATTTAGTTATTCAAGAGAGGGTCTTTATCTAGCCTTCCTAAGGCTATGTAACTAAGGCTATGTACATTAACTCAAAGAAAACCAGTCGTACCATGAATTCAGAATGTATCTATCCAAACATAGGACTAGCCTACAATATAACCTAAGCAAGTTTTGAGCTGTGTTCTCTGAAGAAGTTTGTACTAAAAACTAACCTCAAAGTCTTTATTAGTTTTACTTGCTGATGTTCATAAAGAATTACTGTGAGAATCAAGGATATGATAAACTTCACTCTCTAAACTAACATATATTTTATGTATTTTATTGATACTCACCTGAACAAGGAAAATCCTGGCATCAAATGTGTAGCCAAAACGAAAACAAACACTACAAGCAACTTTCTTTTGTCTACAGATACTTTGGATATTATAAGAACTGTATACAACATCAAAACTAACTTTTTAAACGTTAAAACTCGAAGATAACAAAATAAGGTAACAGAAACAGAATGTCATCGACGCCGGTGATTGCAATATTAATTTGACAGACGACACATAACCTCCCAACGCATGAACGCAACGCCCAACCGCCGAACCGCCGTTCCGTTCCTCCGACCTTGTAATTTTCTTCTTCTTCCTCGCTGCAAGATGCAATATTTCGTAGTTTGTGATTCGTCCAAGAGAACACCAGCTGTATTAATTGAACCAATACGCTGAACTGTTAATTAAAGCAAAGAAATTGTGACAAAACGTTACCACAAAAGTTTTTAATTCGAATGTAACACAAAATAATGTAAAAACTAGAATTTTTTATTTTTTTTTATTTGATGTAAACTTTGAATTAATTTAAATTTATTAAAATGTGCAAAAAAGGTCAAATTATTATTGGTATATTTAAAAAATAATGTATTTTATTCATTTAATTAGTTCATTATATCTTCAACAAACAAACTACCGTTAATTGCTGTTTTACTGTATGTAAAACTGTACTGTTTTCAATTTAACTTACTTAGAACTTGGAACAAACTAACCAAATTTAAGTAATTTTTTTAAACATATTGTTCAATAACTACCAAATTACGGAAATGAATATCTTGAACGGGATTATCTAATTTGTATGATTTTTTTCTTAAATATTTTATAAAAAAAAATACGTAAGCGCATATACAAATCTTTCTTCTTAATTCTATAAGGGTATTGTCTGTTGCTTTCTCTTGACCTACCTAACAGATTTGTAAGATCGAGGTGTTATTTTAGAGCCTAAAAGAAAAAAAAAATCCTTAAAAAATAAGTCCTAAAATGTTTTCTTAAAGCAAGCTAGCCACGATTTTGTCTTTTACACTTCATAATGATTTTTATTTCAGTAACGGATCATTCAGCCCGTTCATAAGCATCCACCGCATTTACCGCAATGAGGTTTGTTTACATTTTTGCCTGCCACGTGACAAATCCCACTAATAAAGTGTCTGGAATTTGTCACGATAATTTAATTCATCAACTTTTTTGTCTCTTTTAAAATGATGATGAAATTTACCAGTTTTGAGATATTTCAGTTTTAAAGTCTAAAATGATCTCCATTTTGAAAATATACATATGAAAATAATATGTAGTGTGATATTATGTTGCATATAAATGTAATGATTATGTTCATTCTCTTTGTAAAATGGCGTTGCCGTGTATAAATAAATAAAAAATAAATTTGTTTCCTGGAAATTATCATTGATGTAGTTAAGATCCATGCCAAATATGAACTTCATACAATGATCTGTTACAGAAAAAAATTATCAAATAAAAAAATGTGTGACGGCCAGCGGCCTAACAAAGCATATTAGGTCATGTTGACAGAAACTTTTGTTCCTGTAATAGTAAACATCTCCCAAATCTTGAAACGATTTTCTGACACCCTGTATATATACGTGGTTAATGTTTGTGGGTAATGAATTTAATATATATTACATACATATTTTTTAGTTCCGGAAGCATTAACCACATATATATAAGTATGTATGTAATTTATATTAAATATGTATTTTATATATCTGTACAAAGTGAGCGACTTTATAATTTGAACATATTAAATATATATTTCATATATAATTAATATATATTTAACTGATATTTTTATAACCTCTAAATATGTCCATCCGATATATTTCAATACATATAACATATGTATACAATATATATTATATATATTTATATTAAGTGTTCTGTTTTTATGATTTGAACATATTAAACATAAATTTAATATATCATAAATATATATTTAACTAATATTTATATAACCTCAAAATATGTTCATGCGATATATTTCAATACATATAAAATAGTTACAAAATATATATTTAAAAAATATTAAATACAGGCATGTATCAAATATGTATTGATATATATTAAATATTATATTTATATATATCCGTGCTACTAGGGTGACTATTATACGAGGTGGGTCGTAGCCCTAAACAGAGCACCCATTTATTTGTAATTTATACTACGAAGGTAAATAGGCTTTATCCTTGGGAAAAATTCATCTTTAAGACTGTAGGTATGCTCGTGTTTTGTCTGATCAAAAAGCCATGTCTGATCTCATGACCATAAAAAAGTGGCTGGACCAGAATGTTTTATCCCTGAACGTCTCCAAAACTAAATTCATGCCAATTTCTCTAACTGCTAGTACCGACTATAGTTTAGATAATTTAATTTTGCACAATTGTGGCAACCATCAAACGAACGACTGTACTTGTGAGAAAATCGAGAAAGTGTCATCTTATAAATATCTAGGAGTTATTTTTGATTCACACTTAAAATGGAAAGAACATATTAATTTTTTTAAAAATAAAACCAGAAAATTCATTTTTGCTTTCAGAAATCTTAGCGAAATCATTAATTTTAACGAAATTAAATTAGCCTACTTTGCATTTGTTCAATCTATCTTATCATATGGTATTTTAGCTTGGGGGGGGGGTGCTTACAATACGCATATCACTAGCTTATACGTGGTCCAAAAATCTATTATAAAAGCAGGGTTTAAGAAATCAAAAAGATACTCAACGGAATTGTTATTTCAAGAAACTAAACTTTTTCCAATTCAAAAACTGTTTGTTGAAGATCTTTTTATTCATATTTATAAGAATTTTAATACAATTTTTTCGTTGACCGCACACCCACACAATACTAGATACGCCAATAAAGTTGGTAGTACCAGGGGGACCGAGCTTAAGCTCGGTAAAATTATTACTTTCGTTTCTCACACAAAGCTCGTTCGCTCCGCTCACTCGCCAGGCGGAAGGTTTGCTGCACATTGGTATGATTTTCCTAAAACCACAGGTTAAAGATGTAACACATTGGTTTATTTTATCTACAGTTATCAGCTGATTTTTGTTCAGTTAAAAAATTTCCATAAGGATAACATGGGATCTTTGAAGGGCTCTAGCGCGAAAACCGGATTTTTCCCAACTATGGGACCAGCTCCAATCGATTTCTGGTGGCCAAAACCCCCATATTCCAAAATTTGAAGGAAATCGTCGGAGCCGTTTTTGAGATAATTGTGCAAGCAAGCAAGCAAGCAAACAAGCAAACATTGCTCGTATAAGAGTATAGGATTAACGCCATTCAACAACATAAGTCATTTGCAAAAACGAATTGTTTTTATATTGCAAACATTTTGTTCAGGAATTATTCCATTCGTTTTAATTCTGTTAATCTATTTGATTCTAACTCTCTTAAAACATTTAAAAGAAATCTTAAAGATTGGCTTTTTCTTATCAGTGATGAGGATGCCGAGACGCTTATCTCGGCAGATTACAGACGTCCCGACATTAACTGACTCGAACAGACAATCCCCCCCCCCCCCACCGGTACTCCGCACTATTGGTCTAAATTATCATCAAAATAACTTACATTCATTACAATAATCTTCGTGCGTTTGTTGTTACAATAATGTTTTGTACGTTTCCGCCTTTTAGCGAATTTCCCATAGGGAATAAGCTATTAACGTAGGTCTCATGGTAAGACCTAAGCCCGGGACCATGTTACTTTTTCGTTTTGAGGTGCCCAGAGACCAAAAATAATAGTCATTAAAATTTATATATATATATATATATATATATATATATATATGTATATATGTATATATATATATATATGTGTCCCTAGACACGATAACTCGCGTAAAAATGGTCCGATCGACACCAAATTTGGTAGAGATGTGTAATCCTACGTTTATTCTGATGAGTTCGAAAACCAGACATATCGACCTACCAAAAGGGGTAGTTTTGGGGGGTTTTGTACCCCAAAAATGGGTTTTTTGCATTTTTCATATTTAAATTTGAAAAATTTTAAATTTTTATTTTGACCATTGGATTTAGCTCAAAAAAACACACAATTTAGTATTTTGAAGTTTTGCTCTATCTCCATTGGTTACCGAGATATTACAAAGCCTAAAGGCAGTACATTGTCTTTTGGGGCTCCAATGTTAATCTTATGGAGAATAAGGATGTGTTAATATTTCACTTATTAACAAATATTTTTGGATGAAACTTGGAATTTAGCTTCATTTGGTTGAGATTCATCCATTTAAGGTAAAAAATCTTGGTTTTTGTACTTATCATGGCAGCAAACCTGCATACTCTTTTCCCATGTTAATCATATGGAGAATAGGCAAACTCTTTTATTTATGGACAGATATTGATGAAATTTACTATATGGCTTTATATGGTCGAAATAAATTTTTTCTATGCTAAAAACCTTCTTTTAGTGTCCCCAATGACAGCATACCTGCATACACTTTGCCTATATTTATCTTAAGGAGAATAGACATTTATTTCCCTATTTATGCTTGAGCACGTGATGAAATTTTGTTTACAAATTTAGCTGGTCAAAATTAATATTACTAATTTGGAAATTCGCTGAGTACGCAGGTCTGCTGCGACGGGGGGTATTTCACTAGTATATGTTACGGTTCATTAATTTCAAGTTTATATTCACATAAAAATTGTTTTTTTCCACGTTGCTACAATTGCTATTATTTTTAAAATTTCTAAAACATCACATTGCTCCTTTAATAAAACAAAGCACAAATCTGATATCAACTCGGGCCTACGCACAGACCACTGAGGTCCATGTAGGCCCATTTCCTACATGTAATAATAGTAGATTAAGTTTCAAGGATGTTTATTGTTATTTTAATTTTAATTTTTATGTAATAAATTGTAAAAATATTGTGGAAATAAATCGATTCTGATTCTGATTCTGATTCTTGTTATGTATTTATTTTGATCATTTTAAATCTTTGATATTACTCAATGATATAAGTTGAAAAATAACACAAACGCCTCTTTAGTGCATGAAATTAAGCGTGAAAACTCACCTTGTCTTAAAATATGATTGAACTAAATAGCATAGGCCTACCTCATATTTTTACTTTCTGGAATGTTAGTGTAATGTAGTATAACATCATATTTATCTACATTACTTATTTCCCAAGATTAATAAAAATATCTGGATTTTATGAAACTCATAATTCAACAGGATATTGTCATAGCCTAATTTATTGCTGTTTAGAATTGTGTTAAACAAGAGGACATTAATTTTGTACTATGAAATAATAAATTGAATGTAAAGTATTAATATAAATACAAAAATCTATTGAACAAAATCTTGCCTACAACAATAAATTAAACATGCCAGGTGAAACATAGGTTTTACCATCCTTTTGGTCCAGTGGCGTAACTGCGAGTTTCGCCCCCCCCCCCCGCAAACCTATTTTTGGGCCCCCCTCCGATAGGTCCAGTTACCAGTTATCACTGTTTCCCGCCAGTAAACCAGTGGTAACCAATGGTTACAGGTGGCGCCTGTATTATTTTTATTACTTATCATGTAAAAAAAAATTATCAAGACAAAGTTGAAGTAGTATTAGGCCTATGAAAGTCCAATAAGTGTAATTATGCCGCTGCAAATCTAATATACCATTTTTAAATCTCTATAGCCTACTTTTATTCAGATTGCAACTAGGTCTACAGCCTACAGTCTAGAGAAATTCAGCTTATCTAATTGTTTGTTCTATAATTTTATCCTCTTTTGGACTTGCTTTCAAAACTGAAAGTAATAAAACTTAATGCATCTGATTTGTATTTTATTTATCATCCAGTAAGGCCCCGCCTATACGGGCGACTTTGTCGCCGCGACTAAGTCGCTGTCGCGTAGCACACGCCAGTACCATTCTATACGGGCGACAGAAAAACGCACCGGAAATGACGCCACACAATCCCTACACGGGCGTTTCCGGAGATGTTTTTACAACGTGAAAAGTAGTGGGAAAAAGCCACTTCTAAACCGGAAGTGACGTCAGCTGCCAGGGCAGCTGCAGGGGTCAGATGGTGTCAGTTGCCAGGGCAGCTGCAGGGTGCAGATGGCGAGAGCATATGCCCTGAATTTGAAGTAGAATTGGGCATGAATGAAGAGTTAGTTGAAAAGTAAAATTCAACTGTGTTAACTAAACTCTAAAAGTTGAACAAAAATTAAGAGTAAGATGAAAACTGAAATTCAACAGTTATAACTGGGGGCCTGGAAAGTATGTCAAGGTCATCCAGAGTAAGTTTTAAAAAAGCCTACCCAACTACCACCAGAAATAGTTCAAAGTTGAACTAGTTGGTGATAGTGGGATAATTCATTCGTGCCATGGGAGAGGTGTTTATTGTTTGAAAGTTGGCGATTGAATGAGAAGCGCCGCCTAGGGAGAGGGCTTATAAAATGGCAACCTTCTCCCCACCACCCATTCCCCCACTCCTTTAGACCAATAACCGGTCGCCGACTCTATGTGGTGAAACTGAACTAGACATGGCGGCCGCCATGGATAAGTCTAACCTCAAACCTTAGCTTAACTGAAGAGAATAGAGGAGCATGAAGTAGGAATTGTGGTGACAGCGCTTATATGAGGAATAGTAGGGGTAAAATAAAAAAACTTGTTGAACACAGTCGATAGGTGTAACAAGTTCAAAGTTGTTGAATTGTAACATAGAATGCAAAATGTTGTAAATAACATTATCATCAACATTAACCTGCGAAGTCTTTGAGTATAATGGGTTAAAACTGTACTTCTTCCTAACTCTATTTAAATTAGTTCTACACTTTGAAATTGAAGGTTTAGAAGTACTTCGTAATATGTGTTGTGTTCGCAAAAGCTTTAATTTTAAACATTGTGCAGTCATCATAACCGATGTGTTAAGTTCAGAAGTTAAAATAAGACTGAGATATAAAATGAAGTGTAAAAGAAATTGAAACAGAAAGCCAGAGTAGTAATTTTATAGGTTAGAATTTACGAAGGCTATTCCATGGATAATTCTAACCTCAAACCTAGTAAGTGAAGTAGTCATAACATAAAACTAACGAGAGATGATGACCGAGCGGATGCGAGGCAATGAATGTTTGTAGCGCGATAAACTACCCACCTTTATAGAGGCAATAACTCCAGCCAGATGGCGGCAGATGGCAAGCAAATGACTGGTTGACCGACTTTCACCTGAGTAGTAAGAGAAGTAGGGTTCTGTGTCTATCCCTACTCCTTGGGGTCAATGACCGACCGGAAAGGTCAATGACCTCCCCCCCCCCCTCCCCCTCCCCCTCCCCCCCCGAAAAAATGGAGTCCCCCCCCTCCCCCCCCCTCCCCCCCCCCTCCCCCCCTCCCCCCCCCCTCCCCCCCCCCCGAAAAAATGGAGCCCCCCCCCCCCCTTCCCCCACTCCTTCCCCACTCCTCCAGGTCAATGGCCGGTCACCACCGGTTGTTGACTTTATGTGGTGAAACCAGACTAAATATGGCAGCTGCCATGGATAATTCTAACCTCAAACCTGCTGCGCATGCAACGAGTTCTCCGGAACGGAATAGTGACTATGCTATTGCGCATGCGCCTAGTCCTGTATTACTCACTTTAGCGCTACTGCACATGGATAATTCTAACCTCAAACCTTGGTTTTGCGTTGCTGTGCATATGCTGCTCCCCACTCCTTCGCCTTCCTTTTACACTGCTGCGAATTGGACTGGATTGAACACTGTACTGGAGTGAAACAACTTCCCCCACTCCTTGAAAACCCGAGGAGCGATAGGAGCTATATCTTTGCTTCAGTCGCCAACAAACTTTCATAGCGAAAGGTTGTTGGCGACTCAGCAAGAGGTTTGAAATATATAGTAGGCCTATATATATTTGAACTTCTTCTACTATGTTGCGTTTTTTAATGCAATGTGGTATGTGTGTGTGTGTGTTTAGTTTTAAGGTGTATTTAATTTAAGAAATAATTTGCGCATTGCGATGTTAGTTATAAGTTGGGTTTAGCATTAAGGTGTATTAATTTTTAAGAATAATGATGGTATTTAGCATTAAGGTGTATTAATTTTAAGAATAATGATGGTATTTGGTTGTGTTGAATTATTTGGTTTTTAATAATGATGTGTTGGTACTAATAATTTATGTTTGTTTTGTGCATTTGTTTTGCCTTACAGCTAGATGTTAAGGGGTAGATTAACTGTAAATTCAGAAGTTCAGTTGAACTTCATTTAAAATGGGTGGGACATCCGCAAGTCGGACTTTTTTTTTGCATTTTGTTTAGGAATATGATGGGTGGGATTAGTTTGGGTGGGGTTAGAGTTGCGTTTCTGCATTAACTGTTCCAGTTTCCCTGAAATTAATGGTTACGCTTTGATGCGGACGGGAAGTTACGCTTTGATGCGGACGGCCCAGGGACCTCCCTTGCAGAACGTAACTAGTGGGTTGGGAGTGGGAACCGCTAGGCAAACAGGGTGGTGGGAACAGTATTACTGTTCCCATCACCTTGGATCATTATAAATCTTGAATGACCTTGACCCACTTTCGGAAGGGTCAATGACCCCCCCCCCCCCCGAAAAAATGGAGCCGATTCCCCCCCCCCTCCCTCCCCCACTCCTACCCCCACTCCTTCCCCCACTACGGGTGAACGACCGGTCATGACCTGAAAAATTAAAATGGCTATAACTTGATAACGGATTGACGGATTTGGACAAGCGATACATCATTGAAAAGGTCTATGTAAGACAAACATTTTGGTAAAAGAAGAATTTGGTTATCTTATTTTAGTCAAAAGTTATGCGAATTATTTTAAATAAATACCTTCTCTTTCCCCTTTTCCCCCACCTCCCAGGTCAATAATCAGTCTCGGCCAGCTGCTACCCCTCTCATTTGCATATTGTTATAAAAGACGTACCGACTGCGGCTAACATTTCATTCTGATTCCAGACGTTACGCTGCGAACTTGGAGCCACAACCATGTTATCTCTGCCAACTACAACTTCTACTTTAACTTCTACTTCGACTTCTATTTCTACTACGGCTGTTCCTGCACCTAAGAAAACTCTTCGCCTCAAAAACCTTCCTGATTGCTACAAGAATCGACTTGCATCTCAACCTTCAACTTCTGGAGCTATTCTTCTGCCAACTAACACTTCTAGACTTCGTAGTATTTTTTCACCGCCTTCGCCTTCAAAGGACTCCGCACCACCATCAACTACTATGCCATCACCGCAGAAGCCAGTTCACCACCATCCTAATACCCCTTCCGTTGAAACCATTGTTCATCGTCTAAGCACACCCATTATCCCACTATCACCATTGCCTCCTACCCCACCACTTAGTATACCTGAAGATCATACCTATCACAAAACTGAATCCTCTCAACCTGCTACTAAATCATCTCCTAAATCAGCTCCTAAACCAGCTTCTAAACCAGCTCCTAAACTTACTCCTAAACCTACTCCTAAACCCGCTCCTTCAGAGCAATTTCAATTATTACAAGAACAGCGTCGTAGGGCATTTAGCCGTCCCACTACTTGCCCTGAAATGCTTACTAGGGGAATTAAGAAAGGATCACCTTGTGGGAGGAAATGTGTAAAAAACGAAAGTTTTTGCCGTGTACATGTCGTAAAACACATTTCTGAACTACAAGTGACAGAAACCCCCACTGTTGAATACCAATCCAAAATTATTGGTGTGAAAGGAAATAGGCTTAAGAGAGGTTGTGTCTATTTTTTTGAAAGTGTTATTGACAACGAACACATTTTGGCAACTTGTAACGGCGTAAGATATAATATTAAAGTGATTGAATCCTTGCGCAAAGAGAAATCCGTTTATGAGTTAGACTCTAAAGACTATCTCCTCAGACACAAACTGGATGGTATTACAAGGTGGGGGCGTAGCAAGTAAATTCACATAGCTTTTTCCAAATTATTGCTTAAAAAATATTGGGGGAGAAACACAACGCGTTATAGCGTCGTGTTTCTCCCCCATTATTTTTTAACACTCTAAGTCTCGTGACCTACTAACCTACTTCCATCCAAGTAGTAAGAAAAGTACTTCCCCCACTCCTTTGGGTCGATGACTGGTCATGGTCAGCACCTACCCCTCATTTGCATACTATTATAAAAGCGGAGCGAGCGTTGGTCACCCCTTCATTTTTCTTCTACACGCCGCTCTTGTCGTTTCGTCTCTGCTGTTTATAATATTTCTTGCTTCAAAATGCCTCCTCATCTGAATGAAAATTTTAATTTTTCTGAAATTTCTGATGTTTTTGAACAATCTGAAGACACTTTAAGTAACGACAGTGAAAGTGAAGATGATGAGGACGATGATGATTATACTGTTGAACTTAGTGAAGAACGTAAAGTCATAGCAATTGATCCACAATTTCCATTTGATACAATAGAAAAGTTTATGGCTGAAGCTAATAAATGGTTGGACTCAGGATGTTATGTACGAATTGACTCTTTTATATTGTATGGTGATAGTCATTCTTTCCTTGTCACACCAAATGACAGAGACCGCATGTTGCAGTGGGCACAATCTATGATGGAGTGCTACGAACAAGGTGTGGACACTGGCGGCTATTTTCTTGCACAACTAGTGTAATAACAAATTACCCTTCCCCCACGTAGTGAAGAAGGAAAAGAAATATTAGGAATCTAATTATAATACTTCCTTCCACATATAAAGAAGAGGGGGAAAGGAGTGGGGATTATAAAGTGGTGGGGGAATGTGTATAAATGCAGGTTGTTTCAAGAGACTTTTATTATTATTGTGGCTTTAGCAGAAACAACATGGAGTTTAAATCTTCAGCAAAAATAAGGAATAATATAATAAAGAAAGAAATTCGCAAGAAAGAAAAGATTGAACTTATAAAATTACAACTTATAATACCTTCCATTGAAATTGGATGTAGCAAACTAAAGACTTTGGTGAAAACTAACGAATATTTGTTACAATTGCTAAAAACAATCGAAGAGTTGAAGAGAAAGAATGGACATTCTACATAGTAAAATTTGAACATTTTAATATAAATAAGTAAACTGAAAAAAGTAGATGTAGAATAGAGAGCGAGGAATAGATCACTTTGTGGTAATGGACTAACATGCCACTTAGTGCTCTATTCCTCGTTCTCGCGTTAAAATTGGATTACCTTGACCTATTTGTTCGACTGTTAGAATTTGGTTAACACTGTTGAATTTCAGTTTTGAACTAATGTTTATTCTTGTTCAAATGTTAGAGTTTCTTAACACTGTCGAATTTTAGTTTTGAACTAACTTTTAATTTATGCGAATTTTTAGTTCAACTCTAGTTAATTTATGTGCAAATTTAGTTTAACCAAGTGCCTGTGCTCTAGCCATTTCCACCCTAACATTTGTTCTTTCAACATCTGTCCCATAACATCTGTCCTAATAGATGTTTGGAGGGCAGGTGTTTGGTTTTAAAAGTAACTAAAATTAGTTGGGTGGGGGAAAGTTAGTTAAAGCTTGAATATAAAGAAGTATATACTAAAACTCCAATGGGAATAAAGAACACGAATGAACAATTAGTTTGTTGAAGGTTAATATTTTTATTTAAAAAGTTTGATTTCCTTGTATAGTGAAGAAGATGAAATAGTGGTGGGGGGACCGTTATAAAAGGAGGAACGCGAGAGCCTATTTCATTTCTTGGCAAAATTTCGAAGAGTAAACATCTCAACATGTATCGTTGCGATAAATGTTCGGAATCGTTTCACGATGAAATTCTATTAGACTGTCATAAAGAACTAATTCACAACAACCCAGAAGAAAAACAAGAACAACAAGAACAAGAACAACAAGAAGAACAAGAACAAGAACAAGAACAAGAACAAGAACAACAAGAAGAACAAGATGAAATAACAGCAACATCTTCAACTACTTTACCGAATCTACAAGTATTTGCATTACCCGGTAAAGTAGTAATGCATCATAAGATTCAAAATGAAAACTTGAAGCTAGAAGAATTTATTAGAGAAGCAAAACCAATCGTAAGTAAAATTTTAAAAGAAGAATTGAAAAGATTAAACTTTTTTAAATTTGGTTTACTACTAGAAGCTATGTTTATAAATGTACAAGAAGAATTATCACCAAGAGGATTCATAACAAAAAACCGAACCATTATGGAAAGTTCAAACATTGATTCAATAATAGAAAATTGTATAGAAGAAATATTAACAAAAATTCAGGAACACGAAGGAAGAGGATCCGGATGGAGTCTTACAAGTATTGAAGTATTAGATATAAGAGTTCACAAACATGGATATGGACTAATGGGATCTAGTTACATTCCTTTACCAAAAAGAATTGAAAATACAAAATCTTGTGTTAATGTTAAAAATGAAGACAATGAATGTTTTCGTTATGCAATGACAGCTAAATTTGTACCACCACTTCATGTGAATAGACCTAACCAAGAATATGAAAATCAAAGATTTAGATACAATTTTCAAGGAATCACTTATCCTGTATCACTGAAAGATATATCAAAATTTGAGAAGAAAAATCCTGGTACGTCTATCAATGTTTTTGCATTAGATAGTTCAAACAAAGTGTATCCTTTACGTATTGCAAAAGAAGAGCTACCAGATCATACGGATTTACTACTACTAACGCGAGGAGATGTGTCTCACTATGTGTACATAAAGCAATTTGATCGTCTTGTTAATAAGCAGCTTTCTAAAGATCGACACAGAAAGTTAATTTGCAAGAGATGTTTCAATTTTAAACGAGATGGGCTACACTCAAGAGAATGGTTACAAGAGCACAAAAGATTATGTAACAATAATTATGAAGCAAAGATTATTTTACCTTCGGAAAGCAGAGCATTTGTTACATTTGAAAAGGTTCATCATCAGTACCGTATTCCTTTAGTTGTGTATGCGGACTTTGAATCAACACTTGTTCCTGTTGAAGATGAAAATTGTGAAGCTAGAAAAAGTGTCAAGTATCAAATGCACAAACCAAACAGTTTTTGTTTAATGGTTAAATCAACATTATCAGAAGAACATTTAAACAGATATGGATTAACTTCAGAACCTCTAATATATCGTGGTGAAAATGTAGAAAAAATATTTCTTGATCACTTATATTCAATAGCTGGAAATGCACAAAGATTATATACAAATATTGTACCAATGAAACCGATGGAGGAAGAAGAAGAAATTCAACATGAAAATGCAACTCGATGTTTCTTATGCAAAAATGATTTTACTATTGAGAATTATAAAGTTAAAGATCATGATCACCTCACAGGTTATTACAGGGGTGCTGCTTGTAATAAATGCAACTTAAGCTATCGTTTACCACTATTTATTCCTGTGGTTCTGCATAACCTCAGTGGGTACGATGCTCATTTTATAATACCTGAACTAGGAAGAGACGACGGTAAAATCGATGTGTTAGCTGAAACTTCAGAGAAGTTCATAAGTTTTTCCAAAGAAGTTGGAAACATGAAACTAAGATTCTTGGACTCCTACAGATTTATGCCGTCGAGTTTGTCCAAACTTTCAGAAAATTTAAGGAAACAAGATTTCATCGAAACAAAGAAGATTGTAAATAACGACAAACTGGATTTGGTACTTCGGAAAGGTGTGTTTCCATATGATTACATAGACAGTTTAGAAAGATTTAATGAAACATCACTTCCGGCTAAAGAAGAATTCAAAAGTAAACTTTATGACATGGACATATCTCAAGAGGACTATGATCATGCATGTAAAGTATGGAACGATTTAGGATTTAGAACATTGGGAGAATATTCAGATTTTTATGTTAAATTGGATGTAACTTTACTATGTGATATAATGGAAGAATTTAGAAATACATGTTTTGCAGCATATGGATTGGACCCTCTTCATTCGTACACTTCACCTGGATTAGCATGGCAAGCTATGTTGAAAGAAACAAATTGTAAAATACAACTTCTTACTGATATAGATATGGTTATGATGTTAGAGTCAGGAGTTCGAGGGGGATTGACGCAAAGCGTTACACGACATTTCAAGGCGAACAACAAGTATCTGCCCGATTATGATGCATCAAAACCAACAACATTCCTGGGTTATTTTGATGCAAATAACTTATACGGATGGGCAATGTCGAATCCCCTTCCATATGATAATTTTAAATGGATAGATCCAGAATCGATTGGAAACATAATGGATATACCGAAGCATGGTGAAACTGGTTACATTTTTGATGTTAATTTTGAATATCCTGAACATCTTCATGATCAACATTATGATTTACCACTTCTTCCTAAGACTGAAATTTCCCCTACTGGAAGATGGCCAAAATTAATGATGACTTTAACCGACAAGTCTCGATATGTTGGACACTACTGGATGATACAACAAGCTTTAGACTTAGGATTGAGAATTACAAAAATTAATCGAGTACTACAATTTTCTCAATCTTGTTGGTTAAAACCTTACATCGACAACAACACAAGAAGAAGAGCCACCGCTACATCAAGTTTTCAAAAAGATTTTTTCAAATTAATGAATAACGCAATATTTGGCAAAACTTTGGAAAACAAAAGGAAACATAAGGATATCAAATTGGTAACTGATCCAGTAAAATTACAGAAATTGGTGCAACAACCAAACTTTGGTTCATCTATAATTATTAATGAAAATCTAGTTGTTATTTCCATGAACAAGAAGTCAGTTACAATGGATCGTCCTTTGTATCTTGGAATGTCAATCTTGGATATTTCAAAAACACATATGTACGAGTTTCATTATAAGAAGATGGTTAACTATTATGGAAGAGAGAACATTGGTATTGCATATATGGACACGGATGCACTAATTTACTGGATTAAAACAAATGACATGTATGAAGATCTACGCACCTTTATATATAAAGATGATTTCGACTTTTCCGATTATCCTAAGGATCATCCAAATTACGACTATGACAGAAATAAGAAAGTATTGGGAAAATTTAAAGATGAAACAAATGGTGTGCCGATGATGGAAATTGTAGCATTAATGTCCAAACTGTATTCATTTCAACTGTACATAAACGAGAGGAACGAACATCAAGTCACGAAGAAGGCCAAAGGAATAAAAACTTCTTTCCTGAAGAAGAACGTACAGTTTGAACATTATAAAAGATGTTTGTTTGAAAATGTTGAAACAACTGCAACGTTCAACACTATTAGAAGTTATAATCATCAACTATTTAGTGTCAAACAAACAAAGTGGGCATTAAGCTACAAAGATGACAAGCGCCATATTTTAGAAGATAAAATTAATACTTTACCATTCGGCCACTACTCTCTAAACCCTATCGACCAGTAAACCTATTCTTCGTCCTCTACCTTCTTCCTTTTTCCTTTCCGTAAAGAAGAGGGGACATGGCAAGCCCAATGCCATGTTCCCTCTTTTTTACACTAATATGAATTGGCCTTGACCTATATTCAAACTATATAAATGAGAATAAACTATTCTATGGATCAGTATTTTTACATGCGGTGTACAAGCAACATCTGAAGATGGAAAGTGTGAAGGACAAGATTGTAAATGAACTACATAAACCAGCAAGAAGAAGATTTCCAAGAAGAAGTACAATCATTAAAGGGATGAATGATCTTTATCAAGCTGATCTCATTGAAATGATACCGCACAGTAAATTAAACAAAGGATTTAAATATATTTTAACAATTATAGACTGTTTTACTAAAATAGCTGACGCTTTACCATTGAAGGATAAGACTGGTAAAAGTGTTACAAAAGCTATGGAAACCACAATACAAAGAAATAAATTTAAAATTAAACATCTACAGACCGATGATGGAAAAGAATATTTTAATAAAGACTTTAGAGCTTTGATGAAGAAATATCAAATAAATCATTATTCTACAAATTCTGAAGTTAAAGCTTCAATAATTGAAAGATTCAATAGAACATTGAAAGGTGCGATGTATAAACAATTTTCAAAACGAGGATCATATGTGTGGTATGACATATTACCACAACTTATAAAACAGTATAACAACAAATATCATCGTACCATTGGAATGAAACCTATCCAGGTAAACAGTGCTAATGCGAAAATTGTATTACAACGCATTAAAAATAATACAACACCGAAATTAGAAAAATTGCAACCAAAGAAGTTCAAGGTCAACGATAAAGTTCGTATAAGCAAATACAAAGGTGTATTTAGTAAAAAATATCTACCAAATTGGACTAATGAAGTATTTACAATTTATAAAGTGCAACCAACTATACCTGAAACCTATTTATTAAAGGATAACAAGGGTGAATTACTTCAAGGTGGATTCTACGGACACGAATTGTTGAAATCAACAGTTGGTGATGTATATCTTGTCGAGAAGATTTTACAAAGGAAAAAGGATATGGTTAAAGTCCGGTGGTTAGGGTTTGATAAAAGTGAAGACTCTTGGATTCCTTCAAAAGACTTAGTATAGTTGTTTAATAGCTCATTGTGTGTTTAACCTTTATACAAGATGGAGATTGTACAACAAAAAGATCGATTTAATATCAATAACATTGATGAATTGACAGTTGACAATGATAAGTTAAATCATGGAAAACATGGTGAATTACTACCAAATACGATAAGATGTCTAATAACTGGTCCTTCAAATTGTGGAAAAACTAATGTTGTTTTTAACCTTATAACTAATCCTAAAGGATTGCGTTTTAATAATATATACATTTTTTCAAAATCATTGCAACAACCAAAATATCAATTATTGGATAAAGTACTTGCAAGTGTACCTGAAGTGAATTTTTACAAGTTTAATGCCAGTGAAACAATTATGCAACCGAATGAAGCAAAACCATTTTCTATTTTTATATTTGACGATGTTTCTTGTGAAAATCATGACACAATAAGGAATTATTTTGCTATGGGAAGACATCATAATATTGATAGCATTTATATTGGTCAAACATACAGTAAAATTCCAAAACAACTTATAAGAGACAATGCAAATATGTTGATCATCTTCAAGCAAGATGAAACAAATTTAAAGCATATATATAATGATCATGTAAATGCGGATATGCCATTTGAAAAATTTAAAGAGATGTGTGGCAAAGCATGGAATGAGAAATATAGCTTTCTCGTTATTATGAAGGAAGAAGATATTAAAAATGGTAGATATCGTATAGGGTTGGATAAATTTGTATTTATGCGTTGAACTACCGATGCTACATCTAGTTACACGTTGAACTTCACAGTGTAAACATGGTGAATCAAGAAAAACTATTGAAAGAAATAAAATCACTCAGTGATTCTATTAGGATGAAGAATCGTGCATTGAGGATGGGTTTAAGTGAAAGAGAAGAATTTCTAGAGACTACATTTAAACCTATTACGGAACCTTTAAAACAGATATCAGAAACTATTGGTAAACCTCATTATGAAGGAGATGTTTTACTACCAGTTTCTAAACAAGAAGTACAAGCATTAAAAAAAGAAGAAGATGATGATTCATATACAAGTGCTAGTGAGCAAGAAGAAACAAAAGAAGAAGAAGAACCAATTGTTGAAAAGGAAGAAGAACAGCCAATACCAGAAGCAGAACAATCTATTCCAAATTTAACTCAATTGAGTAGCGATATATTACAACATGGACCTCTTGGAAGAAAATATATAATGAAAATGCTACATGACATGAAATCAAACCCGAATTTGAGTAGATCACACGTATACGGAGCAAGAATTGATGGGAATGAATTGAAGATTGGCGATTCAAAGCTTGAAATAACACAAGACGATTACATCATTATTGGTGAGCATAGATATAAAGGAACAAAAGGATTATATGAATTAATTTTTAAAAACATACCACTAAGATATTCATCCAAAGATTTAAGTGTTTTTAAGGAGATTCTACAAAATACTAACGCTCATAAAAGAAACTACTCAAAGGATGCAATGATTAATCGTTCACGTGCAACAAAATATAACATCGTTATAAAAAAGTTGTTTCCTCCACGAAAATTGCCAACATTACGTACTGCACCAGCGGTGAGACAACCACTGAAAAGAAAATCTTTATCACTTATGGATTTATCACTTCTTGAACAACATGGTAAAAAGAGTAAAGGAGATACTTCAACATCTGGTAAAGGATTGATGAAAAATCTATACAATACGAATGTGATTTACTACAATGATATCAATAAATTGGTTGATAGAATGAGACTATTGCATGAAGCCATGGAAGCCGGTCATACAGGTTTGAATAATGAATGGGTGGCTCTAGTTGATGAACTTAGGAATCGCGGTATAGTCGTATAATTGTCCGTGGATATAAAAGAGGTGCAAGCATAAGACGTATCAGTTCTAACATGAGCGTCGACAAGTTCGGACGGTACTCCGCTTTAGGAGTGCAAGTTGGAGAAGACAGAAAAAGAAGTGGATTACCGCAAACACCTGAAGGTGACTATAGCATAAGTAATAAACGTTTAAAACTAGTTAAAGATCCAGAAGAAGATACTGATGGAGCAAATTTGAAGACAGTAAAAGAAGCTACTTCAACATCATTAAAATTACATAAGAATACTTATGATGTTGAATCACATAGATTAATTAATGTTGGTAAACCAACTGAAGGTTCTGATGCAATTACTAAAGAGTACTTATCATCTGAACTTTCAAATACTTTAAAATTGCAATGGGGTAACAACTTAAAAGATGGACAAACATATGATGCTGGAAATTATAGAATAACCAACGTGGGAAATCCCAAAAATGATAAAGATTCAGTTAATAAAGAATATTTACATTCTATAATACCGGAAAAAACTGAACATGGATATTCTTTTTATAAATTTATTATAAATGACATTGGATACCCAAAGGAAGACGGTGATGCTGTAAACCTAAAATACATCAAGGACAACTGTATTTTACAAGATGTTAATGAAATCGATTGTCATGGTAAAACATTGACAAATGTAAAGTTTGGTTCTCAACCAAAAGATGCTGTTACTATAGAACAATTATCTAAAGAATTAAAAAAGGAAACATCCAATTTTGTAAAACATGAAGATGCCGTGTTAAAGCGGGGAGATAAATTTATACATGGAAATGAAAAGTTTAATTTAATGCAAGGAAATAATGATGAATGGGATGCAGGACGTAAAACAATAACAAATGGAAGATTTGGTATAAAAGATACAGATGTACCTCTAATGGTGCAAACATTAATTGCTACTGGTGGTACATTAGGTACATACAATGGTCGTAATAGAAGAATAAAAGATATTTATCCTGGTTACGAAGCAAATGATTGTGTTACAATGAAACAAACAATAACTTGGGATAAACACTTTGGGACCCAATATGATGCAAAGATGAAGAAAATAATTAATATTTTACCAGGCGAAGATTCAAATGATGCTGCTACTATTGGACAAGTCATAAAAACATCAAAAAGTGATTCAACAGCTTACACATGTAATGATAAACGTATTATGCAATTACATGATCCTCAACATCCAAAAGATGCTGTAAATTTAGATTGTTTAATAAGAATAGTGGGCAATTTACTTATTGATACCCATAATCATATAGCTAGTACAACGAATCATGTGATGATTCAACCCGATGAACGAGAAGCTTGGATTAAAAATAGAATTATAAATCAGTATATAATTAATTTGAATAACTAAGTGTTTAAATATAAAAAATTATACATAACTTATTCATTTATGTAATGTATCTTGTGGAGTAAACACACCAGTTTATATAAGACTACATAATGAAGGCCGTATCACTCAGTCATCATCAAGACAGCAACAAGAGAGGACGTGGTATAACTTCAACTGCGTTATCCCTGCTTAGACGGATACCTATTGGTGCTGTTGTAAATCGAGCAATAGACGCTTTACCATACGAATTACATCTGCCCGGAGGTTATCAATATTGTGGACCTGGAACTAAGTTGGCAAAACGTTTAGCAAGAGGAGATCCTGGAATTAATAAATTAGATCAAGCTTGCAAAGAACACGATATAGCATATTCAAAGTATAAAGATTCAACAAATAGATCAATAGCAGATAAAATTCTAGCGGAAAAAGCTTGGCAAAGAGTAAAATCAAGTGACGCAAATATTGCAGAAAAAGCAGCAGCTTGGGCAGTAACTACAGCCATGAAGACAAAAGCAAAGTTAGGTGGTGGAAGACGTCGCAGAGGAAGACCTGCAAAGAGAGGCGCTCCCAAAAGAGGTGGAAACATTAAAAAAGGACGTCGTAGAACTCATAAGGCAAGTGTAAAGAAGACTTCTGTTTGGCAAATGGTAAAAAACGGAGCAGGTTTATACCTAAGACCATACCGTGTGTACTAAATAAGAAGAATCAATTGATAATTCCAAATAAAGCCTTAACAAATCATCAGTTAAATGATTATGTAAAATGTTTGAAAATACCATTCTTTCGAGGAGTTTTTATGAAAGATGCATTACCAACTAAAATATGGAAAAATGAAACTGGAATAGTAAATTTGGATTCCACCTATGGTCCAGGCACTCATTGGGTATGCTATAAAAAACTCGGACAAACCATTTACTACTTTGACAGTTTTGGCAATCTACCACCGCCAAAAGAACTGCAACATTATTTTCGAAACTCCAAAAACATTTTTTACAATTACAAAAGAGAACAACCTAACAATACTGAAATATGTGGGCATTTATGTTTGGAGTTTCTAGCGAAGAGTGTCAGTCAGCTTTAAGATGTCATCGTATACAGTGTCACTGAGTGGAAATTCATCCACATTGAAAAGTACGCTGTTCCCAGCATTGCGTCTATCCAAGGAAAGATTATGGGAAGCGGCATTACTTGATTTGACTACCTACAATTCAATTCCTAATGTTACAGAAGGAAAAAACAATTTACTACATTATTATGAAACTAAGGATGCTGCAGGAAAATACTCAGAATTGAAAATAATTACATTTCCTACTGGAGCTTATGAAATTGATGATATAAACCAATTATTACAGAAACAACTCGGAGAAGACAATATCACCGTTAAAGGAAACAATAATACTTTAAAAGCAGAAATAACTTCAAAATATTATATTGATGTCAGCTTGGAACAGTCGATTGGCAGTTTACTTGGATTTACAGATACAAAAAAGAAAATCTTAACTCCTGGAACTACTCATTCAGGTGATTCAACTGTAACAATATTGAAAGTAAATAGTATTGATGTCACGTGCAACATTATACACGGATCGTATAGAGATGGAGTTAATCAACATATTTTACATACATTTTATCCAACAGTGGCTCCCGGTTTTAAAATTGTTGAGAAGCCACAAAACTTGATATACCTACCGTTAAACACCAGTTTCATTTCAGACATCGTACTGAACATATTGGATCAAGACGGTCATAGTGTTGACTTTAGAGGAGAAACAATTACTATACGGATACACATCAGAGCAGCAACATAAAAGTCAACATGGGATTATCATTTAAACCGCAACGGAAGAGTCGGGAGCTCAGTAGCTCCTCGACATTGGAAGAGTTAACATCGGAAAACATTCGTTTTCTACAGAAGATTGGATTGAAACTTAACAGCGATGGATATCCTGGATATATCTCAAGGACCAACGTTCAACGAAACACTATGGGAGAAGGAATATCACACGCACAACCCTTACACTTCATCAAAATTAAACAATAACGATGAAATAAGGATCCCCATTCAACAACAAGATATTTACACTTTACCGTGTGAAAGTTACTTGTACATCGAAGGACGGGTATTAAAATTGGATGGAAAAACTGCTTCAACAGTTCCTTTTATAAATAACCCGATGGCATATCTTTTTGATGAAATAAGATATGAAATATCAGGGGTGACGGTTGATTCAACAAAAAAGGTTGGTTTAACAACGACATTGAAAGGATTAACATCATTAACACCGCATGAGAAAAATTCAATAGTCACTGCCGGATGGGTTGCCCCCGATAAAGACACTATAACACCAGCTTCCAATGGTCACTTTGATTTTCATGTACCTTTACGATTGCTTTTGGGATTCGCTGAAGATTACAAACGGGTAATAATAAATGTCAAACAAGAATTAGTATTACTCAGATCTTCAACTAATAAGGACTTAATACTTGCAGACCCTGCAACTACGGAAGATAAACTGGAATGGCAACTACAGTTGGATAAAGTTGTTTGGAGAGTACCTCATGTAAGATTGGCCGATGAACATAGAATCCTATTATTGAGAAAGTTAAAATCTGACCGTGATATTGTGATGCCATTCCGAAGTTGGGAATTTCATGAATACCCTACACTACCTCAGACAGAAAGACAAACATGGACCGTCAAGACATCAACTTACTTGGAACGAGCAAGGTACATAATACTCGGTTTTCAAACTAAGCGAAAAGATGTTATCACTGCAAATGCTGGTCAATTTGATCACTGTAAAATAAAGAATTGTAAAGTTTTCCTAAACTCTCAATTCTTTCCCTATGACAATTTGAATGTCATGTTCAGCAATAAACGTTTTTCCATTTTATACGATATGTATGCAAGATTTCAATCATCATATTATGGAAAGACTAATACACCACTATTATCACCTGACCAGTATTATTCCAAGGCTCCAATAATTGTAATCGATTGTTCAAAACAAAATGAATCGGTAAAATCATCAAGTGTGGATATAAAAATTGAAATGGAATTTGAAGAACCAGTAGCGGATGGAACTTCGGCATACTGTCTAATTCTACATGATAAAATAGTTACTTACACACCGCTGACCGGAATTGTGAAGAATGTACTTTAAGAAGAATTGTACAACAACTGCAAATTTTTGAGGTTAGAATTATCTGCTTTAATTTTTGAGGTTAGAATTTCATTTGTGAAAGACAAGTTGAAAACAAACAATTATGTAATTGTATAAATTTCAAGGATTTACGAAAAATATAAAAGCGAGAAAATAATTAGTAGAAACTTCATTCTATCTTCAACCGTCGTATGGGAAACATCATTCGCAAGATGAATTCTACTAACGGAGAAGAAAATACACCTCTAATGGATGATAATAGTTCAGATATAGAAAAACAAGTTGAACGAGAAATGGACGAATTCCTAAAATTCAACAAACATAAGAAGAGAGAAGAAGAAAAAGCTGAAAAAGAAGTAAAAAGGAAGAAGGTTGAAGTTAACATTACAACCAATATTTTAACAGAAGTATTTCTTCGGATTATCTACCCAATTTCTTCATGCATGACAAAAAGTATATCAGTTGGAATTTTAAAATCAATGGATTATTCACCAATTGTTATTTTAAATCATGGAAACAAAATGGTTACTTTCAGTGAAACTACTTGGGAATCTCTCATGAAACATTTACATCTTTTGGAGTGCTATTTAAGTAACAACACATTTGGAAGAAGAACAAGATTAAGTTTATTGGAATCAAATATTGAAGTTGATATAGTAAAACATCGTGGAGGACAAATTGTTCGCTTCAGAGATTTAACTACACATAATGTTAAATTATATTTCACTAAAGAAGAATTTTACACTTTAAGTTGTACTACCGGTCCCGTCACCAGATATTTGAAACAACTAATATTTTCAAGTGCAATAATTAAAGACTATCTAATTGATACATTGGACAAAAAACCATTTGTTCCAATTTTATACGGTCCCGTGGATACTTCAATCTTTAATAGAATACCTCAAGAAGTTGAAATGTGGAGACAATTAAACAACTATCACACCAATTTTAATATTGATGAAGTGGCACAAGAAGTGAAAGAAGAAGAACAATCCTGTCTGTTATAAACATCGGCTCATTCAATTTTTAAGTCAGTTGTTAGTAAGACTTCATCATGAATAAACGGGTTTCGTTTTCTAATGCGCCACATATAATGGAAGTTAAAAGAGGTATAATTGAATTTCAAGCTTTCCGAGGAAATGATGGTAATTTTATTATTAAAGAATTAGTAATCTTGGACATGAACACATCAGTAGTTTATCATTATTTGTTCAAACCTCCAGTACCATTTAATAGACTAACAACTAAAGCGAAAGTTACAAACAAATGGTTGAACAAACATTTTCACAACTTAAGATGGGATGAAGGTTTCATTAATTATAACATGATGCCGCACATTATGAATCATTATTGCAAAGAGTTTAAAATTATCTACACAAGGGGATTGGAAAAAGCAAATTGGATACAATCATTTACAAGCAACGAAGTGATTAATGCAATAATTGATAAAGATTTCCAATGCTACTTCAACGAACTTTGTATTTCATCAAAAAGTTTTAAACATCGAAGGTCGCAGTGCGCTTTAAAGAATGCCTACCGCTTGAATAATTTCCTTCAACAAACTGGTGGGGGTAGTGTCAGTGGTGGGGGTAGTGTCGATTATAAAAGTGAGAGCGCTACCATGACACAGCATGAGTATTACTCAAACCTCCGAAGAGACAACATCTCCGACGGACATTCTTATTAACAAGAAGATTAACAACATCAATATGGCATCACAGAACTTACTTCAAAGTTTAGTTGATCAGTTCAACGCTCATTCTAAATCATCAATTCTACCTACGAAGAAATGTTCTGAACTAAAAGAAGAAAAACACTACATCATTCATACTATTAAGAAAATGGAAACTTCAGTAGGTGATGCTATAAATTGCACTTTGAGCGAGGCACCTTATACAATTGGTGATGAAGCAAAATTTCAGATCTTCTTACCAAAGCGCTTCGTACAACTACTTCAAAATGAAGATCTTCGTATAATTCAACCCGGCACACTCTATTTGGTATCACATGGACCCAGTGGAAACAACTCTACTGAACTTACAATTCATGTAACACCTACTACTGATTAATTTGTACATAACATTGTAAATATTTCTTTGTATTTGTTTTTTCAATAAATATGATATAAAACAAAAAAAAATAAAAATAAAAAAAAGCAACATATTGTAATGTTTTTGTACATTACAATATGTTGCTTTTTTTAAAAATTCCACAGGATGACCTTGACCCAATTTTGTATAATTATAAAAGGGGAAATGTACTTGCAAAATTCATCAGTCTACTGCTACCTTTCATACCGTACACATCTCGCTCTTAATCCCTGAATATAAAACTGCAACATGTCCCTAAAGGTCAAGTGTGCATCTTACGATACTAACACCATAACAACTTTTGAACAACTCGAAGATTTAACCAACGAAATGCGAGTTTTACTTACCGGTGGTTATCACTTAACTGTTGATATTAGTGCTACTAATACAAGGATGTTCACTAAAACAAAATATTGCGATGATGAAATATTTATTTCTACACAACCTACAACTTCTTCATCACCAACTGGTCAACATAACATCAAGTTCCAAAAGTATTACCAATGTTGAATAACTTTTGACAGACAAAACTACAACTAAAGAATCACATGATCAATATGAGTTAATAAAAAGGATGTGATACTTGTATAAATAATCATTTGCTTCTCAGCTCTCACCACGACAAGACCTATTTAAGAAAATGTTGTACAGAATGATGATTCAACTTGATGGAAAAATCTATGGAAAAGACTACAACACCATTGAACAAATGACCCAAGATTTAGATGTATTAACTAAAGAAGGATATCAAGCTAAATTAATTTTAAAATTTCCTGAAGTACATCCATTATCAACAGAAGAACTTGTTGCTATGGCTAAGGCGGAGAGAGAGAAAAAGTCTGAAGAAAACAAAGAAAAACAAACTTCCTAAATTTTAATAATCCTTACACTTGTAAGGTATAATTTTTTAAAACTCCATTTGGATGACCTTGAAATTACCCCCACCACTTTTCACAGTACATAAAACTCACTATTCAACACTATACACTCTTATTCTTTCACTGGACTCCGCAGCGTCAACATGGAAGAGCAAAAATACAAGTACAAACCTCGTTACTGTTGTGAACAACAGTGTACAGATTTAGGACCAATGATGGTGGATGGGTTAGCTTGTACTAAATGTGAATTCTTCGGATCTTGTTATTGCAAATGCAAAACAAAACAACTACCACCACCGGAATTGCGAACTTTCAAATTTTACAAATCAAGATATTTTCATACATGTTGTCCTCAAAGATGTTTCAAATTTCACCCTCTAGATCTTGCTCATTGTCAACGCACCAATTCTCATCAAGATGATTTTTGTACACATATGATAAAAAGATGTAAATACAGATCAGATTGGTATTCCGATCCTGTAGAACCATCAAATGTGTAATTTCAGTTTTACACTCTTTTTTAAAACTTCATTTGGATGACCTTGAGATTTCCCCCACCACTAGTTCTAATTTTTATATAATATTAAATCATTCCACTTCCAACACTCTAACTAACAACATGGAAAACAAATTTATCAAATTTGAACATATAATAACTGACAGGGAGGAGATGGAAGAATTGTTTCAAAACTTACTTTCTATCATTGACGAATATCCTATAAGATGGTTCAGAATTGTAGTTCAATATTTAAATCCTGGTGAATTGTTTTCTTCATCAAGTGAAGAAGATGAAACAACTACTTCGGTTCAAATAATTGAATTAAAAGATGGAGAAGAAGAACTAAACGTTTTATTCAATCATAAGCTCAAGGTTCCCTATATAAAAGCCCCCTCCCTAGACAGCCCCCCTCCCTAGATGCCTGCTCAAGGTCACCATTATATAAGCCCCCTCCCTATGCGCCGATCCTCATTCCATCACCGACTCTCCAATAATGAACAACTCTCCATTGGCCCGAATGAATTCTAGTTTTGAAATAAACTCTAAAGAAGAGTTACAAGACATTTTTAATATTTTACAAGAACTTGTAGATAATTTTACAACCATCAAAATGAATTTGGAAATAACATACGATTGTCCTATTTGTGATAAGATTGAAAGTTCGGACGAAGACAGTTTACTAAATCTAACTCCTGCACCATCTGACACTACTGATGGTAATAATGAACAGCAAAATATTTCCCCCACCACTTCTTTGTAATTCTTCGTTCCCCCCACCACTTCTTTATTTAACTAACATTTCTCGCTTTCACTTCTCATTCCGTCTTCAACTTTTGAACTATCAACATCACTTGTTTTAAAATTTCAAACACTACAAAATCATGATGGATATGATGGATGAAGTTCCCTTCATAACTAGAATGGAAGAGGATAAATTGAAATTGGAAATTAAACGATTGGAAATAGAACGGGAAAACCAACTCGAAATGTTACGTTTGTTCAAGCTTTTCAAATACATCATCTGGGGACTCTGCGTTTACCTTCTCATCGTCGTTGGTGTTTGCATTTACAACTCTGTAGTTCATCACAAAAGTTCAACTTGTTTAAACTCTGCTGTTGCACATTAATTATATGTTCACAAATAAAATTCAAAATTTACTTCAGCCTATCCCACTATCACCAACTAGTTCAACTTTGAACTATTTCTGGTAGTAGTTGGGTAGGCTTTTTTAAAACTTACTCTGAATGACCTTGACATACTTTCCAGGCTCCAGTTATAACTGTTGAATTTCAATTTTGAACTAACTCTTAATTCATGCCCAATTCTACTTCAAATTCAGGGCATATGCTCTCGCCATCTGCACCCTGCAGCTGCCCTGGCAACTGACACCATCTGACCCCTGCAGCTGCCCTGGCAGCTGACGTCACTTCCGGTTTAGAAGTGGCTTTTTCCCACTACTGTGAAAGTTTATTTCCTGTTCCTGCTCTTTTTTCTGTAAATCTATTTTTAAGTATAAACTATTTTACTAGGTACTAAAACGTCTGTTATGTTCGTAATGAATATAAATTTTATTACCTTTTTTAACTGCTGTAGTAAATGTATAATAATTATGATGAGAAACGGAAACGGGAAACGGAAACAAGAAAACATGAAGAACCGGAATGTTAATAGTTAGTCCCAGTGCCACTAGTAGCGCTGGCAAGCGTTTGTCGCCAGTTTACGCAACCAAACGCTCGCTCGTGTAGACTGTGCCGTTAGAATCTCGTGTATCCAATCGAACGCGTTTTTTAGTCGCGTACGGACGGCGCGACAAAGTCGCCCGTATAGAAGGGGCCTAAGGGGTTAACCGAGCCTTGCTTGTTGGTTTTAATTCGCTTTTGTTACTGTATCATTGTAATCAGGCTTTGAGGTTTACGCCAACTATACAGGTGACAGCTGTTTAAAAACAAATGCTTAAAAGTAGCATAATTTTATTTTCATATAACTTTCATATTTCGTTGACTTGATGGTGACCCTATGACCGATGTAATAAAAAATTGCAATTTATTGAACTTTAGACAAAGAACTATTTTTCCTTTGGTTGAAGCTGTTTGTAAACTTATAATTACGCTTGGACCAACAAAAAACTCTCAAATGCAAAGTTTAAGTAAAACCTACCTATCTGCTAATAAGTTTCGAGATGAATGGAAAATATATCACAACAGGACATTCCTTTTATTGTAGTATCCTTTATAATTATAGCACCAAGCACAACATCCGTAATTATAGCATCCGTTATTTGGATATAGCACCAAGGATTCTTGGATTTTAAATCCAAGCACAACTAATAACACGTGTTTTAAGAAGAAGAAAAACCAATGCAACTTTTTAAGTTTATAATAACATCATTGTTATCGGCATTTAGAGCGTTTTTCTTATAATAAATCAAAATCCCCAGGTTCAAAATAAATTCAAAATTAATTTATTTACTTCTTTCCATTTTAATGAAAAATGTTTTTATCACTATTATTCTTCAAAAGTATTTGTTTTGTCTTCATTGGAACTTCTTAGCACGTACGGAGTTTTGGGAAACAAATGAGTTGATTACCTCTGAAACTTATATAGTTGTTTCGTTCTCTACTTTAGTATACTTAAGCCGTTTAGATTTTCTTGGGACATTGTGCTTCAAATTTAGTTTTCCATTAACTTTAATTTTGAAAGGATCCGAAAATTAAATTTCCCAAAACAGCGCGACGAATTGCGCGGCGGACAGGTTGAGCCAACAGGGGCTAGCGGTTAGCGGCAAACCAGCTGCAGCCGGCAGAGTAGGCCTATTGCTGAAAAACCTAAATGTAAAAATATTTTGATATTTTATAAGAATTATATTCCAAGTATTTTTTAAAAACTATGGCACCATATCAAGTTTAAAATTGCTCTAACATGAGTAAAAATTATTAAACATAACATATTTTCCATTGTACGGCCGGGCCCCGTCCGCGGGCCCCCCCCCGCACCGCGGGCCCTGCGGGCTCCTCTGTTACGCCCCTGTTTTGGTCTTATTTTCCATTCAAGATGCAGCAGATTCCCAAAAGAAATTCTTTATTGGTTACTTTATAAGTCACAAACATAGGATTACTGTTACTTTACTGCCTTATGAGTTATGTGAAGTAGATTACAGCCATTTGCTAGCACTGTCGTTCAACGAGCCAACAAATTTAGGTATAGGCTGAACGACAGAACATTAATTTCCATAAGGTTTATTCATTCTTGGACTACAGATTGATTCTTCATTAACATGGCAGCAACACATTAACGATCTTTTATCAAAACTAAGTAAAGCCTTTTATGCTTTATTAACTATATCAAAGGCGGTCAATTTTAAAATCTTAAGGCAGTAAGGCAAGTTTACTTTGCATATTTCTATTCATTGATTCAGTTCAGAGTTCTGTTTTCGTTCGGACCAACAGATTCGGATCTAAGGAACGAGAGTCGTTCATTTCTGGCGCGTTATGGTCGCGCCCGTCGCGGCATCGCGTAGTATCGACTGCATTTGAGCATTTTCTGATTGGGAACTCGTGGAACGTTTACCACTTCGACCTATAGTATTGAACATCACTAGCGCTCCTAGCCTGTGTTAACAGAAATAACGTTCCTATCTTCCGGGGTTCGGGAAACAAAATTTTTTCATTAAGTGGCATGTTTCTAATGGACGATTTTGCCTCCTGTTCCCGTTGTTTGGCCAATCCCAATTTCCCAATGCCAAACTTCCTTCTTTGCATTCTTGAATTCAAACAGGCGTCTATTTCGGCGTGTTTTCCGTTGGTGGGAGAGCAAATTCTGACGAGGAGTGGGGGTAACGCCGACAGTGTTACCAACACCGCAAATACCACGCACGGTCATCACGGACAATGCTGAAGACCGTATTTACGAATAAGAGAGACGGAGGCAAAAGAAATTATACCGAAGGTTGTTATTATTAATAATGACTTAATTAGATCAATAATACACCAATATAACTACGATACAAATTTAATATGATGTTAAATCTTTAAGATATAAGCCTATTTAATTATTTAATTTCAAAGATGTTTATTACTTATAAAGAAAACAATTAAATTATTAATTAATTTTAATTAAAACAGTCAGAGGATTTTTTACACATTTTAATATGAAAATTTAAAACTTGGTAGCCTATTTACCTGGTGGCTTATCCGTTAAGTACTTCAGCGATAACCCATTTCAGGGTTTCTACAGAATTTCAATTTTTCATTTCCCTGACTTTTCCCTGACTTTCCCTGACTCTTCTGTCAAATTCCCCTGACCAGAATTCACCTAGGTCTCGGCATTTTAGCTTTATAGTTAAGTATGTGCATGTAAAAAATTGTTATTTTTAGCATCTTGTTTGTCTTAAATTGAGATTTTGTAAATAACAGTAAAATATATTGCAGTAAATAAAAATCACAAAATCCAATTTTATCTGAACTAGGCCAATATTACACCAGCAGTTACCAACCTGCAGACTGGGATTTACTTACTTGGGACTCTTACTTTAGGGATGACCCCTGGCCTCCTAGCCATTAGGCTTTTAAAAAAGAACAAATAATAAAAATGGAGGGTTCGTGTTTAAAATTTTAAGTTGGCCGCCACTTTGATAAAATGGCAGATAAAATAAAAATTTGATAACTACTGCAATAAACAGAAAAAATTAATGTTATAGATATCAGTTAATTATTTTCAATTCCTCTTAGAAATCAAAGCAGCTACATTAAAAAAATGTTGTTTTATAAAAAATATAAATTTTAAAAATTGACCTGTTGCACTCAAAGTGTGTTTATTTAAGAGTGAGTAATATATAGGATGGTAATAAAGTCCGAAGACGGTTAAATATTTAAAAAAAAAGAGCTACAATACTTGGAACAAAGTTACAGGGCGTAAAACTCTATTTTAACACATATTCAGTGATTTATTTATTTATTTATTTATTTATTTAGCCGTGACAATAAAATTGCATAGGCTTAATTTACTACTATTACAATTTATATAAATCTTAACTAATTACTAAAAAATGCCATCCTTTTAAGTTTGAATCTTCTTTTCCTTTCTTCTTATATCTTAAGTTTTCATAAATTTCTTAAATTTTCTTAATCTTCATATTTGTCCTCATTTATATATTCCTTCACACTATAAAAACATTTATCTAGTAGCCAGCTTTTTAATTTTTTCTTGAACTTGTTCACATCCATGATTGTTTTGAACATATTTGGTAATTTATTGTATATATTAATTGTTGAGTAAAATATTTACTTTTATAAAATTTCGTTGAATGTTGATGAGTGCCAATGTTAGTTGAATTTCTTAATACATATTTTTTGTTTATATCTTGATTTTCAAAAAGATTGAAATTTTTTTTCAAAAAAAACTATTGTTTCGAGTATATAAATGGAGGGAAAGGTTAGAATTCTATACTTTTGAAAATAATGTTTACATGATTCTTTTGGTTTTAAATTAAATATTATTCTCAATGCTCTTTTTTGTAATTTAAAAATTATTTTTGTCCTCTGGTTCTCATTCCCCCAAATTGGTACAGCATAACAAAGATGTGGAAATATAGTCCCATAATATGCTGTAAGAGATAATTTTATATTTGAATATGACGATAACTTTCTAATCATAAAAATTGAAGATGATATTCTTGAAGCAACTTTTTTTATGTGTATATTATATTTCAAATTTTGATCTAAGGTTATGCCTAAAAACTCTACTTCTGTACATTCTGTTATTATAGATTCATCCATTAGAACACCCATGGAATGATTTAAAAGTTTCTTGTTACTTATACCAAATGACATTAATTTTGTTTTTTCAACATTCATAATTAATTTATTTTCTTGAATAGTTTGTAGTAAAGTGTTGCATTGAACAAAAGTATCAACTTCTAATTTAGTTATACAATTATTTGATAAAGTAGTGCAAATGTCATCTGCAAAGAAGGTTAAATGGCCTTTTTTGGAGAAATAATGAATATCGTTGATGTACAAGAGAAATAATAGTGGTCCCAGTACTGAGCCTTGTGGAACACCTCTCTTTACAAAATTTTCATGTGAAATGCAATATTTAAGGCATTTTTGGTCGACATATGGTATTTCTACAACTTGTTTCCTGTTAATCAAATAATTTTTAAACCATGAATTAGAAATGCCCCTTATTCCATAATTTTCCATTTTCGTTAGTAGTAGTTGATGATCAACCATGTCAAAGGCTTTGCTCAGATCAAAGAATAATCCATTGACATAATTTCCTTTATCCATTTCATTTACTATGTTGTTAATTACATTGTACATTGCATTCAATGTGGTTTTCCCTTTAACAAATCCATATTGGTTATTTATAATTACACTATTATTTTTAAGATATGACGTTAATCTAATTAAAACAACTTTTTCTATTATTTTCGAAAATGTTGGTGTTAATGAAATAGGTCGGAAGTTGTTACAATCATGTGGATTTCCTTTTTTATGAACTGGTTTTACAATGGACAATTTTAATATGTTGGGAAATAATCCAGTCTGTAAAGACATATTAATTAATTCACATAATGGTTTTACTAGCTGATCACCTACTTTTCTCATAATGAAAGGTGAAATGTGATCAATTCCTGCAGAATGCTTGGGTTTCATCGATTGTATTATTTTAGATATTTCACTCTCCGTTGTAGGATTTAAAAATAAGGAATTTGGTATACATTTAAATGGTGATGTATGACATTTATTTGAATTATTCAAGTAACATGCCTTCTTCCCAACATCTATAAAAAATTTGTTAAATATATTTGATACCTCAAGGGGATCTTCAACTGTTTTATTGTTTTCTGAATTTATCAGAAACTTATTATATATTACTCCAGATTTGTTTCTGTTGTCATTGACGATTTGCCATAAAGTCCTAGAAATATTATCTGATTTTTTTAACTTACTATTGAGAGTGTTTGATTTAAATTTTGATATTTCAGACCTGTAACTGTTCTTAAGTCGGATGTAATATTGTCTTAGATAATGTGAGGAGTTTAAGTCTTTTGTTCTTACATACATTATTTTTACAAATTCTCTAAGTTCCATTATTTCTTTACTGAACTTGTATTTATTTTTTTTACGTATTTTAAATTTTATAACAGGAAAAGCCTGTTCAAAGTATATGTTTACTTTCTCATAGAAGGTATTAAATTTTTCTTCAAATGGTAAATCTTCTTCTATAAATTCCCAGTTTTCTTTAGAAAGTAATTTCTTAAATTGGTTAATGTTTTTTTCAGAGAATAATCTGCCCATTCGGGCTGTATATGTTAAGTCTGTTTTATCAATTTCAAAGTTCACTAAAGCAGTTTGGGCATAATGATCCGATAGAGCAGTAACTAAAACTTTACTGCTAAATTTATCCTTTTCTATATCTGTAAATATATTATCTATTCTAGATTTAGATCCTTTGAATTCTCTAGTATACTCAAAAATTGTATCCCTCAAACCAAAAGAAGACATTATACTTTTATAAGCTATTGAAATTGATTTATCTGTTGACAGATCAATGTTAAAGTCTCCTAAAACAATTGTATTTTGATTATTTTTTTTCAATTTTTCAAGACATTCTGTGATTTTTGTAAAGAATATTTCATGGTATTTATTTGGAGGTCTATAGACACCAAGGATCAAGATGCGACGAGATGATAAAAATACACAGATTGCTGCAAGCTCACACATTCCCTCAACACAATACTCTGAAACATCGATTAGTTCAAATTTGATCGCTTGTTTAATTAATAAACACACTCCTCCACAAGATTTATTTTTCCTACAGAAGGAGCTTGCATTAATATAACCTTTCAACCCAAAATTGCAGAATTCGTTGTGTCTAAGGTTGTGTTCTGATAAACAAATAATATCTGGATCTTCCAAATCAACTGCTACTTTGAAAGGACCAAATTTAGATTTTACCCCTCGAATATTTTGATGGAATAATTTTATTGGTTGTTTAATATTTCCACACACTTTTTCTTTTTCCGTATTGAAATTATTGTACTTCTTATTACCTTTATACAATTTTTTCTCATCGGTATTATTTCTCTCATAATAATTTGTTATGTTTTGGAATATTTTATTTTTCCTGTTCCTAAAAAAGCAGAATTGTAGAATATTTTACTTCCTGTTATTAATGAAACCCAATAAGGATTACCTTGTGATAAATGAAGCCAGTTTGAGTTGTTATGATCTTCAATTAATGATGACCTACAATATTGCTTTGAGTAGTTTATAAAGAATGTTAATTGTCTCTTCAATAAGTAAGCGAGTTCATTTTTTCCTACGTTAGAAAAATGAATGCCATCTTGTTTGTAGCTTCCATTTGTAATATCACTTACGGAGCAAAATTTTGCATGGTCATATTTTGATGTCATTAATTGAAGTTTATCGTTTATGTAATTTATCAATGAATTTAGATGAGGTTTATCATATCTATGTGGAATGCCAACTATAATTACTTTAGTTGAACAGGATATTTTAAGAAACTGTTCCATTTCAAAAATAATGTTCTCAGAATAGAGATTCTCTTCAATGTCATTTGTACCACTTATTAAAATTAAATAATCATTCTCGTTGGTAAATTGATTTGTTGAATATTTTATTATATGTCTTATAACTCCACCAGGCATTACATCTCCAGTGACTTTGTATTCAGTAGGAAGAATACCAGATAGTATTTCAGCTAAACCTCGCCCATGGCTATCTGATATTATCTTAATTTTAGTATTGGTAACATTTTCACTAGAGAGAGTCGAAGATGAATGTGTTGATTTATTTGTTACTTGTGGGTCAATTCCTATTATCTCTGGCAAAACTTTAGTTAGTTTTGAACGTTGTGATTTATTTTTTGATTTTTTAATGAGAGCCACTTTGTCTGTATCAACATTTCTAACTTGGTTGCTCTTACATATCGATTCTTCTACGGATTCTTTAGTTGTTTTGTCATCTTCATTTTTTTCAAGGATGGAATACTTGTTGCTTGTTGATATAACATTGGTAAACTTTGTCACAGTTTGAGGTTTTTTATAAGTCTGTATTTTCCATTGGTCTTCATTAGTTACCCATTCATTTGTTCTTACAATTGTCTTCATTAGGGAAAGTACCCCTTTGGTCATTATCTGAATCTACTTTATCAGTTATGTTAACACTAAGACCATTATATCCTTTAACGTGGTAATTTTTGGTCAAATCTTTACCATCTAGAATGTTATTTAAAATGGTTTTTGCGTTCACTAAAACATGTAGCCCACATTCGAAACTAGACTTTTGCTGAATCGTTGGAACCTCAAAAAACAAGGCTTCATCATTTATATTTCCTGCTAGTTTACTGGCATGTTTGTGATTTAAGCCTGGTACACTGTCAAAGTGATAAAATGAGTTCAGATTCTTATCATAGACTAGCAGACTCCAATGGGAGCCATTATTTTGATTAATTTCTTGAGCTTTTGAGCAATCATTGACACAGAATAATGCGAATCGTGCTTTATCAAAATTAATTGATGTTAATGTTACTATATTATCATAGAATCTACCACATTTCAGTAATAGGGTCACAGTTGGACCTATAAGTAATACATCCTTTCTTATACTAGAGTACTCCTCAGAGAGACAATCAAAATACGACTGTAGGTGATGGTCATTTAAGTAGTTGTCTGTTTGATTCACTGAGGAAGGACCTTTGGTTTCTATATCGTTTAGATTACTCCGGGAATACTTTTGTTTGCTTTTCAAAGTAAGTACAGTTTTACGTAAAGTGTGCTTTTGCTTTTCTAACTCATGAATTTCTTTCTTTAATTTGTAAATTTTTGAAGTTAAATTTCTTTCCACTTTTTCTGATGGATGTGAGTCTTGGATTGAGTTGGATACATTATTTACCAAGATAGAATTAGCTTTCTGGCTTCTAGTTTGAATGATGGATTCAACCATCTTAAATAAATTATTATAATTTTTAGAATTAAAGAGGTTACCACTTTGAGGTTAGAAAAATATTATTATAAACTTTCTCTACAACTAAGTTGAAATTACAGTTAATTCGTACTGATAAGCAATTTTGAAATGTTAATCTTGAAAAATATCATAAAATTTGATTTAAATTAATGTACTTACAATATTTTATAATAATTTTAAATATAGAGATAAATTGGTTGATTTCAATGTTTTCAATCACAGCTGTCTATTCAAGTGATCCAATAACTTCAGGGGGACGCCCACAAGGAGGAAGAAAATCTTAAATGGAAACATAGGTTGATATGCAAATCAAATTAAAGGTCTTACTTGGCAGAGTACAATGCCACAAACTAGACTTAAAATGGATAACCCAGACAGAAATGGTAGGCATTCAAAGTTTCCATTAAAACCATATGGGTAAAACTTAAAAATGCAATAACTTTCTTAATACTCAACCTTTTAACGTTGGGTTTGTGGCTAATTATTCAAAGTGCAAAGACGTTTAAAATTATGTATGATGTTACAAAAGCCAAAGCATATTTCTGTAAGACTTCATTAGGGGACGTCCCATAGAGGATGTTTATGTTTAAACTTCTTTAGCCTCTGTCACATCATACATCATTTTAAACGTCTTTGCATTTGGAACAATTAGCCACAAACCCGAAGTCAAAAGGTTGAGTATTAAGAAAGTTATTGCATTTTTAAGTTTTACCCATATGATTTTAATGGAAACTTTGAATGCCTACCATTTCTGTCTGGGTTATCCATTTTAAGTTTAGTTTGCGGAATTGTACTCTGCCAAGTAAGACCTTTAATTTGATGTGCATATCAAAACCTATGTTTCTATTTAAGATTTTCTTCCGACTTCTTGTGGGCGTCTCCCCCCCCCCCTGAAGAGTTATTGGATCACTGAATATGTGTTAGAATAGAGTTTTATGCTCTGTAACTTTGTTCCAGGATTGTAGCTCTATCCACATTATTTTTTAAAATATTTAACTGTCTTCGGACTTTATTACCACCCTGTATGTCCGTTAAGTATAAATATTTTTATGTTTGCAAATTTGTTATGTTTGTGTATTTTAATAAGTTTAAAATTATAATGAGGCAAAACAATTAAAACTGGCTCCATGAAATTGAAAAAAACACACGTTCTGCAGCTTATAGAGTGCCCACCTCACAACTCCATAACAAGTACATCCCAGGACATAGCAGGTAAGAGTAATTAATAATGTTAGTGAAACTTTAAAAAGTAGTAGCACACAGGAGATTGATGTTTGATTGATCGATTGTTAATTCAAATCGATTGCAGATATTGACTCATTGACTGTAATACAAATTTTAATTTCAATCACTGAATAAAATAAGTTAATAAAGAGAAATAATTTTAGGAAATACAGTAAATTTTAATTTTTTTATTTTGAAGGAGTTGTTTATTAAAATTTTGTATACAGTAAAGTGGCCTGTTGAACATTTTTTCCAAAAGTAGACTAACAGGAAAATAATCAATAGCATTTTGATGTTGATAACAACTACCCTTAGACCCTACTGTATACATTTCAACCATCCTCAACATGTTTTCTTTCAAGCAACACAACAGAGGACAGGCTTGCGCCATTTGACTATATGTACACTTCACGTTAGTGTATATAGTCAAAGCTTGCGCGTATGTCTGCTGATTTCATGGTGGATTAAAGTTAAGATTTGGTAAGTTATATGTTTTTGCTAAACCATGTAATCAAATTACACGACAAAAAATATTATTAATTTAAAAAATAGCAGTTTAGAGTTAAAAATAGCAAATCACATTGCCTTTAACCTTGTAGTTCACATCTTTATTTGTCGGATCGATTCATTCATCGATTCAAGTAAGCTTTATGACTGAGTTCCCTGACTTTCCCTGACCATCAGGCTGTTTTCCTGACTTTCCCTGACCAGATTTCATTTCCCTGACCGTAGAAACCCTGCATTTAGCCGTCTAAGGCAGAGCGGCCTAAACGTTATCGAATTAATGAATTTTATTCACCCGTTAAAACCTCAACAGTAATTGGCTAAGTCAAAATTTTACAAGACAATAAATTCAGAGAGTCCTCTTGACTCAAAAAAAGCAAGCACAACACTATAAATCGTCTCACTACACTAACCGGTTAACCTCGTTGTTTACACCTCAGCCACAACTGACAATGCTTCAATCGACCTTCTTGGTATTTCATTAATTCCCGTAGGAATAATTCACTCAAGAATAAGATTATTTCTACTGGCATTACAAACCAAACATCGTCTTTCTAACCGGTTAACCTCGTTGTTTACACCTCAGCCACAGCCACAACTGACAATTGGTCGGGTTCACGTTACATCCACCGTAAAGCGGTTTGTTTACGTTTTTGCCTATCACGTGACCAATCCCACAAATAAAATGTCTGAAATTAGTCACGTGATTAGCAAAACGTAAACAAACCGCTTTACGGTGGATGTAACGTGAACCTGACCAATGAGGTGGCAAAGGCAAACGGCTGGAAGAATGAAGAAGTGAAGTGAGTTGCTTAGTATCCCTGCGGTGTTGGTAACACTGTCGGCGTTACCCCCACTCCTCGTCAGAATTTGCTCTCCCACCAACGGAAAATACGCCGAAATAGACGCCTGATGAATTCAATATTAATCTGCATCTGCAGTTCTGCAGGCTGAGTGCACAGTGTGATGGGCGTTTTTGCACATTTTTGAAAAGTAGCATCCATACATTTCTTTGTCATAGGCCTAATTGAAGGTATGTATAATAAAGAATCTACATCAGGCCTAAGAATAGAAAGTTTTTGTGTAATATGTCTTAGTCGGAAATATTTCCTTAATTTACATATGGCCTAACCTCAGACCTGAAACCCAAGGATATTACGTTTTGCCGAGGGAGGTACCATGGGTTGGCCATGTTATAAGCATATTGACAAATGTGTTTTCAATTTCAATTTCATGTCATTCTGAAGCCTCATAGGCTAGTCATAAACTAAACTTATCCTTTAACTTGTTATGATCTAAGTTAATTTGTTGGCGACCTTCTAACTACCTCATCAGTTTATTACCTTTCCTAATGGAATTACTGAGTAAAGTGTTGTGACTACCTGTTGCCTAGGTAGTTCCTTACATCCTTTAGCAATCAATCTGGTAAAGGTTGCATAAAAATAATAGTTCTTTTTAAGTCACAGAGAATATTAACTCTTAGCCTAGGCCTATGTTTGTTAAAATTGAGTTAGGCCTTAGTGTTAGAAGAAGAGTAAGTTATTTATAAAACTAGCGAAACTTCGTTATCCAACTCCACCGTTATTATCGACGTGGAAATTTTGAAAAAAGAAATTAAAACAATCAAATCAACAACAATATTAAGATAAGAAATGTATCTTAATAATCTAACCTAACAATCTAATAATGTTTCATTGTGAAAAGGTTTCTTACAAAACCTTTTAGAACAAAACATTATATATTATAACTTATTAATATTAATATTTAATAACTTATTATATCTTTATATTAATATTAGAACAAAACTAAATCAGGTAATAAAATCGTAATGGTATCACGTATTGTGTAATTTTATCGTCGATAGAATAAGCAATATTATCGCAATATGGAAATTTCCACATCGATAATAACAGTAGAGTCGGATAACGAAGTTTCGCCATAAGACTTATACACTATATGTGATTCTATAAACAACCCTCTAGTGACGCAGGGTATAGCGTTGTTATGGTAATAGCCTATACTGGTAAAACGGCATAGAACCCATGCGGAATTTTACCCTGCAATAATAACTTACACAATTTAACCCACTGTACGTAGGCTAAGTTTTTATAATGAAACATTGTATTTAAATATTGACGGATTTCATCAGGAATCTGATTTCATAATTGATACCATTGATTGTTTAACTTAATCAGGCTAGGATTAATATTTCAATTAAACATAGCCTAAGTTTTAGCAAGTAAGTTTCTAGTGTAAAATAGGTAACTTACGCTATAGTGTGTTACCGTACTGGAGAGGGCGCATGCTCAATTTTGCTCCGCAATAACTTAATACAATTATTCATCAATGCTATATACTTTATGATAGGCCTAACTTAATTAGCCTAGCCTATAAGCAAAATCATACATAAAAACATGCTTACACACACATACCTACAATAGCCTATAACACTCAAAATAAGGAAAAAATAATAGGAAATAACCTCCCACTTGAGCACTCGTGATAGAGCGCGCACGGAAATAAGCTCTGAAAACTTACACTGCGTGACTGAATGGCAAATAAGTAACTATAGTAGGATTCACGAAAATAGTCCGATGAGAGTCGATGCATTGTTGCCAGATTTATTCTAAAACACATTTTTATACTGTGTAACACATGGTAAACATATCACAAAATGACAACATTGCAGGGTGAGAGGGGGTGAGGGGGGACACAGCTGTTAAAATTTCCATCGGACTATTTTCGTGCATCTTACTATAAGAGAGGGGTGGAGGGTACAAATAGCTTAAGGGGATTCCTGGAATGAGGCATGAGAATACTAGGCCGGACACGACTGCCGATACCCATTATGAATGTTGATTTTAACAAAAACTGCACGTGCAGAGAAAATCTCTGAGTGCGCTTGTTGAGGGTTAATTAATGATTCCTAGGCCTAGAAGGCCCTCATGTCCGTTAGGACCTTGTTGAATGCATCCCCCCCCTGCTGTGTCCACGACATATGCCCAACACATGTATGGCTACTCAGCTAGATTACAACCTGCGGTGGTTATGTTTATGTATTTTATTGCTCACTATGTCAGAAATACTTTCAAAGGTCATTCACGATGAAAACATACACACATACATACCAACAAAATCAAATAACCCAAGTCTTAAACTTATCTTTCATTTAAAATTACTCCCACTTTTATTGGACTGAAAATAAAGGTGAAAAATTTTAGCAGGTGAAACACTGTAAGTTTAATTTTTCACTCGTCAAATCAGCCGTGACTGCGGAGTGGCTGGCAACAAAAGGGTGCTGTCATCAATGACTTGATTTATCCTGTAAAGTTGCCCGGATGGTCGGGTGTTTGACCCATCATTACCAGGGGCTTGTTTGAATTAAGTTAGTGAAGTCTTAAGGAATTGAGTAGAAATATATAGATAATTTATATAAAAATAAATTAACAATACCATTATTCCTACGAGGGCTATTCATATAGTAAGAAATGTTTTGAAATATAAAAAAACCTAACACAAAAAACAAATTTTATTGTATAAAGTTTGAAGAGCAAATAAAATACTACTATTCTACATAGTCCCCCATGAGATTAAGGCATTTGTCGTACCAGTGAACAAGCTTTGCAATTCCCTCTTCGTAGAAATCTGCCGTCTTTCAATAGGCTATTCAAAATCCTTAACAACCTGTTCAAAATTTCAACCTGTTCAAAATCTATAACAGTTTCAAACAGTAAAGTCTGTGAAACTTGAGGGAAATATAAAGAAAGCTCCGTTATGGTGAAGCGGCGGTTTTCACAGATCTTCTCGTCAACTTTAGTGACCAGTTCGTCAGTCACAATTCTTGGGTGTCCACTCTCCTGCTCATCATGAATATTGGTTCGGCCATTTCTAAACTGAATACACCACTTACGCACAGAACTTTCATTCATGACATTTTTCCCATACACTTTGCACACTTGCCAATGAATCTCTATCGGTTTTAAAATTTTTGCCAACAAAAACAAAAACGATCACACTTCGCAACTGGCTTGATTTTTTAAAGGAGCGGCCATTTTGGATTTAAATAAAAAAAAAAATAAAAAAAAACGGGCGGGGCGATGATGCTCTTAGTGTCACGCGTCGCTTAAGATACAACACTGCCCAAGTGACATTTTTGGCAAAATTGAGATTTTTGCATCTCTTTGGAAACATAACTTATGCTTTTTACATGTCCTTGCGACGTAGTTTAGTGAAAATCCATCAGAATTCGCTGCTATCTTGATTCTTCTAACACTGCCTATCTCACTAACCAAAAAAAAAAAAAAAAAACACTGCCAATATCCACATCCACCAGTTTTGTTCTAGCATGGTGGTGAACAAGAGACGGATGTCTTTCTGCATAAGGTGAAACTTATTTACTATTTTGATTGATTAACATTGATTTTTAAAAGATCATAGATAGTGTTAGTTATTGTCTTGGTTATAAAACAAACATTTTAAGAGTCAAATTAATAGCTTAAAGTGTTTTTTGGAGATATGAGGAGTTATATCGTACTCTTCTTGTAATACAACACCGCCTATATCCCTCGCGAGTTTTTTGGCTCTCCTGAAAAGTTTGCGTTTTGTCACTTAGGCGGTGTTGTTTCTTAGGCGACGAACGGCTTTATAGCTCCCACTGAGGTCACGAGCGCCCTCATACCTAAATATAGGCAATACGCGCGCGCCTAGCGGTGTAAGACAGAAACGTTCCTTACTTTCTGAATAGCCCTCGTACATCATAGGTTTCATTTTCACAAAGAATACATACATATTAATTTTAACTAGGCCCTATTGTATTCAGATGGTGAATGTTTGACAGCTGTTAATGCTATAAAGTACAATTTATTCTCATCCAATTTTATTTTTTGTCGTAATAATTAAGGTACAATACCTTAACTGTCGTCAATCCAACTAGTTTAGCGATGACTAGTTTCAGGAGCCAGGCAACATTGTCCAATCTTCTAAAATGTCGAAGTTGAGTCCACTGATGAACATTGTGTAGTCGTCATGTTAAAATTACACATAACTTACAGGGGTGGAAAAAAGTCTGGAAATGATATAAGATCTTTAAAAGTATTAAAATAATAAAACTAAAACTTTTGCAAATTGTTTTTGAGTGACAAAGTCTACTTCCTAATAAAACTACTTTTTGTCCTTGGATCTACAATTGGGGACAGTCCACAAGTAGTCAGTATAAAATATTAAATGTAAGCATAGGTCAATATACTATACTGTAAAGGTCTTTAATGATAGAGAACAATGCTGCAAACCCGGCAACAAAAAGATGATTGAGTAAAAAATAGTAGGCGATCAAACTTTGCATTAAAATCATATTGCTGAAAACAATAAATGTAATAACTCTCGATCCACTTGATGTTTTGAGGTCGGGTTTGTAGCAAATTGCTCAGAGAATGCAAAAGTTCTTTAAATGATATATCATATGATGTTGCCTAATGCAGTTTCCATGATGTTTTAATGTACTAGGCCTAAGGGTGCTGCATTCTGGTATGAGTTTATTTAAGGTAAACCGCCCAAACGCCGAACGGTTAAGGGAGGTTATATTGTAAACGTGAATTTTTAACAATTTTGGTAAGGGTTATGATAAATTAATGGGTTTCAATCAATTGTCAAAGAGTAGCTTGTTAATTTAATACCATAAACAACAATTTATGAGCGTTTTAAATGTATATCAACGTATATAATTGACTACCGAACGATCCGAATGAACAGCCCAACACCGAACGGCGACTGCTCCAACACCGAATGCGAGCTATCCAATACCGAACGGCGTCTGTAACACCACGTGATGATCGCATAACAATACCGAACGGTATTAAAATCAAGTTTCAAGCTGCTGTAAATCTTAGTCTTAGATAAAAAACACAACAAAACTCACCTTATATTGACAAGTCAGCTGGTAACTAAAATTCCGCTTCCAATGCCATTTCGATATAATAGAAAAATCTTGTATCAATCACCATTAAGAGTCTTCATGAGTCAAAGAGTAAGTATAGAATATATATACATATAATATGTTTTTTATTGCTTTTCTTGATAACATTAAGTTGAAGCACAGAAGAAAACACATTATAAATATTTTAAATAACCAAAAAGTCATTGCTCTGATCTTAAATATAATAGACACTAACTTAAGTTTATATACAATATATACAAAAATTACTTTCTCACTATCTTCTTATTTGACAGTTTATGCACGGATTTTTTCTTTGAAAGAAAAAAATCCTCTCCTTTCCATTATGGGGGCACTTAGAATTTGAACGATTTCTGACAAAGGCACTTCATCATCGAAATCTTCTTCTTCAGGCCAACTGAATTTGTTTCCACGTCTGCATAGAAATTTGATCCCGGCAAGATTGTTGTTCAGCACTTTTATTTGCCCGGGAAAAAATTGTTTCTGTCCATCTACTATGTATGGTACAACGACCCAACTATTCACACTCAAAGATTTAAGTTCGTCGGGATTGATTGGTTCTGGTTCATTATTTTCTTCGTCACTTGTGGAGCTCATTTCGTCATTTTGAATTTCTTTTTTTTGTCGTTTCTTGTTGATATCTTTTTCCTTTTTAATATGTTTTTTATTTTCACGAATCATTCGTTTGAGTTCTCTTTCCTTTTCCATTTGTTTTTTCTTATCTTCTTTCTTTTTTATGTACAGCTTATAACTTTCTCCCGTTACCACAGCAGGTGTTGGCTCCCTTACTTTAATTTTTTTCTTCAACGAAGTGGGTGAGGGATAGGTCAAGCATCTTTTGAATGGCGATGGCAAAGTTACATTGATTTCTGATGTCGAAGTCGATGGTATTGCTAGGTCTATTACTTGTTTTTCTGGTGTAGACATTTTTGAATGATCTTCATTCTCTTGAGTTGTACAAGTTCCTGGCATATCATTTGAATGTGTAAGGTTGCCTGTTGTGCTATTTTGGATGTCGGTGACAGATACCTGAAAAACGCACGCACAATTATCAGTAAAATCATTAAGGACATACTAAAAAGGCGCGTTTACATTAGTGTTGACAACCACAAGTTGTCAACTTTTTCCTGGTTTTTCTATAAGGCTTAAGTTCACAACATTTAGTTATCAAATATGGTGTAAACGCACCTTGATAGAGATATCAAACAAGCCATTATAAGCGTTGAAGTCGCAGAGTAACATGACGATAATTATTAACATGTTGAAGGTTGATATGGCTTTAAAGCTCTTCACAGAATTGAACCACGACAAAACTCTAAATAAGTCCTAATTAAGTTATCAACGGGTAAAATGGAATTCTGAATTTGCCTAAAAGTTGATATTTAAGACGGATTAAATCTCAGACCAATTATCTTTTCTTTATATTGTATTCAAATCCAGCTGATTTCAACCCAGGTGGAAGAAAAAGTTACATTTGACATAGTCACTAGATAAATAAATTAATAAGATTAAAATAAATTATACGCACCTGAATACTGATTCCTTGGTCTAAATCTTTGAATCCAAGGTCATCAATGATGGTCTGGAGGCCGGATTCATCCAAAGCACCTCCATCCCCCTCTGCAATTACTCGGCCCTCAATTAATGTTTGCTCAATGCTGACTTCCTCGGGCAATTCGTTGGCCAGTGGAAGAGCCAGGACATCATCAACGGCTTCTTCATCTGACGTTAAGTTTGACACATCACCATTAATGTCGCCAACAGAAGACAGAGGGGTTGAAGAAGCTAGGGTGCTAACAGGGGTAGAAGATTGAGCATTTTCTTTGGTCTTCTCCAATCGTTTCTTTTCATCTATTTGCAGATATAATTCCGAAAGTTCTATTTTCATATTGTTCCATAGCTCGAACAATGACTCGTCTCTAACATCAACCAAATTTTGGTTGAAGTTTCGAATTTTCTCTAACCCAATTTTCACTTCGAAGTAGCTCAGATGGCTTCTTACTTCTGAGGCCTTCCTTTCAAGTTCAATCACAGTAGTGCCTGAAGTGCCATTGGCTTTTTTTATGATTAGGTTGTAATTCACCTTGTTAGGGTCCAGGCTATCAAGGCCCGTAGCTCTGAACCCACTAGCAATAACCTTGCTATCCAGGTTGTCAAGCACTTTTTGTAGCAGGGGAGAAAACTCATCCTTTCGCATACGCCTTCCATCGTTGTCAAACCGCCATTCGCTAACAGCCTTCTTCCAATCTACTTTTAGTGCTCGGAATACCGCTACATCCAATGGTTGTAGAAGATGTGTTGAGTTGGGGTCCAAAGCCACCACCTCAATTTCATTTTTTGAGCAGTATTCCGAAAGGTAAATGCTCATATGGGAGGTGTGCCCGTCTATGAATAGGATGACAGGGAAGGGTATATTTTGGTCTTTGAGCCAAGGGTGGAAAACGTTGGTAATGTACTCAAAGAATGTTTCTCTGGTCATCCACCCTGACTCGGATTTGCCCAACCCCCACCCCCCAGGAAAACTCCTACAAATCTGAGCTGGGACACGTTCGTATTTAAATACGACGCTTGGTGGGGCCATCTCTCCCGCAGCATTGGCATTTACAAGTACAGTGAGACACTCTTTCTCATCATTCCCAGTCTGTTGATAAACCGCCTTTTCTCCTTTTTTGGCCAACACTTTTTTCCCTTTGGGACATAGGAAAAAGGCGGTTTCGTCGGCGTTAAAAATACGGCGTGGATCTTTGAAAGCATCAAGGCGGTTTTTACTTTCTAGGTACGCCTTAACCTCATCAAACCAAGCACGAATCTGGGCTTCTGTCACATTTGCACGTGACGACGTTAGGGCCTGTGACACCCGCTGGGCAAGGACAGGGTGACGAGACAGGAAGAGGTTGTACCATCTTTCACCGGGCTTGTTATCTTTGAACTGGTTTGGCCGGTTTAAATCTTTAATAACCCTTGCCACGCTGTCAATCAGCTGGTCCTTCGTTACGGGGAAACCAGCTTTCGCCAAATCCAGTACCCACTGCACAATGTGGTCCTCCTCCTCCTTACTTAGTACCGTGGGACGACCAATTGGTACTTCTTCCTTGTACTTCCCAGTCAATTTGTCATGTAGTGTTGTTTTTGGTACTTGAAAACAACGGGAGGCAGCAGAAATCGAGAACCCCTCCTCTCGTATAGCTTTAAGAGCTTTTTGGATGTCTTCTTGCGTGTATCGCTGTCTAGCTGTTGGTCTGCTCGGAGGAGGCATCTTTCTGAAAACCATAAAACACAACTAGTAACACAAAATCAGTACTTAACTTAAAATGTTAAGTATTGCTTGTGTTAACGTTAATGCATTTTATTCCGTTAAAATAGCTTTGACGTTATAATATAAACACATTTATTAAATGTGATTAAAAACATTACATGTTATATGTCAAAAATTTAATATGAAACTATAAAAATTAAATTATATTAACTTATGGCAAAAAATATCATAATGACTGTTTAAAGTTTGAATAATAACGGCCGTTCGGAATTGGGAAGCATCGCCAACGTAATTCCCGAACGATCGTTCGGTATTGGAAAGACCGAGGCTGATAGCCTTCCTAAGTCCGAACGCTTTCAAATCAGTATGTAAGTAGTAATTTTACCTCTTATATTACTTAAAACGGTCATTAATATGTATTCAAAGTGATTAACAATAAAAATATACAATTGGATAACATACATTTATATATATTGTTACTAAACTTACCTTAGCGGTTGAATGAAAGCAGAAGCGCGAACAGGACGAACTGTCAAACTCGGACTGTCAGCTGATCCACAGCCTTCCAAATCAAGGTTTCCAATTTTACGAACAAAATCGGTGGTTGAGTAAAGATGGTAGTATTTACCGAAAACAGTGCCGATCGGCGTTTTAACGTATGGTGACCGGCAGTCTTATTATTTCGTTGTTAAAATAGATTGTTCGGTATTGGGCGGCGTTCGGCGTTAGGGCGGTTTACCTTAACACGTTCGCTACCACAATGTTAAAAAAAAATCGTAATCACAGCCCGCCGCCGCAATTTTGCGGCGGGCGAGTTCTACTGAGAGCCCACCGCCGCATATCTGCGGCGGGTGGGCTCATTAAAATAGGCTGCCGCTGCATATCTGCGGCGATGGTTCCATGATACTAAATACGAAATTTCTTCAGTGCGGTCTGTTTTAATGGTCAGACAGTTTAGGCGCGGTCTACGGGATAGTCTGCCGCATATGTGCGGCGCTTGGTCTGTGGCTAAAACGATTACTGACGTCACTAAAATGTTTTACGTATATTTTTATTTAATGTATTTTTGAAAGTAACATTTTTTAACGTATTTGATATCTGTTTACACAAATATTCATCAAATCTCTTATATGACACATTGAAAAAAGTTTATTGTGTAAGAAAAATGTATAAACATTTGCATTTTGTAAACTTGTAAAACATCATAATTATACTACGTAAATGAATTGTAAACAACTCTTTTTGTAAACTAAATATTTCAATACAATGTTTTTATGTATAAGCCGTATTTTATTTTTCGCTTTTCAAAGGTTATGACTAAAAATAAGGTTATATTAGTGCCGACGCTAACATGCGTCACTTAGTCTCTGACCATGGGCCGCAAATGTGCGGCGCTAAAAAAATTACCAAAAATGAAGAGAAAATAGTATATATTTTTTTATTTAATGAAATTAAGATATTTTGAAGTGTGAAAACTAATTTTGGATGGTTTCTATTCGTGGTCTGTGGCATAAGTCACAACCACTAGGGCCGGTCTACAGGGAAGTCCATGATTATTTTGGTGGGCTGTGGGATTGGCCTGACCGCCGCATATATGCGGTGGCTGGTAGCGAACGTGTTAACTAAATAGTCATAATCACCTGTTAAAAATACTGTAAAAAAAATCTATATGTATATTATTTAATTTTTGCAACAAAAGAACAAACTTTGGTAGGCCTATAAAGAAATGTATTGGATTTAGTGATTAGTAAATGGTGTAGGCTTATAGAGGAAATATTGTTTTCGTCCATTGTTTTCAATTTGAGTTGTTGGTAGATTATTAGGTTGAGCCCAAAAAATTGCATGTGTGTGTGTGATTATATAATATCATTTACTAATTCATTTACTGCTTATAGGCCTAATGGAAAAAAACACATGTTTATTCTGTCCGGAGCAAGTGCTTTGACAGTTGATCAGCAGTTTCCATCAACTGTTTTGTTTTGATTTTAAACTCCATAAGACCAATGTTAAAATTTCTTTAATTTCAATTCAAGATTAATACGAAATAAGGTTTTTCCTATCATAGAGACTTATATATATATATATATATATATATATATATATATATATATATATATATATATTTTGTTTTTATACCAAAACTAAGTTATTTGCAAAGTTTCAAGGAAATCGTTTGAGCCATTTTTGAGGTCTGTGTGCAAACATACATACAAATATACCTTACTCGTATTAAAGTGTAGGATAGTGATAAAATAAAAAAATAAGAATGAATAAGCGAGAGATAGTAAAAGTAAAACATAAAAATTTTATGAGAATTATAATAAATTCTAATCAGTCCTACTTATAATATAAATGTTGAATGAATAGAGAAAGGAAAAAATGCAACAGTCACAATTCCCCAAAAGACTACATTGCCTTGTTGATGAGAAATTTCTTGAGTTAGGGCCTAATTTTTAAATTTTCTCAGTGAAACTTCTGATCTAAAACCAATCGGGAGCTTATTGAAAAATTTAGAACCATCATAACTTACCTAGGTTTTTCAAGAAGTTAACAAAAAACAGCACATACTTCAAAAGCTTGAAATTACAGATTCTGACATATAAAAATTTCCTTATATTAAATTTAGATAATGGTTAAGCTTGTAAAGATAATGTGATTCTCACAACATACATTCGCCTAATTTTAAAGTTCCTTGTACGTTGTTTGAGACTAACTGGCCCTCAAAAGATCTAATAGGCTACAATTAATTTGAAGTTAGCCTATTGCATTTTTATTTCAGATTATAATATGATTTTTAAGTTTGATCTTGACTTATTTCAGATTATAATATGATTTTAAAGTTTGATTTCTGACTCAGCCCACATTTTGAGATGGGTATGTGGATGTTTACTTACAGATGTTTTAAAATTGAAATAGATCTATCTTTTTATTTCTATAAGGGTTTCGTCTGTTACGTCCCTTTTTCTCTCGACCTATTGAACCGATTTTTAAGATTGAGGTGTCATTTTAAAGCTTAGGCTATACCGCAGTGACGAATCGTAATTATAAAGGTCATATTGTTTCGGGCTTCGCCCCCCTCGCCTTTGATTAATTTCTAGAGGGCGCTTTAAAATGTTGACCAACTTTTATTGCAAGTTCTTTAATGTGAATTGTAATTTAACAGCTGATTACCTTCAGATGAATTTTAAAAGCCAGATAGTAAACAAAAATAGATCTCTGTCACTTCATAATCAACATTCATGTACTGTAGGTGAGTTTCACTCATAAAGAATCATAAAATGCACAATTTGCGCACGGGCCACCTCGTATCAGTTAATTTTACAATAGCAATAGGTGGATGATGTTCTAGCGATAAGTGGGCATACCGGCATAGTAAACAAGCTATTACTGCACGTGAGATAGTGGGTTGAACAAGCAAATCTTAATACTGTTACCAAAATTGAAATTTTCCACTTAAAACATCATGGCAAAGTTAGAGCATTCATTTAGTTCAGGGATCCTCACTGGGATTTCTTAGAGAGCAATTTGGTTTCAATTAAATTTTCCTCAGTGCTGCAGGCAGTGGCAGCTCGTGATTGTACTGATGGGTGTTTACATTCATGTTGTTTGGGGGTATGGATTATTCCCCATAGGGAAAAGGGGGGTCTGGGGGCCCTCCCCCGGGAAATTTTTGCAACAAAAGAACAAACTTTGGTTTATACAGGAAATATTGTTTTCGTCCATTGTTTTAAATTTGAGTTGTTGGTAGATTATTAGGTTGAGCCCAAAAAATTGCATGAGTGTGTGAGAGAGAGGAGAATGTGTGTGTGTGTGTGTGTGTGTGTGTGTGTGTGTGTGTGTGTGTGTGTGTGTGTGTGTGTGCGTGCGTGCGTGTGTGCGTGCGTGCGTGCGTGCGTGCGTGCGTGCGTGCGTGCGTGCGTGAGAGAGAAGAGAGAGTGTGTGGGAGTGTGAGTATGTGTCAGCTACCTCCATTTAGATGAAATTTGAGCTTTAGGTCCTAATCCATAATAATTTGAGGCCCTCAAAAAATATGTAAAATTCAGTGGTTCTATTGATTTTGTTTGTTGTTAAACTTGGCAACTTATCAAGGATTAAAAGCAAAATAAAATGACACCACCCACATCTCAAAGAAAATTCACATTCAAAAGTTATAGTTTAAAAATATACATGTTAATATTAAAAATATTTTTTTTGTTCACCTACTATCTAAAGCCGTATTTTACTCCTTTGAATAGTGTACTAAAGTACTATAGTAGGATTCACGAAAATAGTCCGATGAGAGTCGGTACATTGTTGCCAAATTTATCCTGAAACAAATTTTTATAATGTATTACACATGGTAAACATAACGAAAAATGACAACATTGCAGGGCGAGAGGGGGTGAGGGGGGACACAGCTGTTAAAATTTCCATTGGACTATTTTTGTGCATTCTACTATAGTTTTTATTTTTACCCCATGCAACTCGAATACTTAATTTTTCTACCAAGGAAAACTCAACTTTTTTGTACCACGGGGCTAAAGTTAGATTTTAAAATCTTTTAACAAGTATACTCCATTTAAAAAATTTTGTTAATACAAATAAGTCAAAAGAGTTTAAGTAATTAAAGTTAGAATAATCAACAGAAATAGATTTAATTGTTGTTCATTGAAAGTTGTAGTAAAATTACTAAGTTATAAGTTAGTAATTATAAGTTAGCTTGCAATTGATTATATATTGATTAGACCTCTTTGACTTCTCTTATGGGATTAATTGAACCTTGTATTTTAAACCAAAAGAAGTGGCAGGTTTAAAGGTGTACAGTGCGTACATCAGTTTAACCCTGGCCATGAGGACTTTGACAAATAAGTATTTTTTTTATTTTTTTTAAATTTTTTTTTATTTTTATTATTTTTTTAATTTGAATACACTAACATTTAATTTTATCAGTAACGTATGTCCTTTTCAGTAGATTGTGATAATAAACTTTTAGCAAGTTTAAACAAAATACTTTTGTAAATGGAATGGCAATATACTCTGATTAATTAGGCCATATTTTGTTTTGATTGCAAATTAAGCAGGTTTATCCTTGATATATTGTTATTTTCACTCGGAAACAATGAACCTAATTGTTTTTTTAGAATATTTAAGAAAGTGAATTAAGTTCATCCCTTGTTAAATGTTCAAATATCCTTTCCTGTAATGATAAATTATGTCTAAGTAGTGTGGAAAATAACTTAAAACTTTTATCTCTAACTGGGACAGTTTAACCTTGTTGACACTTAAACCAACTGATAAAACATAAATGAAAGAATATTATCTTTTTAACAGGGTTTGCTTGCATTGCGTGTGTGGATACTTGTTGTGAAGTATCGTATTCAGATAAATTGGCTCATTGACAAACATATTATTTGATGGTTCAAAAAAACAAAAACATTGATTGTTAGTGTACTTAGTCAATGGTAACACAAGCAATGAAGAAATTAATTGTTTTGAAATCGACCAAATGATGACAGTAAATGTTGTGATTGTGTAAAAGTAAAAAGATTTGTTGAAAATAAACTTTGTTAAATAAATTGAGCTCATCTGTTACACAGAATATTTTCTTTTAGGTCAATTATGGATGACGATGATTTCCTTATAGACCATCAAGGGGCAAAGATGCTCTTTGAAGCAATGATGTATGCGGGGGGTTTTAGATTAGGATACAGAAGAGAAAGAAGATATAGTACAAGTCCTGAATTATCACCTATAAGAAAAAGGAGTGTTTCCCCGGAGGAGTACAGGAAAGGAGGTTAGCATCGTTTACTCACTGTGTTTTTATTTAGAGATATCATAACCTTATATTTCAACAGGTGCCTTGGTTGAAATCTAGTCAGTACCTGTTTGATACAGTAGATATATTAGAGTTGAATCCAGGACTGTTATTTTTAATGAAGTTATATAATATTGTTGACATGAATTATTATTGAGTTAAGTTTCTGAAATTTTTCTTTTTCCTTCCAATCTTTATTCTCAGCATTTTCTCCAAGAGGTTATTTTATACAGTCAACTCCCTCTATTAGTATTTAATGTTGTAGAATAACCATTGACTAAATAAACTTGTGTGAATAGACTTCTGATTCAATGTATTTTGTTTGATACCGAAATGTCAAAGGTTCGTGTTTGCCACAACAAAGGTGTTGCATTTGATGTTGTTAAACTATTCAGCTGGATTTCCAGTGCTGGAAAACACTTTGACACATTCACACAACCCTCATTTATAAAATGTTTCATCCTCTGTGATTTACCTATCATTTGTCACTTATTCTTCCTGTTTTTCGCGGAAAGATTGCGCCACTCAATTGGTTTCAAACATTCCTATGCTATCAGAAGTCTATTACATACAATAGATAGTGTATACAGTCAATGGTAGTTCCATTAAAGTAATTAAATAAATAGGCTATCTATCTGGATGAAATTGGGAATTTGATTTTTAATCTAACTCAAAATATTTTTCATCCTATAAAAATATTTTTTGCAATAAACCCCCTGACTGGCCTTACCAAAAAATTTCATTTTTATAGTTTTTAAGAGCTTTAAGGAACTTTAAAGTGACTTTGCAAGACATAAACTATTAGGCCTAGCAAAAACTTAAGTTTACCAACTTTTACTATTAAATTTAGGCTAACCTTGTTGCTCACAAACAAGAAAAAAATTTAATGCTAAACTAACGACTTATATTGCTTTATAATTAAGTTCTCAATGATTGTGGTAGAGGCCAAAATCACCATCTTGCAAAAATCTTAAAAGTCCCGGACAAGTAACAACCTTGGACCAGACACTGAATGTACACTCTAAGGGAGCTATTACTCAAGGACACACTGTCCGAGACACTTTTTGTGCTTGTGGCTGTTGATTTACATATACTCAGTTTTTCCTGGTATAATAACAACAGGAACTGTTAACTTGCCACGCATTTATGGCTTGCCATCTTTGACAAAGTGCTTGTAAAAACAATTTTGTAAATACACATGACATGGGCATTTTAATAGTTGGACTTTTTATATGTGCCATAAATGCATGGCATCTGTTCCATTGATTTATTTCAAATTTACAGGACATTTTCTTTATATAAATGGTTTTTTAAAATTAAAACAGAATTCTTCAAAATACTAATCACTAATAAACTGTCCATTTTCTTCTGAATTTTGAAATCTTGCCTAAACTTTACGTAATTTTTATTTAATGTTCCCCTGGAACCAAACAGAAGACCAATTACATTAATTATTTTGACTCCATATTTCTCTTCAAAGTAAGGTTTTGTTGGCAAATAAATATTTTTCTTTTCCTGGTCGACTTCGTCAGGTTGGTTGATGCCCGTCTCAAACCTTACTGTGGGGTCAATAATCCACGCCCATTTATTTCTTTGATCAATGGCAATAATGTCAATCCGGCGTGTGCTTCCGCTTTCGGAGGTACAGGTTACAGGTTACTTCTTCGTGGACTTCATATTGTTTTCGTAATTCTTCAGCTATAATTTTTCGGACGTCATTATGCCGTTTGTTGATCAGAAGTTCACCGTGCCTGCAAGAGCCCAACACATGTGCAAGTGTTTCAATCTCGTTACAGTGTCTGCAACGGTTTGTGTTGGGACACCTTCCAGGCACGGATCTCACGGATACAACATTGCATGTCATCTTCAGACAGTCCCTCCACTCTGAAGCTGATAGTCCTCTTTTATTATAAATCCACGAATTGGCACCTGGAACCTCCTTGAATAAGCAGACCCCTTTGCCTTTTTGTGGGAGAGCAGACCAGATATTAAATTCTTTTTCTTTAAGTTTTGCTCTTACATGGAGTCCTTTAACCTTTTCTATTTGCCGTTTGTTGATCAGAAGTTCACCGTGCCTGCAAGAGCCCAACACATGTGCAAGTGTTTCAATCTCGTTACAGTGTCTGCAACGGTTTGTGTTGGGACACCTTCCAGGCACGGATCTCACGGATACAACATTGCATGTCATCTTCAGACAGTCCCTCCACTCTGAAGCTGATAGTCCTCTTTTATTATAAATCCACGAATTGGCACCTGGAACCTCCTTGAATAAGCAGACCCCTTTGCCTTTTTGTGGGAGAGCAGACCAGATATTAAATTCTTTTTCTTTAAGTTTTGCTCTTACATGGAGTCCTTTAACCTTTTCTATTTGTATAGGTTTGAAATCCAAAAATGTTAAATCCATACATTTTAAAATGGTGTCTTTTACTGTTTCATATGAGCGTGGTAATAAATTTACTTTAGAATTTTCCAAAATTACACAAACATTAAATTGTTGAATATATGCTTCCCAAGTGAGTCGCATAATACCTAACCCTTTATATTTCTTGTCTGAATATAGAAAGCTATTTGGTGTGTCACTTGGCAACTGTAATATTTCCTTTACACTGCTCCTTATTAATTTATCACCCTCCTCAAGGAATTTTCTTGGAATTCTCTGACTTTAGCATTTTGCAACGGATAGATTAGGGTGGGAGAAATGTATTGGTTCAAAATATTTAACTTTTGATCTCCAGAAAGAAGGGTACTTTGACTAAGGTTATTAAGTTTTTCTGATAATTTCACCAAGATTTCGTTTGAATTAAAAATTAAATTTTCGGATATGTTTACTCCAAGATACTTTATTGATTCACCATGCTCTATAGATTGTATTTCTTCGTTTCCAATTGTTAAATTGCATTTCTGTATTCGTCCACTTTTTATACAAATTGCTTGTGACTTTTTAATATTTATATTCAATCCTATTTCATTAAATCTATTAATCGCCATTCGTGTTAATATTTCTGCAGACTTATGGTTATTAGCTACCAAAACTGTGTCGTCCGCAAACCCCAATACTGAAACGGAATTAGCATCCTCCTCCAATTTAATCCCATATTCATTACAAACATCAGGTTCCGAAAGTTCATCCAGGATATGATTCGTGCTCATGTTGTATAAAAGTGGAGATATTGGGGATCCTTGGAAAACTCCTTTTTCAATATTTATATATTTAGTCTTTTTTAATCCTACTTGTATTTGTGTTTCATTATTAGACATTAGATTTATAATTAATGTTTTTAGTTTGCTTGGGATGGAAGAGGCTTCAATTGTTTTACTTAAATGATTGTGACCAACACTATCAAACGCCTTTTCTACGTCCAAAAACACTAATGTGGCATCCGTTTTATCCAGTTTCGTCTTTTCTAATACTCTCTCCAAAATCTTAATGTTAACTTGGCAACCAGGTGAGTTAGCAAATCCTCTCTGGTTTTCATTTAATACTACGAACTTTCTCATTTCCTTCTCAAAAACCCTTTCAATAGTGCGTCTAATCACTGATGTAATAGATATTGGCCTCCAATTATTTAAGTCAGATACATCTCCCTTTTTAAATATTAGAACTGTTCTGGCCTTTCTTAGAGATTTTGGAACGTACCCTGTGTTTAGCATTCTATTTGCCATAGTTGCGAGGATCATTGCTACATTTTCATTTTTAAGTGTTCTCATTATCACTCTGTCAGGGCCTGATGCCGTGTCACTTGACATTTTTTTCATAGCAAACAATATGTCATGTTTTGTGATAGTGCGGTTATATTCCCTATCCAGCTCAATTTTTTCTAAATTAGTTAGCTTACTCTCATAATATTCTCTAGTGCATTCATAAAGTACTCTTGAATGTCTTTGATATCACGTTTACACTGATGTTGATTTCTTTCGTTTAGTACTTTTCTTACAGCTTTCTTCCTCTGATTGTAGTATAGATATTGAGTAAGTTGATATTCGTATTTTTTAAGCCTTTTCTCCTTTTCACGTTTTGATTTTCTTATCCGGGATTAGTTGTGTCTTTATATTTGTGAGTTTCAGGTCTAGGAAGTTTATTTTTTCTCGCTTCATAATATTTTTGAGCTGGATGCTTAGGGCCTGGGAGTTTATGTAATAATTATGTAATGATTGTGGTTATGTAATAATTATTGAAAAGAACTAATTTTTATCTTTTGTTCATTAATGTTTTCAAACCACAGACCCCAACTATGCCAAGTTATTCCTTAGGTAGAAACAAACAACATTTATTAATAACTCTTGAATTCTAGAATTTACTCCTGTTTGCATGGTTTGTTATACATATTTATTTAATGTTTATTCAGTAAAATAATATTTTTGTCTTTTAAATGGCTTAGCATATAAATGTGACTCTTTGTTCAATGATTTAAGACTAACAACTAACATTGTAATTAAAAAGAATATTTAAAACTTGTAATATAACCTCTATTCTTTTGTTATTTTTTGGCAAAAGTATTGTATGATTTGGGCTCAAAAGGCGTCCAATTTCTCCCAATGAACAGCTTAATCCATTTTAAAATTCAAAATCAAAATTTACGGAATACTCTGTATGTCGGATAGAATTCTCATTGGAAATTCCATCAAGTCAGCGTGCTGCATGTTGACCTCATTATGATTACATCGAAGACACCATAGCTATAATTCAAATACATGTAAGAAACTGTCATCGCAGTAGTAGTTTTCCGTAAATATTAAGATTTTTAATCATAATTTATTTTTGTTTTATTCATTTTTAATTAATTATTTATTAAATCAATACAAGTCCAATAACATAAAGAAATAGACAATCGTCAAGAATTACAAATAAGTAAATATAGATAGAATGTCTTCGGAACATCTTCACTAGTTATGTTGAATCAGGGCCTGGAATTTTCAAATTATGTAAAACAATTGATGAACAAAAACTCACTGTCTAATAGCAATCCACTGTTTAATTGGTCCTAAAGGTGTTACTAGTAGTTACACTTCTCGGACCAACTGCAGACTTCTATTAGACAATAAGTCTTTTACCATTATATTAAGTAAGTCCCTACCGCCAGTAGTTACAAAACAGTTGAGTTTAAGTGCTATTTAATCAGTAATTCAGACCGTTCCACCATAGCGTGCTAAAGCAAGGGTTAGAGTAGGCTGAAAGAAAACTTGGGAAAACGGTTGTTGTATGATGTTGATTAGTATAGTACCTGGGGGCCGAACTTTTGCACAGTAAATTTACCCAGCTATATAAAGGGATGGACAAGTCTAACAATTTCTTGAATTTTTCAAGAAATTTTAAATCTTGTTAAACGTGACAGGATTTTTTTCTTGAGATTTTTTAAAACGGGAAATACTTTGTGAAGAATGTTACAAAACGGTAGGCCTATAAATAATCTACGAATTGCTAGGCCTATTCTACTAGCAATTTAATACTGAACGATATGATTTTGAAGCCAAGTGAAATGTTTTATTTCCTATTCGTACATTTACATACAAAATTTTTACGTAGTTAAAAAATTGTTTTTCTAGTTTTTATTTATCATTTTAGTCTGATACCTTAATACCTTTAAATGGGGACCTAACTAAATAGGTACCGTAGTTTAAGCCAAGTATGAATGAGAGATGAATGTAGGATGATTGTGGTGCGATCTTGTAGTGTATGTATATGGTTATACAGGGTGATTCACGACGAAGTGCAGAAATTTCGGCAGCTGATTCTACACATGAAAATAAACGAAAAAGGTCATATAAACATATGTCCAAAAATCTTTCGTTTAGCCGCTAGCCGCCATTTTGTTTTTTACATGTAATAATTTTTATCTCCCTAATGAATTGATGGATTTACTTCATATTTGGCATAAATCTTTATCACAATAATGGTAATTTCCAGAAAAATAATTATTATTTTCCGATGTCTATTTTCAAAATGGCGGCCATTTTGAATTTTTAAACTCAAATTTCTCAAAAACGGCACATTTTGTCAAAATTTTATTTCAGACAAAAAAGTTGACAAATTAAATTATCTAAACAACAATACCAAGTTTGTAAAGATCTGACCACAAATAACGGAGTTATGGAGTTTTTGCTATTAGAATTGCATTAATTATAATGCAAAATCCATGTTTTTTTTTGCAGTAAAATCCCAATAACTCCGTTATTTGTTGTTAGATATTTACAAACTTGGTATCATTGTTTAGATAATTTAATTTGTCAGCTTTTTTGTCTGAAATAAAATTTTGACAAAATGTGCCGTTTTTGAGAAATTTGAGTTTAAAATTTCAAAATGGCCGCCATTTTGAAAATAGACATCGGAAAATATTAATTATTTTTCTGGAAATTACCATTATTGCGATAAAGGTCCATGCCAAATATGAAGTAAATCCATCAATTCATTACGGAGATAAAAATTATTACGTGTAAAAAACAAAATGGCGGCTAGCGGCTAAACGAAAGATTTTTGGACATATGTTTATATGCCCTTTTTTGTTTATTTTCATGTGTAGAATCAGCTCCCGAAATTTCTGCACTTCGTCGTGAATCACCCTGTATGATTATGACTGTCATTTAGTATAATTTTTGTTTTGACATTGTATTTTTTAGAAGTATTGTTAAGCCTGACTAGTGTGAGACATATTTAACTGAATATAGCAAAAGAAGACACACCAAAAAGACAAGACTAAAATTGTAATTTAATACTTAACTAATAAAACTGGTGTTTCAGTCTGGTAAATTTTGCACTTTCAAATTTGTAGAGATTTTTCAAATTTTAAGGGCGACAAAAGATTGTCTTGATAGCGATGTGTAAGTCTGACAGGGGTATGTCCCACTTTTGTTGACTAAGCTCCCATTAAGAGATATACTCATGGGTGAAATTATATATTGTGATTGGGGGAAAGGTATTATTGTTAATACTACTATGGGAATAAAGCCCTGCCACATTGTGCTTTACCAAGAACAAGCTTCTTAATATTTTCAATCTGACTCTTCAATCTGACTCTTCATATTTACCTTCTCACTTCAATTCAGTAAAATCCACCAAATTTTTGGGCTTAGACATTGACTCAACTCTTTCTTGGCAGCAACATATCAACAACTTACTTCCTAGGTTAAGTAAAGCATATTATGCCTTACTTTCTCTATCCCAGACAGTTGACCTTCAAGTCCAAAGACAAGTCTATTTTGCTTACTTTCATTCACTAATTTCCTATGGAGTAATTTTCTGGGGAAACTCCACTGACTCTATTAGGGTTTTCCGAATGCAGAAGAGAGTCATAAGATTGATATCGGGTGCCGGACCTAGGGACTCCTGTAGACCACTTTTCCAAAGGCTTCACATCCTTCCACTTCCATCTATACACATCTTGCAATGCCTTCTTTTTGCCAGATCCAATTTAGACAAATTTTTCAAGAACAATCATAAACATCAATATGACACCCGGAATTCCAAAACATTGCAGTACCCAATCCATAGAACTACTTTTTTAGAAAAATCTCCTTCATACTTGTGTTTAAAGATTTATAACAAATGCCCCAAGCGCATAAAAGAGGAACTTTCACCCAAAAAATTCAAGAAGTTGGTGGTTGATTACTTGATTGGTAACTGCTTCTACAGCCTTTCCGAGTACCTGGATCACGACATCCCAGTTTTTTAAGTTGTATTTTCTCTTTTTCATGAATACAAGCAGTTTGTTAGTATTTTATTTGGTATTTGTATTACTTTATTTAAGTGTTTGTCAGTATCTCCCAGATGGTGAATCACATATGTACATAGATCAGGAATAGAAATAAGGAAAATTGTTATTGACAAGTCTACAGCCCAGGCAAACACTGCATGTAAGGGCGTGATTAGACACTGTACATAAATAAATAAATAAATAAATAAATAAAATAAATAGATGTTCAGTTAAAGTCCTATAATCAATTTGTTTAGCAAAATTTAAAATAAAATTTTATATTCTATGTTTGTGCAACTTATTGAAGGGGCCCTTGACATCAAAGTGCAGTAAAAGTGTTTTGAATTATTTTAGCCTAGTTATTTGTATGGTCTGAATTTTTGTTTTAATTTTGTGTAGTTTTCATCCTATCACGATAGGATACGTGATAGGATAGGATAGGCCACGGCCTAAAGTCCATTTTTTATTTTAAGCTTATTTGTCAAAGTTTTAAAGTTTTACTTTCGTTCTACTTTTGAGCAAAAGTGTCTTAATTTTTATGGTTCTGAAACCGCTGGACTCTCTGATAAATAGTAACAAAAACAAACTTTAACAATATTTGCAATTCTAAAGGATGTGAGTTTTCCAACGATCCATTAAAAAATTAAATTATTTCAGTAGAACTGTTGATTTTTCAGCCTAAGATTTTTAAACGTAATTACTATAATCTATATATACACAATTCAGTAAGAAAAATTTTAAGCATTTTACAAATGGCAGAAAGATATAAGGGGTCTCATATTTAAGGGCTCCCCCCCGTGCACTAAAGAAAAATATCGGATTAAAAAATATTGTGGAAATATAAAAAATGCAAAAAAAGTAATTAATTAGAATGATTTTACAACTAAAGTATCAAGATTCGGCGAGGGAATATTTTACACGTTTAAAAATTATGACGTTTCATGGGCTTTATATTTTTTTACACACTCATATTTTTGTATGTTAAGAATAATCACAACAATGAATTTATCCCATTGCACCTACTGTATATAACACAAGAAGAAAAATTGAACCTCTTCCCAAACAAAGATTCTACATTTTCCAAAATAAAACGTCTTATACAGGTGGCCTACCGGGTTTTGGAAAAAACCCAGATCATATTAAAAATACAAGTTGTCAAACAAAGTTTAATCAAAAGTTAAAAGCATATTTAATATATTTAGCTATACCTATATGATTTGAGTGAATTCTAAAGAAGTAAATAGCTTGTTTCTTTCCTCTTTTTTTTGCAATGAAAATGTTTTTATTATTCTGCACGAAATCAAACCGTTTTCCAGCTATTTTAGATTAAAAGTTTAAAACGTCTGCCATTTTGAAATTTTTAATTGGTCCATGTTGAATTTTTTTTTTCTACAGTAGGTCTCTTTTATTTAAACATACTTACCGAGTTTTATAAAGGTAGGTGAAAAAATGTTGAAGATAACAATTAAAAAAAAAAAAAAAAAAAAAAAAATACAAAGTGGCGGATATTTGGTATACAAAGCGTTTTTAGGAAAAATTTTATCCTTGATTTTCTCTTTATTTTGACCCATATAACCTATTCCCGGAGTTTTGCACTTTACTTATGAGACACCCGTATAGGCCTACTCCTGTATCGTAATCAATAAAGAACTTTGAATCTGATTCTGGATAAGATTTGTCCCCAAGTAGGCCTGTCAACTGTCATCAGACTATTTTTGTAAACTTTACTTAAGCAAATAATTGTTTCTTTTTTCAGAAAAAGAACTTTTACCCAGTGAACGGTTTCAAGGTAAAAAAGCAACAAACTATTTTGAATTAGCACAGAAAAATGCAGAAGAATTAATTAAAGAAGAGGAAGAAGCAAAAATGAAAGCAGAAAAGAAGAAGGCCAAAAAAGAGAGACAAAAAATGAAGAAACAGCAAGCAAAAGATAATAATCCTGGAATTAATTCAAACAATGATAGTTTAAAAAATAAAATATCTAGTGGTATGGAAAATTTAAATATTTCCTCTCCTTCGGAGCAGTAAGTATTAATATTAAATCACTTTTTTATGTAAATAAATGGAAGTTTTATGATTACATAGGGCTGTTATTAATACTTAGGTCAGCTATTTAAGCCAGTTCAGTTGATTAACAGTCCGTAATTAGTAAAAACTTGAAACACTTAAGAGATTATTTACTGGATGCAAATTTGTTGATTGATTATTGATATGCAAAGAAAAAAGAGAATACACATTTATCTATAAACTCTATCAATACAATATTTAAGTTAATCCAAACCTCATGTTCCAGAGAAGTTGGTGCCTTTGTTTAGCCATTCTTTTATGACGTACATAAATTAACTAACTATTTACTAATATGATTTGTATTTTACCTTTGTTTCAGAAAAGAAACAGAAGGGTTGGATGTTAATGCTGCTTTTGTTAGCAAAGCTGTAAAAAAAGCAAAAAATACTACAATAATTTCAGAGGAACCCAAAGCCAAACAAGAAGTCAAAGATATAAACCGCTTGGTAAAAAAAGCCCAGGAATATGAAAACAGTCAGCATTATAAAGAAGCAGTTCAATATTTATCTGATGCTATTAATTTAAAACCTCAAAGCGTAGATTTAATTTTAAAACGTAGCTTTTTATATTTTGAGCTTGCAAAATTTGAAAAGTAAGTGTTTGAAAAGTTTAAATACAGTATATAGGTTTTTTTGTGGTCTTTTGATATACAGTCAACTCCCGATTATCCGGGGGCGGGTAAAGCGGGTTGCGGATTACCCGGGGTCACAAAAAGTCAATTTCAACTTTATTTATTTTGTCAGTTTAGACAACAATACCATCATTTATTGATCTTATCATGTTGAAATTACTTGATAAGAATCATGTTGAAATTACTTGATAAGAAATCTCTACTAATTATTATTTGATTTATCAATGGAAAAAAGCAATGAAACACGGAAAATAATCCGTAAATTATTTTTTGGCATAATTGTGATCGTAGTCGTGTGGTCAGGGAGAAACGAGTCAGAGTGATGGCGTGGCGAAGCGGAGTGGGATGGGGATAGGGGCGCAATGGCGGAGTAATGACCTTGACTGCTAGAAACAACTGGTCGCCCTTCGGGATGTGCTAAAAATAGAAACCAAGAAATGTCCTATTATTTAGTTTCCTTTTCAGTGTGTAATCATCGTCTGATTCGTGTGTTGCTCAGTGACCCTTAGTAATTTTGTGTTAGCCTATATTATGCTAAACAACACATTTCAAAATGCATTTGTTTTGCATTTCAAGAAATGTTTGATGAAGTGACATTAAAATTTTATTTGACAAAGTTGTAAACTTATTAGCCTAATTTAGTAATTATCATAATTTTAAACAATTGGTTTTTTTTTTAAATTTTTATTAATCAGACAAAAGATAACCATCACTTGTCTTTGTACGCGTGCTCTTAACTTGAATAAATTATACCAAGCGACCCTCCCCCCCCCCTCACCCAGCGCTGGACCCTCTCCTACCCTACCAATTTAATGAACTCTGTTTTAACCATGGTTTTGAGTTATCCGGGACCCTTCAACCAGTCATTACCCCGGATAATCGGGAGTTGACTGTAATTTTGTTTTCTTAATAATATTAATGGCGTACAGATCTTAACTTCAAAGGTTATTTTTATTCTAAGTCTAAAAGTGGTGATCTGCAATGTGATGTACAGTACTCTGCGATGCACAAATTCGAATTTTAAAAGCATAAACCTATTGAAAGTCTTGATTTATGTTAAAAGTAAGGTTTCATTGAGATGCAGTGTAGCGGCTCTGATTCAAAGATAATAAACATCTATGAACCTTTGGTTCAGTTTTAGGTTTATTGGTTTGTCATTATTCAAAAATGAAATACTTTGAATACCAATTCTGTAATTCTGAGTTTTTTTGTCACCAGACTCGCTGGTAGGGTTTAGAAGTACCCGCAAGTTAATATTCTGGTATTTTATGTGTTGGCCACTAGGAGTGAGACTGGTATCCTTAACCCAGCCAAAGACATGTTTGTCAGTTTCCTTTGAAGAAGGATTCACGGGTTAAGCAGGTTTCTGTGTAAAACTGACAACAGTTGTTACTTCAATATTATTTTTATGTGACATCTGTGAAACTCATCAGACAATAGGAGTTGTTTGAAAACCTGTCCATATTTTTCTGAAAAGTACACATATGTGATGCTTTATTGTATTGTTCATAAGTACAATAAAAAATAAAGTAATCATAGTTAAATTGTTCTTAATGTACTCTATGTCATTGAAGAAAGTTGTAATGACAACCTACTTGTCATGCTAATGTAATTTTTATGATTCACTTTTGCAAATAATTAAAATTTATTTGTAAATCCGGACCAAAACCAATAAACTAAAAATTTACGGTGCAGTATGTTTTGAGCACAGCTATTTCTTGCAATCCATGACCTTAGAACAGTGCACAATGCCTTTTGTATGCCGTTTAGTGTTTCAGAATGATGCCAACTGTCACTCCGAATTCACACCTATCATGTGTTTTGCATATTAAGGTTTTAAGTCGGGTTGATTCTTAATGCTTCTTTGCTTCAGATTGTTCGACTTATTTTGATTATTGCTACTTTCATAGTTTACTTCTAATCTAATTATTTAAATATTAAATACTTAAAAATAAAAATGATCATGTGTTAAGTAATATTAAGGTATGACTTTTTGAGATAATATTATTACATCCTTAACTGTTTTGTGCTATTGGTTTTGGTTTGCCTTTCTGCTACATTCCAAGGCTTTATTAAAACTAAGTCAATCCATAATTATTTATACAGGTATTTTAGAAAAAATGTGTATATAATAAATATATAATTTTTATAAATACTGTGAGCATTTTCATACATCAGATTTTTTCACGTTAAGTTTTTCACTTTTCAAACTCACTATGCCTAATTATTTTCTAAACTAAAAAAAATGTTTTACAGATCAATAAGAGATGCCAAGAAAGTTATTCAATATGCACCAAACAATCCACATGCTTATTACCGTCTTGGGGAAGGACATTTTGCTTTATTAGTGAGTATTCTCAGCATAGGATATATTGTAATTATTTCACCAACACGCATAGGCGTTGCGTGACTTAAGCTTTTTCTTTGGGGGGGGGGGAGGGGTTATGAGAAGGAAATCAGCACTGTGATGTGCAATAATCAGTATTTTTTTTTTTTTTTCTTATACAACTTTCCCAAAAATGAGCGAGGTGCATGTGCAACTTCATGCCCCCCCTTCCCCACAACGCTTCACCTATGCTGCTGGTGCCATGTTTGTAGTAATAATAATTTTTAGTCGTTTTTTGGGGGGAGGCTGGGAACAAATGAATTGGTTATTAAGATCAAATGTTATCACTCAGAACAGACTAAGAAGTTTATTAACAGTTGGTTGCACGAGGTGTGAGACAGCCCACCAGGATTTGTGCTACACATGGGCAGTTTAACAGCCTGAATTTGAAATGAAGACTTTAGTAATGATTTTACTGTATATCATTATAATGATGAATCCACGCCATGTGTCACGAGATAGAGCTAACCTGTGCATATACAGCACAAATTGTGGCGGACTGCCTCACGTCTCGTGCAACCAACTGTAGGAGCCTAACTTCCTTTATATACAGCTATATCATATGGCTTTCATAGCCAGCCACAAAATTCTACAATAATGGCATCTGTAGTGCAGAGCACCTGCATCAATGTATGTAAAACTAAACATAAAAATTAAAATTTACTTCTCTCTTCATAAAGGTAAACCCAGGGAGCAAAGCCATTGAAGCCCAACTTCGTTTGCAATATGATGATCGATCAACCCTTTGTGGATAGTACTCTGTGACTATATGATCCATAGTCTGAAACTCCGCTCCACAGCCCCTTGACTGGTCTTCTGTCGTTCCCCATTTGTATTTTCAATAATTGCATCTTCCAACTCCCGTGCAGAAACTATTCAGTGAAGTCCACTTGAGGGAAGATCCATACCACCTCTGCTTAGGTCAGATCATCTATCAAAAAGTGGTTCCAACCTTGGTTCCAGGAGGAAGTCCAGTTGGTCTGTATGGAGAACTTTGTGTCCATCAGCTGGGAGGCTCTCCGCAGTGGTGGTCCTGTTAACCTCATCAGGGTTCCATTAAATGTGTTTGAGATTCCATTATATTACATTAAACAGGTTGATAACGGAGGTTTAGGGTTTGGACTGGTTTTCTTTGAAAGCTTTATAAGATGTTTACAAAATGAAAGCCCTAGATGTTTGTTAAGTGGGAGATTTTACAATGTTCAATAATCCCTCAATCCATTTAATGTTTAAAAATATTCCAAAGTACACAGTAAATTTAATAAATTAAATTTTATTAGGTTTATATATATTTTAAATATCGTGTTTCAGAACTTAACAGAGGCTGAAGCAGCGTTTTCAAAACTTCTTACCCTCAACTCATATTGTGAAGAAGCCAAGAATCGCATATTTTCAATTCGTATCAAACAATTGGAAGAAATGGGTTACCACCCTAATGAAGCATTTACTGCACTTACAAAATCAAAAAATAAAACGGTAAGTGATAAGAATTTAGAAAAGCTTACTTGTGAAACTTTATCTATGTTAACTTACAGCATTAGGACTAGTATTATTCAGAAAGCTTATGTATGAATACGAGTGGACATTATTATCAATAAACATACACAAAATGGATTTTATTTTTATTTTGTATTTTTCTGTACGCCAGTGTTATTTTTCAACGTTTTGACGGGGAACAATCGAAACCCCGGTCGTTTTACTATCTAAATTATATTGATAATTAATGAAAAATGTTAATCATTAAAAATTTAGTACTCTTGTATTCATTCCTATGCTCCAACAAATAATACTAAACAAGTAAAATAATAAACTTTTTGGGTATTTGGTACTTGTTTGTTTTATGTTTGTCACCAGTTCAAAATAAGTCTCCTGATAGCTATGAGTCACACGACTGGCTCACTGAACAGCTTTGAAAAAGTCACTGAAAGTCAGATTGATGAGGAGAGCACACTGCCGCCGCGCCGCTCAGCAATAATGGTCTTTGAATGGGCTTAGAAAGTATCTCTAATACAATCAATATATGTAAAATACCTAACAACTGCCATAGCTCATTGCAAACTGGTAAGTCCGGTGCCGCAGCTACTGGCGGGGATGAATTCACCGTGAGACCCTCGCAGACATAGTCGAATTTTGGAAATCAAACTCAAAATACAAACTGTTCTATATAAAATTTAGTAATTTACACACTGTTTATTAAATACTCTTCTTCCGATTTATACATATTTTAAAGATCACATGTAAAAGCAACCAATAAAAATTAGTGACAACTGTATAACAAACAAGTACCAGTTAATTAATGAAAATTTTATTTGTTGTTTGTGACCATATCGAGACATTACAACAATACTATTATTTACTAAATAATATATTGTTGTAGTAATTGTAAAACCTATAACAGTGCTATTAAAACGTTAGACAGTATCTACAATAAACCAGTCAATGAAATTTTTGCCAGGCATAAATTGGCTACTCGATGTCAATTACCTGATGAATCAGTCGATCAGTATCTTCAGGCGCTTAAAGTATTAAGTAAAAATTGTCAGTTTAAAGCTGTAACAGCAGAGGAACATAGAGATAGTTTCATCCGTGATGCCTTCATTTCGGGCCTTAAGTCTACTGAAATACGTCAACGGCTTTTGGAAAAGTATAGTTTAACATTAGAAGATGCCTATGAACAAGCCAGGTCCCTAGAATTAGCATACAATCAGTCTTTGTCATTTTCCTCGACGGTACCTGTAAATGCTGTTTCATCTAAAGATAATATTTCATCTCATTTTCAAACATCTAGTCCACCTAGTTCAGTGTGTAATACAGACAGCACGACTGTGGCTGCTATCCATCAGAAGTGTTTTTACTGTGGAAATTTCAAACACCCACGCATGAAATGCCCTGCTAAGGATATTACTTGCCATTTATGTGGTAAACTGGGTCATTTCGCTAAGGTATGCAAATCCGTGTCTAAACAGACCTCTAAGACGAAAATCAATGAACGAAGAGAAATAAATGGCTCTGTTGATCTTGTTGCCACTGCTGGGGGGTTAGCTAGGAGTACTGTTCCTGCTACCATTAATGACAAAAATGTGTTTGCTCTTATAGATACAGGTAGCACGTTAAGTTTCATAAATGAAAATACCGCCAATAAACTTCTTTTAAGTATTGGTCCTTCAACGGGTAAGGTTTCTATGGCCTCAATGTCTATGACATCTAGCATTAAAGGACAATGTAAAGTTAATCTAAAAGTTTTGGGTCATTCCTATGATAACGTTAATCTTTTCATTCTCTCGGACCTGTGTGCAGATATAATCATAGGACATGATATACTAAAACAGCATGAAAGTGTACAGTTAAAATTTGGTGGAATCAAAGACCCCTTGAAAGTATGTAGTGTTGCTGCAGCATGCGTTCAACCTGCTTCTTTATTTTCTAATCTTAAGCCAGAATGTAAGCCCATTGCAATAAAATCTCGTCGACACTCAGTAGAAGATTTAAAGTTCATTGAAAAAGAGATAACACAACTTCTTCGTGCAGGTATAATCGAGCCCAGTATTTCTCCGTGGAGGGCCCAGCCACTAGTTGTGTCTAGTGACAATCACAAGAAAAGAATGGTTATAGACTATTCTAGAACCATTAACCGTTTCACACTATTGGATGCATATCCATTACCAAGAATAGAGGAAATTGTAAATAACGTTGCAAACAATGAGGTCTTTAGTACAATAGATTTGAAAAGCGCTTACCATCAAATTCCAATCCGAGATGAAGATAAACCATACACAGCTTTTGAGGCTTGCGGTCAGCTTTTCCATTTCAAGCGTATTCCATTTGGGGTAACAAATGGTGTTGCTGCATTTCAACGAGTTATTGATGAAATTATTCGCACGGAAAATCTCAAAGATACATACACATACTTAGATGATGTAACCGTTTGTGGAAAATCCCAAGCTGAACATGATGGCAATCTCAGAAGATTCATGGAAGCAGCTAAAAAGTATAATTTAACAATTAACAGCGACAAGTCATCATTCTCTACTACCTCTATCAACCTCCTAGGATATTTGATTACAAATAAGACAATAAGGCCAGACCCTGCTAGACTGGATCCTTTAAGAAAACTACCTCCGCCTAGAGATGTTGCATCATTAAGAAGGACTTTGGGGATGTTTTCACACTATTCTTCGCATATCCCTCAGTTTTCAGACAAGGTAGCCCCACTAGCGAGATGTTCATTTCCTCTGGCACGAGAAGCACTTAATGCATTCAAAACTTTAAAAAAGGAGATTGAAAATGCAGTTTTAACAAGTATTGATCCAGAAACACCTTTCACAGTTGAAACAGATGCTTCTGAAACTGCTCTTGCTGCAACTTTATCTCAATCTGGTCGTCCCGTAGCATTCTTCTCAAGGATTTTATCAGGTTCTGAACTAAAACACTCATCAGTTGAGAAGGAAGCTCAAGCAATTGTTGAAGCTCTTCACAAATGGAGACATTTTCTTGTTGGCAATCATTTCAAACTTATCACAGATCAAAGGTCAGTGTCATTTATGTTCGATAATACAAAACATGGAAAAGTGAAGAATGAAAAAATAATGCGATGGCGGATGGAGTTATCCTGTTTTCACTATGACATAATCTATCGGCCTGGTAAAGACAATGTCACTGCAGATGCTTTTTCACGAATTTGTTCAGCCATCTTAGATCCAACAAAGAATCTGAAAGAAATTCATAGAGCACTTTGTCATCCAGGAGTTACTCGTTTATACCATTACATAAGAAGCAAAAATTTACCGTATTCTTTGGAAGAGGTGCGTCGTGTAATTGCCGCATGTGATGTTTGCGCTGCTATTAAACCACGGTTTTTCAAACATAATGGAACACTCATTAAAGCGACTTCGCCTTTTGAACGACTCAACATAGATTTCAAAGGGCCGTTGCCGACAGTGAGTAGGAATCGTTATCTTTTAGTGGTGATAGATGAGTATTCGAGGTTTCCGTTTGCCTTCCCTTGTTCTGATCTGTCATCTTCAACGGTAATCAATCATCTAAAGAATCTTTTCTACTTATTTGGCATACCGACTTATTTACATTCTGACCGCGGAAGTTCTTTCATGTCGCAAGAATTAAAGGAGTTTTTGAATACTCTTGGTATCGCCACTAGTAGAATGACGGCTTATAACCCACAAGGGAATGGGCAAGTAGAAAGATACAATGGCATTTTGTGGAAGAGTATTGAACTTGCCTTGAAATCAGCCAATCTAGATACAACGCGTTGGGAATCTGTGTTGCAAAGTGCCCTACATTCTGTTCGCTCCCTATTGTGTACAAGCACTAATGCCACCCCACATGAACGGATATTCATTCATCCAAGACGAACCGGGAATGGCCAATCGGCTCCTTCATGGTTGCTTACACCTGGACCTGTATATTTGAAGAAACATGTCAGAGCATCAAAATACGAACCACTTTTAGAAGAAGTTACGTTACTCCATGGAAATGCTGAGTATGCCCATGTTCAATACGCTGATGGCAGAGAGGCAACTGTTTCTACACGACATCTAGCCCCTATAGGGAGATCCAGAGTAGATATTCCTGCGTTTGCAAAAGAAAACCACGAAACTTTAGACAGTCCTACCAATCCAAATGAGCAACCTGACAACAATAATGAAGAAATAAGTCAAGATGTGCAAGAAAGTAATATGTCTCAAGTTACAAATAAACAAATGTTACGTGAGCACAATGACACTAGAAATGTTCAAGGCAGTCCTCGACGGAGCTATAGACAAAGACGTACCCCAAGGTACCTTGAGGATTATGAGACGTAAAGAAAACCCCTGGAGGGAAGAATGTTATATTATTTGTATATTTTGTTTATCCAATCAGATTACAACAATACTAATCAATATTACAACAATACTATTATTTAGTTATTTTTTTATAGCAATGTTAAACTTAAAAATAATTAGTTATGTCAACATAGTGACATAACATGTACCAAACAGTACTTATTGGTCCTTAACCTGACTGTTTCTTTAACTTTTCCAGAAGTAATTGCAATGTAATTGTAAAGTCTATTTTTAATTGTGTAAGAATGAAAGAACTTTGAACAGGGTGTCCACTCAACTGTGAAAACTTTAAAACCGGGAATTAGCCGTGAAATTCGTCCATCGTGAAAAAACCTGGAGTAAGCTATGAATTTAATCACAAAATATTTAAAGTTGTGTGAGGTAAATAACGCGTCTGTCTTAACACAAATCCGCCGCCCAGTATTTGGTCCACGCTGTAGGTGGAGCGTTACGGCCGGAACCACTGAATCTGAGCAGTCAACATTGCAAAGGAACTGAGCTGAGACTTAGTAAGCTCGAACTGTCAGTGCCAATAAAGCATTTATTTATGAAACGAGGTTAATTTTATACATTTCATTGGAACTGCTCCATCCGTCGCTCTTGCGATTATAAGAAATTTCAACCAAACTAATCCTTATTACTTTACTCCGATAAGTGTATCACTGTTATGAATTACATGGGAAACTCATTTGGGAATGTCACTTGTCACCAATTTAGGTCAGATTTTTGCTAATACATGGCATGGCTGTATAGCCTTTTTTATTATTAATTTGCAGGTTACTTTAATGTAATACTACTACAAGTATATGTTTATTTATAAGAATATTACGTGTTTAGGTAGGACATAGCACATAGCAGGGCTGGATTATTTAATGTGACTGTGTGAATTGTTATCCCGTTCCAAATAATCTGTTTTCACTCGTATCTCGTGTATTTTCGTATGCCGTCAAAGTACTTTGGTCAGGTTTTACTACAAAAACATAGCCTGCGTTTCACTCTGATACCTTAAAAAATATAACATTGCTAATTGTTAGTTCTCATGTTTTTTTGTTTATTAAGACTAGAATTTATTGTAGTTTCAGAAATTCAACCTGTTTTAAATGTAATGTAGGATTTTTTTTTTTTTTTTTTTTTTTTTTTATTAGATTAAGAGCTTGAAGATTTCAATTTATGTTCATTTTTGTGGGAATCAAAACAAAGATAAGTTCCTAAAGATGGCAATGGACCCCAGATATTCGGCTGACGTTTCACATCCCCACTTCCTTTTTTTATAACTTGGTCATCCAAATTTTTTGTTTGAATAATTTCTGGCGTTGGGATTTTTGTTGGTTGTCCTGATGTTTTTACTGGTCTGTTATGGAAATCAAACTATCCAAGTTCTACATAAATGAGTTAAATCTCCTAAAAGTTCTTTTGAAATCGTTATATCTGAAATACAATAGTCTTTTGCCTCATACACAAAAGAATTCTTGTGTCTCTTCTCATTCACACGAGATTCTCATCAGATGTCTATCACAGTCTTAGCTCTATGTTATATAATTAATTTTTTTGACAACTGATCAGATTAGTGGAAGTACTGTAGCAAGGAAATTATTTATTCATGTAGACTATCAACAATGCAGGACGTGATGAGTAACTTCCTACCATCATTCTTCTTTTTCGTGTGTTTTACTGGATTTACTGTATAGAGTTATCTAATTCAATGTTTACATTTTTGTCTTTTGCCGCGCGGCAGACCAAGGCTTATTGAGACCTCGGACAGACACAGTAAGGCAAGTGTCGATGAGCGCTCTTGCTCGGACAGTCGTCTACTTATTGTGTGGGCCACGGCACAGATGGAAAAAATTGTATTATGGCGCAAAATTAATTAATAAAAAAATTACTTATGGAAGACTTAGGAAAAATCAGCAGGAATTGTAATAATGCCAAGTTATTATTTTTACTTATGATGTCGCATCGCCGCGCCTGCAGCCCCCGGAGTTTATATTATACCATGATACGGTATCTACCTCTCCGAGCTCAAACTAAAACGGATCGAGGCTTTGTTATAGTTTCTCTATCTAAAGATGGTACCATAAAAGAGATAAAACGGTTGGTTATTGTAACTTTATTCACGGTATTGACTGCGTACGTTATTCAATCCATATAATTTTCAGCTGGTAATTGTTTTCTACGCTAAATGGCTCATTTTAGACCGTGAATTTCAGGATTTTTAGACTGTGAAAACTGTGAAAAATCCATAAATTTCATTTGCAAATTAGAGTGGAACCCTATTTGAAATTGGAAAAAAAATTAAGTAAAAAAAATTCCAATTGTAATTTGAGATTTTTAAAGTTAGTTGTTTGAGCATGACAAAGTTAGTAAAGAAAGATCTCTTGGAATTTTTGCTCAGTATCAAATGGCTTAGGTGCCTGGTATCACAACCGTCAAAATAATTTATTTGGGTTTTAATCCACTCTCTTATCTAGCATACAGTTAAAGGATAATCAAAGTGTATGCAAAACAATGAGAAGCTCATTATTTTCGTTGGAAAATTAGTCACAGTTACAATGCTCTGGGGCTCTCTTGTGCCCTGTCATTGTTGCAGCATCTGAACAAGTCTTAAATTTTATTCAGATTGGTAAGTTGAATTTGAAATCAAATTCGAGAATAAGTGGACTACAGCTACTGCTGTATTAGTGCCTAATAAAAACTACCTAGGCTTCATCTTATATTGATTAATTTTCAAATGTTTCCATTTAGCTGGATGAAGCCATTGATTTTTTGAATGAGCTTGAAAAAGGAAAGCACATAGAAGAAATATATTATTCAGATGAAGATGATGAGGAAGAGGAAGATGATGAAGACTACGAAGATGATGATGAAGAAAGCAGCGAGAGTGCTAGCGGACCTGCTTCTTCTTCCTCAGGATGTATTAAATCAAATAAACCCATTGAAATCAGTCATGCATTGGGTTTCAATAAACCCATTGAAATCAACAACAAGAGTCCTTTACTTACAGAGTAAGTATAAGTTTTAAGGATTTAATCCATGTTAAATTTTTTTATAGCTATAGCCCAATCAATGATGGCAGTTTCAAGGCTTGTAACAGGTTATTATTTTTACAGCATTTTTTTTCTTTGTTATTTTTTGTTATTTTTTTGGAAGGGATTTTGGTTACTTTTATATTTTTTAGGGCAATTAGGTTTTTATTGATCAATTTTGATGAAGCTCTTAAAAAATAAAATAGCCTTAATGTTAAAAAAGGAACAAATTGAAAAAGTGAGAGGAGGATGGGAAGGACTTTTTAATTTATTATTATTATTATTATTGTTTTAGTAGATAACCAGTAACCTAGTGAAACCGGACTCAACGCCTTCGACAGGGCAAAGCCCTTGGAAGCGAGTCAAAGGCAGAGGCCGGCTCAAAGGAAGAGCGGAAAGGACCCAAGAAACACCCAAGAGCTGGCCAACAGAATCCATTTTATTTTCATCTGTAAAATTTATTAAACATGGTTTCACAGACATTCACAACAAATACCTTAACTTGATAAATAACCATCTGATATTGTTAAAAATATTTCAAATATTTTGGTTTGGAGTGTTGGCAAACATAATTAAAGATTTGGTTCAACTTAAAATTTAGTAAATGCTGTTTCTCTTTTTTTTTTTTAAATTTAAATTCAAGGTGGCCACCAATAACCATACTGAACAATAAATAAATAAATAACAACACACATTGACATTACATAAAAGGTACAATAAATAACAATTTAACGATTTACGGAAATGATCGCCTGATAAATAACCTTCCGCAACAGCGGTTAATGAAAAAACTTAGTTAGGCCTGCCAGCCTAGCCTACAGATAGGGCACAGCCCTCAAGAAAATCTCTTGAAAAAAATTATTACTATTGAAAATTGAAAAGTTGAAGTTGAAAAGTTGAAGTTAAATTAGTGAAAAGATTTTTAAAATTGGCCAAAAAAAATAAGTTAAGATGAATTTGTCTCGGCAGTGATTTAAAATGGAAGAACCAATTCCACCCGGTATCCTCCTGCTGAAAAGGGCGGGCTCCTAATTGGAAAAAACCTTACAGACTAAACAAGATCAAATTAACATAATATGAATTTGTACTATTGCAAGAATAAAGTCCTAGCCTGACATGGGCCCAAAACTTCACACCGTTGTTGGTTTGGCAAGATGGTAAGTCCAGGTGGAATCACTGCACTGAGATGGTGGATGGCACGCAGTAGTAATGGTTAACACTGACCTCAGCCGTAGAAAGAGCCCAGAGGTTAGGCCTACCGGGGTAGTCTGGGCGGTGGAGCCAGAAGGTGCAGGTGACCCCAAGGTGAAATAGGCCTACGGTGGTCATAGCCTGGGCGGCAGTGTCATCCGGCGTGGGTGATCATGGGCACCTGCAGGTGTAGGCCTAGGACAGCAGGCAGTTTGGTTCCATGCCGAGTGGCGCAGCAGTCATCGGGTCAAGTGTTCAGTGGGCAGCGTGACCGTCATCCATGGGCCCTGTCACAATTCCACTCACAATAACAAACGGTTCCTAAACCCTATGTTGTTACAATGTGTTAAGTTTCTGTATTTTTTACATTTTTATTCCTAACTCAATTGCATTGAACTTGTTTAGCCAAAAATTGAGGAAAATTGGAAAAAAAGGCAGATCAGTTCCGTAAAGTAATAGCCTAATGAGTAGCCTAATTATTTATTTTCTCCTTGCATGAGTTTGGTTTGTTACTATTTCATGAAGCTACTTGCACATTGTTTGCTGGTTCATACATGAAAAGCCTATCTATGTCTGTGAAAGGAGTAAAGTAACTTGTATAAGCATAATACATTAAATTTTTACACTTAAAGCTCATACAAAATGTAAACTACAAAATCTAAAGGAAACTTACAGTTCAGGCTAGGCTAGGCCTAGTCCAAGCAAAATGTGACAAGGTGGCTGGATTCTGTCAACCAGCTCTGAGTAATGGGTTTTCCAAAAACACAAAATTTGACTGACAATAAACACAATATTCTTGCACTTGGTGAACAATTCTCACCTTAAATCTGAATTGAAATTGTCCTAACCTCAACTCGGATGTACAGCAGAAACTCACACTGCAATTTTGGCAGAGTGGGAAAGAAGAAATTTCTCTTCTTTTTTTGAAAAAAGACAACAAATAATAATTCTGTGAACAATGGATATACATCAATATGAAATAGAAAAAGATGAATCTTACTTACCCGTGAATTGTGTCTTCTTAGAAGTACGCCATCTCGTAAAGAGACGGCAATAAGAACCTTTAGTGGCACCGACCAAAGACAAAGTGGGAAGAGCAAAACTTTTTCATGAAAACTTTCAACTACGCCGGAAGCCACAGAACACGAGGAAGGTTTCGAGAACCTTCCAAAACATCTGGACCAAAAAAAAAACTGGCACTTCCGCCAGGCTTGAAAGAAACAGAATTGGAAAGCAACACGGCCTCGGCAAGACCGACGGCCAGTGAACTGTGACGTGAGGCAAATACAGTAAAAAATCAAATGAATTTTCGACTTCAAAATTTGCCACGGCACAACCTCCCCCACGAAAACCAAACCTCCGGGGAGAGAAGGCACAAAAACGGTAAGTGAACCTCCACCTTCCAGAGGGAACACTCACCTCCGGGAATTTTGCTGGGCCCAGCACTGGTAACAAAAAATGACAGTGGAGGACACGGTCCACGGGAAAGAGAGGGTGATCAGACCTCCCATTCCGTAGGACCTCCGAAAACAGACCCTCAATTGGAGGGTACATCCTTACCCCGGAAAGCCTTCAGTTGGGAGACATGAGCCTTCCTGAACACGGCACCCGAGTCTGGGTGACCAAGTCTCTCGGTCACAGGCGATAGGAACTTCAGAATTCTGTGGGGTCCAGACCAACGGTAGCAAAGTTTAGCAGCTCTCTTGTCGGCGGCGGAACTTAATGGGTGAGTCTGACAAAACACAAGGTCTCCGACCTTGAACGGGTTGGCGAGGCGACCCTTATCGTAGCGTTTCCGGACTTTCTCCCTACTGCGCAGCAGGTTTCTTCTCGCTGCGCGCCAGGCACGGCAGACGTCCCCACTCCCCGGTGAGGGCAAAAGGTCTGAAACGCGCCACAGGTTTGAGAGCGGAGACGAAGGCGGGTATCCCAAAAACAACTCGAAAGGGACGGCCTTGTGGCTCTCATGTTTCGCACTGTTGAATGCCAGTTGCAACCATTCCAGCGATTCGTCCCAAGTGGTTTGCCGTTCGGCATGGAAGGCGATCAGGGCCGCTCTCAAATTGCGATTGAAACGCTCAGCATGTGAGGGCTGGGGATAGTACGGCGACGTAGTAATGTGCTCGATGGCGTGGCCAAAACAGAATCTATGGAACTCCCTAGATGTGAACTGGGGACCATTGTCAGTGACCATTTGCTCAGGTACACCGAAATTCTGAAACAAACGGGACCTCAAAGCCTTAATGGTGAGATCTGTCGTGGCCCTACGGAGTGGGATCAACCAACAAAATTTTGAAAAGGCGTCCACGCAAACAAGTAGGTAAGTGTTACCAGACCTGCTACGGGGAAAAGGTCCCACGTAATCAATGAACACCTTCTCAAAGGGGCGGCTGGCCACGTCCGAGGACAAAAGTCCGATTTTCGTGTTCTGAGCGGGTTTGCTCAAACAACACAATCGACAAGCTCTCACTCTTTCGGCAATGTCTTTATCCATGCCCTTCCAGATAAACTCTTTTCGGATCTTTGCGATAGTTTTGTGGATGCCCAGATGACCCCCCACTTGAGGTGAATGGAAGTAGGAGAAAATCATGGGCACCAGGACACTGGGGACAACAATCCGAGTGCCACCTCCCACACGTGGGCGGCAGCAGAGGACCCCCTTGGAGAGAGAGTAAGGCGGGCGAGGCCCCACTCCCTCAATTTCTTGCATGATAGGCCCCAGCTCTGGATCTTGACGCTGGTAGGGAGCGATATCCCCGAAAGCCAAAGGAAACTCCAGGAGGACAGTCCCACACAACGGATTCTCCGCAGGAGACGGGGTGTCATGATACATGCGGGAAAGGGCATCGGCAATGATGTTTTGCGTCCCTCTCACATGCTGCACCTTGAATTTGAAAGCGGCAATTTTCACCACCCACCTACCAATTTTTCCAAGCTGCCTGGGGTGAGAGAGCAGCCAAGACACCGCTTGGTTGTCAGTCTCGAGCAGAAACTCGGCATGTTCAAGAAAACGGCGGAACTTGTCCATTCCGAAAACTACTGCCAGGCATTCAAGCTCGTACACAGAAGAAGCCTTTTTCTCGGCCTGGGTCAAGGTCCTGGACGCAAAAGCAATTGGCTGCCTTTCGCCATCAAAGGTCTGTGACAAAACGGCGGCGATGGCGCTGGAAGAAGCATCCGTTTGGAGAATAAACGGCCGGGAAAAATCTGGCATCCGCAACACCGGGGGTTGCATGATCGCCTCCTTGAGCCGGTCAAAGGCCAACTGCTGGTCTTCTCCCCACTCAAACTTCGCTCCTTTCTTCCGGAGGGCGTTAAGAGGGGCAGCAATCTCAGCCACCTTTGGGATGAACCTGCGGTAAAAATTGACCATCCCAATGAAACGGGCAACTCCCTTTGCATCTTTCGGTGCCGGGAAATCGCGGATCCCCTGAGTCCTGGCAGGGTCAATACGGATTCCCCGGGAAGAAACCAAATGCCCCAAAAAGGAAATTTCAGATTGGGCAAAGGATACCTTTTCGGGGTTAGCAGTGAGCCCAGCCCCACGCAGCCGCTTCAGCACTTCTTCCAAAAGTTGGATGTGCTCCTCAAAGTTTTCACTGTACACCAACAAGTCGTCCAAATAATTGAACACATATTTGAATTTAATGTCATGGAAAATCGAATCCAACGAGCGTGTCAGGGTTTGAGCTCCCACGGCAATTCCCATTGGGACACGCGTGAATTGGTACAGATTCCATGGCACACAAAAGCTGGTGACATGTCGGGACTCCTTCTTCAGAGGGATCTGGTGATAGGCCTGATTCAAGTCAAACACAGTGAAAAATTTCGCCTTTCCAAACCAGTCAAAGGCCGAATGGAGGTCAGGCAGCGGCACACTGTCAATCTCGATCTTGGAGTTTAACTTACGGTAGTCGAGGACTAGCCGTGACTTCCCATTGGGCTTTGGAACCAAAAACGCAGGGCTGGAGTATTGAGACCTGGAAGGTTCAATCACTCCCTCCTTCAAAAGCTCATCAATGATTTTTCGCAAGGCCTCCATCTTAGGGGGCGCAAGCTTATACGGATGGCTGCGCACAGGTTCCTTATCAGTGAGTCGAATTTCATATTCCATCAGGCTTGTGAGACCAAGGCGGGGAGTGAGCACATCAGGAAAGCGAGAGCACAAGTCCCTCACAGCCTTCCTATGCTCCGGAGGCAAATGACCCAAACTGTCGCCCTTAGAAACGCTATCCGGTTCCTCCGGGCACTCCACCTCCCTGACAGACATTGACGGAGTAGGGGCCACCAAAGGCACCAGCACGTCACGGTTAAACTTGAAGTAGCAGCAATCTCGCTGCAAATCGACAATGAGGCCGGTCTCTCTAATGAAATTCGCACCCAAAATGCATTGGACGCCCAGATCCTTGGACACAAGAAAATCCCAGACCCATGAAAATCCTTGGATTTTTATCTTGAAAGCCACCTTGAGCCAAACGTCCATGGGGGCATTACTTGCCGTGAGACAAGTCAGGGACACATCTTCCGAGCGGAGGATCGCCCCAGATTCCACCAAAATGCGGTGAAAATCGGTGGAGATCAGGCTCACCGCAGCTCCAGAATCAACGAGGGCCGGAAAATTTGAGTCACCAATGAGAAGGTCAACGTAGGGACAAACAGGTCTTTGGGTCCTGATGCCAAGAGTCGCTACGCCCGCGACACCTTTAGACAAAGGATCGGCTGGGCTCGTCGCCTCCGGCGCTGGCTTAGGTAAGGGTCGGGGGCCTACCGGGGTAGACCCCCGCCTTCCCCGTTTTTTGGCCCGGACGAGACCTGACGACAAAAACGGCGAATATGGCCACGCTGACCACACCCATAACACGTGAGGGGCGTGCGGTGTTGAGGAGTTGCCGATGGTGAGGACACCTGTCCCACCAACGGACGGGACTGCCTGGCATTGGTGGATCTAGCACTCTCATCTCTGCGCTGGTCAATGAGTTGCACATTTCTAGCACCCACAACCAGCTTATCGAGGCCAGAAAATGAGTCAGGCTTGGTGGCAAACACCAGTCGAGAGCGCTCCTCAGGAGTGATACCATCCAGGATCACTTGGACAACTTCAGCTTCACTTAAGCCCACGCGCAACACGCGTCCGGCAGAGCGGACAGCCGTCACGTATGCCGCGAGGCCTTCCCGCAATCCTTGGCACCTATAAAACATCTGCATCTTCAAATCCTCCCGCATTCGTCCGGGGACGTACATGTCGAGTGCCTGACGATGAAACTCCTCAAAATCGCCCTTGCTGCTGAGCACAGCATTCAGCAAGTCAGATAGGGGTGAACGGCAATACGGTATCAGCAAACTCAGGAGAAGTGAGTCGCTTATGCCCGGAATCTCTCGCATTCGGAAAACGTCCGCCAGAAACTTCAGGAGCCTGTGGACGTCAAGACCATCAACACAGGGCAAGGCCTGTAGCAACGGCGTCAACGGGTTTGGCAACTTGTTGTACGCGCCGGGCGAAAATGGTGCAGTTGCTGGTGTCTTAGGCTCAACCAACAGAACAGGCGCAGCCAGAGACTCGCCCGCATTCGCCAAAGGTCCAAATTCAGGCCTGTCAGTGGAACACTCTGCATTCTCCTCAGATGTGGTCAGAGGAAGAGCAGGGGGAACCGGAACGATCGGGGAATCAGCAGGAGGAGGAACCGTAGCTGCGCCAGGAGGCTTAGCGGAAAGCACCTCCAACAGCTCCTCGACGGACTTCAAACATTCCTGCAGCCAAGTCAGATCATCACCCCTGCGATTGCCACACTCCAAAAGCAATTTCACTCGCCCCTGCAAGTGGACAAGGCGAGACAGGAGTCGGAGTCTCGTTCTGGCAGGAAGCGTCTCCTCCCTGAACTCCTCCAGTCTCCCCTCCCACTCTTCCATCTTGGTCATGCATGCCTTCAATTCCGACTCAGGATCCAACTTCGCCGGCCACGAACTGGGGAAACCGCTGGCCAACAAACCCCTCAGCTGGGTGCGAAGAGACCGCGCATCGCCAGCTGGATTCGCTCCTCACGCACTGACCTCGAAAACGAGCTCATCCTTCAAAAGATGCTCCGGAGTCAAAGAGAGCGCCATGATTACAAATTACGAAACAACGTTCCACAAACAATTTACAACTTAGCTGCTGAGGCTACGGGACCAGGATGAGAAACATTCACGGGGCCCAGAACAACAGGTCCCACTACCCACTTGGATGATCAAAAAACAAACAAAATTTGACAATCAGGCGATCACTATCCACATTGATGAACAAACTTACAAACAACAACAAACAAAAAATACCTGGGTCCTCCAACACTACCAAAAACCTAAACATGGCCTAAACAAAACTGCATTTCCAGTGGCCAACCACGCTCTGCTACCATTTTGAAACCGGACTCAACGCCTTCGACAGGGCAAAGCCCTTGGAAGCGAGTCAAAGGCAGAGGCCGGCTCAAAGGAAGAGCGGAAAGGACCCAAGAAACACCCAAGAGCTGGCCAACAGAATCCATTTTATTTTCATCTGTAAAATTTATTAAACATGGTTTCACAGACATTCACAACAAATACCTTAACTTGATAAATAACCATCTGATATTGTTAAAAATATTTCAAATATTTTGGTTTGGAGTGTTGGCAAACATAATTAAAGATTTGGTTCAACTTAAAATTTAGTAAATGCTGTTTCTCTTTTTTTTTTTTTTAAATTTAAATTTAAGGTGGCCACCAATAACCATACTGAACAATAAATAAATAACAACACACATTGACATTACATAAAAGGTACAATAAATAACAATTTAACGATTTACGGAAATGATCGCCTGATAAATAACCTTCCGCAACAGCGGTTAATGAAAAAACTTAGTTAGGCCTGCCAGCCTAGCCTACAGATAGGGCACAGCCCTCAAGAAAATCTCTTGAAAAAAATTATTACTATTGAAAATTGAAAAGTTGAAGTTGAAAAGTTGAAGTTAAATTAGTGAAAAGATTTTTAAAATTGGCCAAAAAAAAAATAAGTTAAGATGAATTTGTCTCGGCAGTGATTTAAAATGGAAGAACCAATTCCACCCGGTATCCTCCTGCTGAAAAGGGCGGGCTCCTAATTGGAAAAAACCTTACAGACTAAACAAGATCAAATTAACATAATATGAATTTGTACTATTGCAAGAATAAAGTCCTAGCCTGACATGGGCCCAAAACTTCACACCGTTGTTGGTTTGGCAAGATGGTAAGTCCAGGTGGAATCACTGCACTGAGATGGTGGATGGCACGCAGTAGTAATGGTTAACACTGACCTCAGCCGTAGAAAGAGCCCAGAGGTTAGGCCTACCGGGGTAGTCTGGGCGGTGGAGCCAGAAGGTGCAGGTGACCCCAAGGTGAAATAGGCCTTCGGTGGTCATAGCCTGGGCGGCAGTGTCATCCGGCGTGGGTGATCATGGGCACCTGCAGGTGTAGGCCTAGGACAGCAGGCAGTTTGGTTCCATGCCGAGTGGCGCAGCAGTCATCGGGTCAAGTGTTCAGTGGGCAGCGTGACCGTCATCCATGGGCCCTGTCACAATTCCACTCACAATAACAAACGGTTCCTAAACCCTATGTTGTTACAATGTGTTAAGTTTCTGTATTTTTTACATTTTTATTCCTAACTCAATTGCATTGAACTTGTTTAGCCAAAAATTGAGGAAAATTGGAAAAAAAGGCAGATCAGTTCCGTAAAGTAATAGCCTAATGAGTAGCCTAATTATTTATTTTCTCCTTGCATGAGTTTGGTTTGTTACTATTTCATGAAGCTACTTGCACATTGTTTGCTGGTTCATACATGAAAAGCCTATCTATGTCTGTGAAAGGAGTAAAGTAACTTGTATAAGCATAATACATTAAATTTTTACACTTAAAGCTCATACAAAATGTAAACTACAAAATCTAAAGGAAACTTACAGTTCAGGCTAGGCTAGGCCTAGTCCAAGCAAAATGTGACAAGGTGGCTGGATTCTGTCAACCAGCTCTGAGTAATGGGTTTTCCAAAAACACAAAATTTGACTGACAATAAACACAATATTCTTGCACTTGGTGAACAATTCTCACCTTAAATCTGAATTGAAATTGTCCTAACCTCAACTCGGATGTACAGCAGAAACTCACACTGCAATTTTGGCAGAGTGGGAAAGAAGAAATTTCTCTTCTTTTTTTGAAAAAAGACAACAAATAATAATTCTGTGAACAATGGATATACATCAATATGAAATAGAAAAAGATGAATCTTACTTACCCGTGAATTGTGTCTTCTTAGAAGTACGCCATCTCGTAAAGAGACGGCAATAAGAACCTTTAGTGGCACCGACCAAAGACAAAGTGGGAAGAGCAAAACTTTTTCATGAAAACTTTCAACTACGCCGGAAGCCACAGAACACGAGGAAGGTTTCGAGAACCTTCCAAAACATCTGGACCAAAAAAAAAACTGGCACTTCCGCCAGGCTTGAAAGAAACAGAATTGGAAAGCAACACGGCCTCGGCAAGACCGACGGCCAGTGAACTGTGACGTGAGGCAAATACAGTAAAAAATCAAATGAATTTTCGACTTCAAAATTTGCCACGGCACACTAGCTCAAAATTATCCTACATAGCCTAATTTTATTGCCTATATTTTTATAAATATCCTGATAAAACACCGGTTTCTGTAATTTTTAGCAAAATTTTGGGTTTATTAAAGGTTATTTTATGGTTATTTTTTTAATCATTTTGGTAGCTTTTCTCTTGGCTAATTTAAGTTCTGAGTTATACAAGGTGTCCAGCTTCGACTGTCCGAAACTTTTCCATGTTGTTCAGCAAGTTAAAATAAACAAAAAAGTTGATATAAACATATGTCCTAAAATGCTTCGTTAACCCGCTAGCCACCATTTTGTTTTTTACACTTAATAATTTTTATTTCCATAACGGATAAATGGATTGGGTTCATATTTGGCATGGACCTTTACTATAACAATGGTTATTTAAAGAAAAAAAATTATTTTTTTCCGTCACATATTTTCAAAATGGCGGCCATTTTAAATATTTAACTTCAAATATCTCAAAAACGGTAAATTTTATCAAAACTTTACAAGACACAAAAAAGCTGCAAAATTAAATAATCTATTCAATGATACCAAGTTTGTAATGATCTGACAACAGTTGATTAAGTTATTGAGATCTTTCTTCTAAATTAACCTAAATTTGCATGCATTATAATGGAAAATCAATGATTTTATTCACAAAAATCTCAATAACTTAATTAATTGTTGTAAGATCATTACAAACTTGGTATCATTGGTTAGATAATTTAATTTTGCAGCTTTTTTGTGTCTTGTAAAGTTTTGTTAAATTTACCGTTTTTGAGATATTTGAGGTTAAAAATTTAGAATGGCCGCCATTTTGAAAATATGTGACGGGAAAAAATATTTTTTTTCTTTCAATAACCATTGTTGTAGTAAAGGTCCATGCCAAATATGAACCCAATCCATTTATCCGTTATGGAAATAAAAATTATTAAGTGTAAAAAACTAAATGGCGGCTAGCGGGTTAACGAAGCATTTTAGGACATATATTTATATCAACTTTTTTGTTTATTTTGGCTTGCTTAACAACATGGAAAAGTTTCGGACAGTCAAAGCTGGACACTCTGTATATTTTCTTACTATTAAGATAGGCCAAACATGCATCATGTGAGTTTCCAGTTTGAGTACCAGTAAGATGTTTGTATACTGTGTAAAATCCCAACTTTTTCTCTCTGAGCTTCCTTAGTTCATTCATTGTACCAATTTAATTTTCCTTTATTATTATTTTTTTTTGTTTTTGCTATAAACAAGAGGAGAAAAAAAATTCCACACATTTATAAACTCTTTAAAAAATTCATCAAAGAGTGTTTTTCCATCTATATTTAAATGCAATCAGGATAAAACTCAAAACATTCTCATTGGCATTTCAAATGATATTGAAAAAATCTGTAAAATACCTTTGCTTTCATTTTGATTCAAAACTCAACTGGCAGGAACAGATTGAATATACATGTAAAAAATTCTCAAGTCAATTATTTAATTTGGAAATTGAAAGATTTTGTAACTGATGAATATTTAAGAATGACATATTTTGAATTTTTTCTGTCACATATATCTTAGGCCGGTTCCTACGTGGGCGACAGATGCGACGCGACGAGAGCGACTGGAGCGACACCAGCGACAAAGCTTGCATCGCCATAACGTTATACATTGTAAATTGTTGTCGCTGCTGTCGCCCACTAAGAACGCTCCAATGCTTATACATTTGTTTGAAATTTTGTCGCTCTCGTAGCGTCGCATCTGTCGCCCACGTAGGAACCGGCCTTATGGTCTTATACTGTGGGGACTTTCTTCTTATGTTAAAACATTTTAATTTTGCAAAAAAAAGTGATTTGTACTATCTGTGGAGTGGGCACTGTGGGACCCCTCTTTGTCAGATTACAAATCATGACAGTTGTGAATTTGTATATTTGTCATATATTATTATACACAAAATCAAATCTCCAAAACTTTAGTATTAGGCAAGATATGCATTCCTATGAGACCAGAGGTAAACTTAAACTTGAGATCCCTGCTCATAGACTAAGTAAAATTGGAAATTGTCACAAGTTAAACTGTATTCGTTGTTTAAATAAATTACCTTTATCAGCTAGGACGGTTTCTTTTAATGTATTTAAAACAGTATTGAAGGTTTGGCTAACAAAAAACCCATTCTATGATATCAGGGATTTTTTAGAAACTGATGTCAGCATTACATTTCAGTGAATTAGCAAATGATTTTTTTTAACATTATTTGTACATTTATTGTAAATATGTATTTAAGTATGTAATTTAGGTTAAGCATTTGACTATGTCTATCACTTCTAAAATAGGGCAATGACAGTAAATCTCTTGATTCTTGGTAATTTTTTATATATTTTTTAAAACCCAAGAACTGTTACAAGCTCTGCAGTTTGATAGGTTGATCATTAGCTCTGTTTACTTTCATACAGGGTGAGTTTTAAGTCCCTTCCCCCCTACTTTCTATACTGTATAAGTTTGAAGGTTTAAACCCCGCACCATGTTATACCTAAATATCTTGTTTTCCATGAATTCATTGACTCTCCACCTCGAATGGAGGACGGTCCCGAGGAGTAAGGCAAGATTCTGAAATGTAAACATAGTGTACATGTTGATATGTACATAAAATTAAAGGTCTATGTTAGTAGAATACAATGCCAAAAACCGGACCTCAAAAGGATGACTTAGTCAAAAATGGCACACGATCAAAATTTGCATTAAAACCATATTGCTGGAAACAAAAAATGCCCTGACTCCCGATTACACCTGACCTCAAAAGGTTGACCTTTAATTTGATGTACATATCAACATGTACACTATGTTTACATTTAAGAATCTTGGACCGTCCTCCATTGGAGGTGGAGAGTCAATGAGTCCATGAAAAACAAAGATCAAAATCGTTATATCTGAAAACCTTTGGTAAACTCAAACTAAAACTTGAGTAATTTCCAAGTTACTCAACTTGGAACTTGGAAGTTGAGTAACTTGGAAATAGCTTAACAAATTTACTTTAGGATAGCATCCTAAAGTAATTTCAGGCGAGGACAACTATCAGTTAATTGCTGATCTCTGATTTTTTATTATCAATTTTCTGAGTATTATAGAGTCGCTTTGTTAATTGGTTAAATTAGTCGATTATTGTTAGGTCATAGTTAGCACTACCTAACTATGACTTAGGTATAGTTCTAACATTGATGTGCGTAGTTTAAACCTTCTAACTTATACCGTATAGAAAATAAATAGCTGGGAAGGGGCTTAAAACTCACCCTGTATACACCTGTTTACTAATCATAACATCCGTTTTCCAGCCCTAAAAATCCAGTTGGTTGCTGCTCATTGTTTGTTGGAAATCTAAAAAAAGATATCACCTATAAGGAAGTGGAAGATGTATTTGTTAAGTAAGTAGTACTTATTTGTATAATCTTGCTTTGGAAAATGAATTGGATGATAGTCGGCATCATCAAATTGAGCTAGTTGGTTTATTTGTCAAGTACAGCCTACTTTTTGTGTAATAGTTAGTATTTAAAGCTATCATTTTCACAGTCTTTGCTTGTATTGTCCACAACATAAGATGATTTGAGTAATTCACAAGGCCCATTAATCAATATGGCGAGTAAGTTTTTTCGCAGAAAATGAGAATGGACGTTCCTTTAACATTAATATGTAACTTTAGGCATTAATGTGTAAACATTAGTAAAGCCATGCCAGAACTTTCTTAGGTATCCAATTTATTTTTAGTAATTATTTAATATAAATGAGATAAAAACAATTCTTTAACAAGTTTAAAATCTAAAAAAAAACTTGCTATTCAATCTATTGATAGGCTTTACTCTTTCTATTATTGTGGCCTATAAGTGCTGTGGCAAGCCAATCCTGCCACCTGCTGCGCTAGCATCATAACTTGACAATTATCAACGGTAACTACACTTTATTACAGTGCTTTTGTAGTCTTTTGTTGGATTATTTTACATTTATAAATTAAAAAATTAATAGAAACATTGACCTCTAAGAAATTTTAAAATCGGGGATAAAGATATTTCACTAAATTTACTTTTCATTCTGCTCTTTTGCTGTTTTTAGTACCTATTTAAAACGTGCATCAAAATGAAGAATTGGTGCAATTAAGAAGAATTTATTCTTACTCCTTTGAGCCACTTGAATATTAAAATGTGCTACTTCTTTTGGCACAGGAGATTTGCGGATGTTCAGGAACGTCCATACTTGTGAAAGGGACAAGACTATTCTTTTCTTTTTTTGGGATTCATGATGAGTCAGTTTTCCTTTGTATTCCAATTAAATATATTTTATCTTCCAAATCTTTTATGGTAAAACATCTTAATAATCAGAAATATTATGACTTACCAAAAGTTAAAATTTTTATGCACAGTTTTTAAAGAGCTTATTTATTGTTATCATTTTTAAATAAAAAAAGTAATCACTTCAGAAGATAACAGTTATTTGTAATATTTTAGATTTGGCGAAATCAAGAGTATAAAATTGACGACGGAGCCAAATTGTTATGCATTTGTGAACTACGAGGATCCTGACACAGCGGGACAGGCCATGGATGCGATGCAAGGCAACCGCTGGCTGCTCAGCACCGTGCCTCTCATCGTCAGGTATCCTGTCAACGTCGTCAAGAATCTGATACCAACTTTGTGAGTATCAACTTCGCACACAATGCAACATATCGAAAGAAGGGTATTCTATGAACATACTGGATGATCGTATGTTCTAAGGTTTTGAGTGGTGATTCTCATAGGATAGCCATGTCCGCAAGGATCTTGGCCAATGTATCTCTCCCTGCGTCCGCGTTACTGGCCCTCTACACACACTCAGCCAAGTTATAAGTCGCTGCGGCGGCTAGGCTTAGTATGCTATAGGCAACTATGTTTAAAACACTTTCAAAAGTTATTCCTCATGAAAATAACACGCACACTTAATCATTTGGCAAATCAACTGTGCTTACAAAGCGGCGGAAGGATACTATTTATAACTGCCCAGACAGCTGAAATTATGCTTTAATACTATAAGATGACTTGTTTTGAATCAAGGAAAGTATTTCAGACAAATTGAGCTATAAAATACCCAACCTAACCGCCGCTGTAAACTAGGGTCATCGGTATAACAAACAAGTATCATGTGCTCTTTATTGAGTCATTTGGACAATGCTTGATTGTTTGTTTTTGGGTATAACATTGAACCGCTACTTATAAAATCTATTATGATAACACATCCTTAACACTTTGAACCCTGAGCCCGAGTATAGCTCGGGGCATAGCGTATGTCACCGCGAACGAAGCCCGAGTATAGGTCGGGCCTCGAAATAAAATTCCATAGCAACCTGTATTCGGCTTATATGCGCTATTCGTTGCTACGGAACGCTTCCTTGATCATCTGGCATTGGTTATAGTATCCTCAAGTCTCACAAAAAGCCATCTGTTTTGTCGCAGAAAAATAAATCCAAATGCCTGCAGCCGATGTTTTGCGTCGCCGGCTGATGACGCAGTGTTGTTGTCTGCAGTAATGGCTGACTTTGTTTACGTTCATTTTCGTGTCAAATAAAGTGTAGTTTTACTGTTATTATAAGTGTTTAGACTGTGAATTAGCTTTTACATGGTGTCTACTGGACACCGAAGTCACCAAAAGTCACCGAAAGTCACTGATTTTAGTTAATGGTCACCGAAGTCACCAAAAGTTTTGCGACTTTAACAATTTTACCCCAACATTTTCTATCTTAGAGATGGAAAAGTCACTGATTTTTAACAATTTTCACCCCCAAAAGTCACCCAAAAGTCACTGATTTTTATATCTCTTTGGCATTAGACACCCTGTTTTAGATTCACAGTAAATATTAAACTATGTTCTAAATATAAGTGTACGCACCGTCGCAATTTTTATTTTCTTCAATTTTTCTGGTAAATTTTATGTGGAATCCTAAAATTATTTTTTATTGTAATTTTATTAAAAGTTATATCATTAGTAAGGTTATATTTTTCTCTTTATTTTGATATATAATTTATATGGGTAAAAAATATGTATAGCAAGCTACGAATTTTAATTTTAACCCCAAAATTGGCCAGTAACGCACTTAAAACGGCAAATCAGCGCCCAGGGTTCAAAGTGTTAAATTTTTTTGCACTAACAGGGTTGCCAGCCGCCGGGAATTCCGGGAAGATCGGGGATTATGCGGGAATTATACGCTCCGGGAAAAAACCCACGAATTATGCGTGAATTTACTGACACCTCCTTGAATTAAAACAAAATTGTAAAGTTAAAATAACACAAGTTTTTGCGTTGCGTTTTGTATTGTGTTTATTTTCCAAACTCTTGGCAACTGAGCAGTTAGTACCGAGAATGTGAAGGAGCAAGCATGGATTGCCATAGGAACAAGATAGAGTCGTCAGTCGTAAAGAATAAAACAGCTGTTGACTCGGGAACAAACAGCGAGATAGCAGACAGCTGACTAGAGAGCGTGACCTTGATTCCTCCTACTCCTCAGTTTGCTCGCGAATGGCGTGTGCTGTGTGCTGCTATTATCCTACTGTTGTCTGCCCTTCAGACGGAAAAGTTGTGTATTCATTTTATTGCAGGTATCTGTTCTGTCTGAGGAAAGTGTATTTTTGAATGAAATATCTAGGTGTTTTTTTCCCGGTCGAGCCGAGCCCAAACAGCAAAAAATATAATAATAAAAATAAATAAATAAAAAAAACAATAATTTTTTGGTAAAAGTATCAGGTTTTATCTGCCCAGAAAAAAATTAAAAAGTGTAAGATGAAATAAAACAGTTTTAATTAGGAATATTAGGATTTCCGGTATTATCTGCCCTAATAAACATTTTTTGGCCATCAAAAAATTAAAAAAAGTTTAACATGAAATAAACAAGTTTTAATTAGGAATATGAGGATATCCGGGTGGATTATAAATTCATAATGTTTTAGCCACTAAACTTCAAAGGAATGGAGTAAACAGCTCTTCCAGTTGACTGAACATTGAAGTGGACAAAAAACTAATTGGACCTCTTCTCTATTGTAGTGCTAACGGCAATCATAAAACCCCGCCTGTTTTGGTTTCTATTTTTAGAACATCCTTTCCAGGCGAGCGAGCAGTGTCAGTGTGTGAGTGTTTGTGTGTGTGTATGTGTGTGATTGTATGAGCGTGTGAGAGTGTGTGCGTGGGTGCGTGTGTGTGCGTCTGTCATCTGTCAAGGTCATTACCCCGCCCCGCCCGCTCCTCCCCTTACCTCCATGACAATCACATCACCTAAGTAAAATTGCCGTGTTGTATCGATTTATATGGTTTAACAAAGACAAAAAAAATCTGAATTAAATTTGGCAGCCAAATCCCCTGCTTCCCGAGTGATGAATCATTGTAAACAATCAGTGGACCGAGCCCATTCTACAGCGCAAGGGTTAAAATCTTGGAGTGGAGCAGTGTTATTATTATATAGGCTATTTTTTCTAACCTTCCTATTGCCATTTTGTTTCCGAATTCCTTTCCCCTTGTACTCTCTCCCCGCATATATAAAGCATGGTTACTAATTCCTTGTCGTTCGTCCCGTCCTGCGCTGGCGCTATGCGACGTACACACGCTAACGCTTACTCAATATCGGAGGGCGGCGCGGCGCCGGTGGTAGCGTTGTAAAAAATATCTTTATGATACTTGTTAATCATTATCCGAGGTAATCGTGGGGAGGACGGTCACGGATAACTTAAAACCACAGTTAAACATAATATAAAACCATAATGTAAACAAGACAAGCAGCTGAATGTCAACTAATACCACCATACCACTTCCTCCCTGGCAAGGACAGGAAATCAGGAAATTAATATAAAGGCCACTAAAATATTTATTGGCTTATGATGGTGGACAAGATTAAAAATTAAACACCTGAAAAATAATCCAAAAACATTATTGCAATGGGTATAGTAAGAATATACACAAAACAATTAATTATTATTTTAAAAAATTCCAACAGGTTACTGTCCAAATCTACAACGAAATAATAACAAAGCCAGAGATACATTGCTATTAAAAGGCTTTGTGTCACTTGACTTGACATATTAGCATTGCAAAGTTGAGAAAGGAAAGGATTAACGCACGAAAATTGCTAATTTATCAGAGAATTGAATTGTTGACATTGTGTTACGTATTGCACCACAGAAAATACTATATATATATATATATATTACTTCTCTGTGATTGCATGCACATCTTGAATTACGCATTCGTGGAAAATAGAAGCCGATTATTTTTAATAACAACAGGCGTCGTGGCATTGGCCGGTAAAGAGTGTTTGTTTTCCTTCCTATCGTCCCTTCTTCCTTCCCATTGTACTCGTATTGTAGTTCAATGTAAAACACTTAATCTCAGTGAAACATAAATCATTTTATTGTATGAAATAAATGTTATCAACAACAACCAACTAAACTGCTCTTTTTTTGTTTACATTTAACATGTGATAGTTTGGTTATTAAAACATTGTACAGGGAATGATAAAATTAGCATAAAATATATAACAATCTTCCCTGGATAAGTGTTTCATTTCTTGCTCAAGTCGTTGTTGTTCTAGGATGAACAAGTTGGACTGAAGTAGGCTGTATTTGATCTACGTGGCACTTGACTTTTAAGCCATCAACTTCAACTTCGCAATGACATATTCCTAATCGTGCCATCACAGTCCCAAATCTCCACTTTTGTTGACCTCTTCTATAGTCCCTGATTTGAATTTTATCACCAGTGTCAAAATGTCTCAATGTACCTATTGTCTGAGTGTCAGGTATCTGTCTCTCCTTTAGCAAGTCAAGTCTGGTACGTATACTTCTCTTGAACATCATCTCTGCAGGGCTTCTACCCGTACCAATGTTGATAACCTTTCGGTTCTGCAATAGAAATCGACAGAGGTTTGTGTGTAGATCCCCAGACTCTTCAGCCATCGCAGTTATTTTCCTTTTGAGTGTCTGTACATAACGTTCTCCTTGCCCATTTGATACAGGGTGGTAGGGTGCCGTGAGTTTTTGGTCAACACCATTACATTCCATGAAAGACTTGAATTCATTTGATGTGAATGTCGAACCATTGTCGCTAACGATAACTCTTAGGATACCAAACCGAGCAAACATTTCCTTTAAGATTTTGATTGTGTTAAAGCTTGTCATGGTTTTGGTTTCTATAACTTCTAGCCTTGTGTAGGAATCAACAGCTACGAAAAAGTATGTTCCTTTGTATGGTCCGGCATAGTCAATGTGGACTCATTCCCAGGGAATGTTAGATTTTTCCCAAGGTTCGTGGTACTTTGGAGGATCATTTTTGATCATAGCGCACGACCTACATGAGTTAACGTATTTCTCAATATCGGCATTTATGGACGGCCACCAACAATACTGTCTTGTGCTAATTCCTTCATTTTAGTAATTCCCGTATGAGCTTCGTGTAGTTCTCTAAGTACTGTTGTCCTCAGGGTGATTGGGATGATGACTCGTACTCCTCTAAATAAGCAGCCATTCTCAATAGTTAATTCTCCTTCCATCCCTTTGTACTGCTCGGGTTTTGTAATGTACGATGACGTTTGTAGTGCATCATAAATCAGCTTAAGTTCTGGATCCTCGAGGGTTTCCTTTCTTACTTGCTTTGCTGTGACTGGGAGGGAATTCAATTGGACCTGTAAAAGATACTTGTCAGAATAAGAGTCATCTATCGACTCATCATCGTCCTTCCTGATAGGGAATCTAGAAAGGTAATCCACGTTGACATGGTCAGTGCCTTTTCGGTGTTGGATCGTGTAGTCAAAACCAGACAAAAAGACAGCATAATGTAGCATCCTCGTGGCTGTTAATGGAGGTAAGCATTTTGATGGGTGAAATATTGAAGATAGAGGCTTATTATCAGTGATCAAAGTGAATTTGCGTCCATAACAGTAGTAAAAAAACTTGTGTACCCCCCAGTAAATTGCTGTTGCTTCCTTGATGATGTGGCTGTAGTTTCGTTCTGCTTTACTCAATGTTCTTGAAGCAAATGCTATTGGACGCTCCGTTCCATCTGGCATTTTATGTGATAAAACGGCTGACAATCCATGAGGTGAGGCATCTGTAGCCAGTAGCAACGGTAGATCCGGCGAAAATGTTGTAAGTACTCTGTCAGTTGTTATTTCCTTCTTGATTTCTTGAAAAACCTTGTTACATTCTGTAGACCATTTAAATGAGTTCCTTTTGTTTAGAAGTTCGTACAGTGGATGCAACCTTGTGGCTAGGTCAGGTATAAATCTATGATAATAGTTTATTAGTCCTATGAATTGTTTTAATTCAGTGATGTTTGATGGTACTTGACACCTAAGGACTGCTTCTATCTTATCTTCACATTTGTCTAAGCCCTTTCCATCTATTTTGTAGCCAAGGTAAGTTACAGAGTCCTTGAAAAACTTACTCTTTCCCTTGTTAATGTGTAGGTTGTTTTCCTTTAAACGGTTCAGCACCTTCATTGTTCGTAACTTTGTTTCTTCCATGGTCCTTCCCTGTATTATAATATCATCAAAGAAAACAGCAGTTCCTTCCAGTCCGGAGATGACAGAGTCCATGTAGCGTTGCCAAATATTTGGTGCTGTTTTTATTCCAAACATAAGCCTGTTTACCTTGAAAACCCCTATATGAGTGCTTATTGCTTGCATCTTGGCACTTTCATCATCCATTTGTAGATGAAGATACGCTTTGTATAAATCTAAGGTTGTGAAGTATTGACCACCACTTAACTTGTCAAATATCTCGTCTATACGTGGAATTGGATAGTGGTCGCTCTGTAATTGAGGATTAACTTTATAATCCGCGCAGATCCTCACTGATCCGTCCCCTTTCAAGATTGGTACTATGGGCGTTCCCCATTCCGTGTTGACAATCTTTGTGATGATACCTTTTTCTTCTAGCATATGTAATTCCTCTTCAATTTTGGTTTTCAGGGCGACAGGTGGTATTCGGTGTTTAATGAATATGGGTCTTGAATTCGTAAGGAGTGAGAGCTTGACTCTCATGTCAGGTGCAATTCCTACTTCATTTGTGAACAGAGATTCATATTTACTGAAAATGTCATTTTCAGCACACTCTATCTGTTTTTGCTGACAATCGCTTCCAATTGTATTTATATCGTAAATAGAGACACCTAAACTGCGAATCCATTCGCGTCCAAATATATTATCCACATTGTTTTTCACCACGAAGATACGCCCTGTCATCCTTTTGTTACCCAGTTTAACTTCTACTTCACTAGTGCCGCACAGCTCAATATATTCTCCTGTGTACGTCTTCAACCTTATATTCGTTTCTTCCTTAATTGTTTTATTAGGAAACAACTGCTTGAACTGACGTAATGACATTGAAGACACTGCAGCCCCTGTGTCGTACTCCATCACGCAAGGCACCCCATCGAGTGAAGGTTCCAAAATGTATTTTTCATTCAACTTAGATTTAATTGAATGTAGATCCAATTCGTCAATGATATTCATTGCCTCGTATTCAACTTTCTCATTTTCATTAGAGCAATTGTTTTCCTCTGACACCATTTGCTTTTGGAATCCTTTTTTCCTGTTCTTCTGGTTTGACTTTAGACAAACAGCAGCAATATGGCCTTTGTTATTGCACAGAAAACAAGTTACGGCCTTCATGTTACAATCATTTGCCTTATGATTTGCCTTCCCACATCTGAAACATTTTCCTTTTAAATTTTCTATTGTTACTGATTCATTTGTAGTCTTCCGTAAACCAATACTTGAACTGGACACCTTATTGATACTAGGGACAGGCAAGGAAATTTCATTGCTTCCTTTTCTTGATGCTTCCATGGCTAGTGCGATTTCATATGCCTTTTTCATTGTCAACGACGTTTCTTGCAAAAGCCTTTCGCGAATTTCATGGTTTCTTAGCCCTCTGATGAACTGTGTACGTAAATGAGTCTCTATGGTATTTGCCTTACAGTTCGCACACGAAAAATTGCAATGCAATGTCATTCCCCGGAGTTCCTTCATGTAAGTCGAAATTGATTCCTCTGGCAGTTGAGTTCTTTTGTAGAACCTATGTTGCTCGGCCACTTCGTTGGGTGTAGGTGAAAGGTAGTCTTTGAGTAAGTTCATCAGATCTTCAAAGGATTTACTTGTAGGTAATTCAGGAGCACATAAGTCAGTCAATAGTTGAAAATGTTTGGGGTTTAGACAGCTTATGAGGACTTGTACTCGTGTAGCCTCATCAGTCAACCGATGTAATTCTAGGTAATTGGTCAGTCTCAAAGTGTATGTTGTAAATGTTTCATTTGCCTCATCGTAAGGTTCCAATTTTTGTATAGGCGGTCCTTTCTTGGGTTCTTTTTCTAAGTTTTGCTGTAAATATAACAGAAGAGCTTGGTTGATTTCTCGTTGAGTCGTCGCCATTATTGTAGTTCAATGTAAAACACTTAATCTCAGTGAAACATAAATCATTTTATTGTATGAAATAAATGTTATCAACAACTAACTAAACTGCTCTTTTTTTGTTTACATTTAACATGTGATAGTTTGGTTATTAAAACATTGTACAGGGAATGATAAAATTAGCATAAAATATATAACAATTCCCCCCCCCCCCCCCCCCACTCTTTTCCACCATCTTGTGTGCGTCTGTGCATTGTTTCTTCCTCTCGTTCTCCTCCGTCGTACTCTCCGCCCAGTGGATGCGCAGTGTCTAGTGCGCATCGCATGGCTCGTTATCATGGTTACGTGGTGTCCACCGTCCGTCCACGCTCTCATTAAGCACTTCACATGTTTCCTGTATCAACTTCAGAAGAACCAGGAAGACACGACACGAATGAGTGGGTGGACAACCGTATCTTTGATTGACCGCTATTTTGCACTGCGACTGCGTCTTCACTTCCTTAGTGGCCCTACCCATCACTACAATTATTTCATTATTAATGATCAAATAAGAGTACGATTTAGTTCTTACATCTTACATCCGGCGTCTTCACCACAATCTGCCGATCGGGGAATCGTCTATCTTCTTCTGCAAGCAGGGTCTTCTATCTTCACGAAGTGAGCCGTGAGAAAGTGTGTTCAGTGATAAAGTCAGAGATATTGTAGTAGGGTCTGTCGGTAAAGTACTGTTTAAGTTTTTTGTTGAAGGCATGGGTTAGTGGCAAGTTTTTTAGGTCATGAGGTAAAAGGTTATAAAAAAAGGAGCCTGAATATGTTGGGGTTTTGTTAAATTTTTGAAGTCTATGCTGCGGTAGGTTGATGTTGTGCTTATTGCGGGTGTTGTAAGAGTGTTGTTCTTGTCGTAGGGTTGGGGACTGTTGCCTGGCCAGGATAATGGTCTCATAGAGATAGAGGGAATAGACAGTCAGGATATTATGTTGAATAAAGAATGGTCTGCAATGTTCCACGGTTGTAGGCGCAGAATTGTCCTTAGTGTTTTCTTTTGCAGTACCAGAATGCGATCCATGTTCTTTGCTGAAGTAGAACCCCAAGCAGCGATTCCATACCGCAGATAGGAAGAGAACAGTGAGTGATATGCTAGGATTGCTGTTTTTTCGCTGTGATTGCTCTAATTCTTCTGATTACATAGTGGGCTGTTGCTAATTTTTTACCAAGGTATTGAGTATGACATTGCCAACTTAAGTTTTGGTCCACCATTATACCCAGGAATTTTGTTGATGTGGCAGGGGTGATCTTAGATCCTTGCCAGTCCTCTTCAGCTCTGCTACTGTTGTTCGGTTTGAAGTTGATGTGGACGGTTTTTGTAGAGTTGATACTGAGTTTTAGTGAATTGCAGATAGAGGTGGCTTCGTCCAGAGTGGAATTGACAAGGTTGCTATTATTCTCATGATACTTGGTTGGAATTACTATTGTTGTGTCGTCTGCGTATAGTATTGTTCTCAGGTTCTGATTCAATGACTCCGGTAGGTTGTTAATATATATTAAAAAGTACAAAGGGCCCAATATCGATCCCTGTGGGACTCCCCTCATTGATTCTCTTAATGATGACTTGATGCTCCCAATGGTGTTATGCTGCTGGTAGTCCACTTCAACAAATTGTTGCCTGTTCTCAAGGTAGTTTCTAATCCAGTTTAGGGCTAAGTCTTTGATGTTCAGTTGTTCAACCTTCTGGAGAAAAATTTCCCAGTCTAAATTGTCAAAAGCTTTTTGCAAATCTAAAAATAGTGCTGATGCGCTGCTCTTGCTTTCCCACAGATCGTTTATGATTTTGCAGAGTTGGGCAATTGCTGTATTGGTGCTATGACCCTTCCTAAATCCATGTTGGCATGGTGATAACAAATTATTGTTTTCAAGATGTGCTATGATTTGATTGTAGATCGTTCGCTCAAGCAATTTTGATATAACTGGTAGATTAGAAATTGGTCGATAATTGTTGGGGTCATGTTTGTCTCCCTTCTTGTAGATGGGGTAAATTTTGGCTATTTTCAATTTTTCAGGCACTGTAGCTTGTAGAATGGAGGTGTTGATAATGTGGTGAATGGGCCTTATCACCTCTTCCTTACAGAATCGGAGGATCTTCCCAGTAACATCGTCAAAACCGGCAGAGTTGTTAGCCTTAATACTTCCAAAAAGTTTATCCAGATCCTGTTCAGATATGCAGTTGAATGATGACATATCCGGCACTCTCTCATCTGGTATCGGTTTCTCTATGTTGTTAATTGCTTGGTTGGCGTGATCGAGAGTAGGCTGTGTATACAGGTTATTAAAAATATTACTAACATGGTAGGGGTCATGAGTCAATTTACCATTATTGATTAGGCTTATGTAGTTTTTTTTGAGTGGTGTTCTTCTTTCTCTCGTTGTTTACCATATTCCATATGACTTTGGTTCTGTTGTCAGCCTGAGCTATTTTTTCTGCTGTATGGTGTCTACGTTTGCTATTAACTTCCCGGTCATAGGCCCTCTTTAAGTCGTGAAAAACAAGTTTGTCATCGTCTGTGCCACTGAGCAGGTATTTGTTGTGAGCAGTATGCAACGCTGTCTTCAAATCTGTGATGTCTTTGTCCCAGAAAATATTTTTATTTGACGTTAAGATCTTCTTTGTTTCTCTGGGCATTATATGATCCATGTTGAGTCTAAAAATCTTGAGAAAATTATTATACTTTTCATCCACTGACTTTGATGCATATACAGGTGACCAGTCGACTGTCCTTAATTTATCTTTTAGCTCTACCAATTTAACCTTGGAGTAATTTCTAGAAAATTTGTAGGTAGCTGGCTGGTGTCTATTTTTGTTTTTCACTTTACAGATAAGGTAATGATGGTCAGACAAATCTGTCGGGTGAGCTTGAACAGAGATTTCGTCAGGTTGTATGTTGGTGTAGCAGCCGTCGATGCTAGTGGAAGATGATGTAGTTTTTCTCGTCACAGGAATACCATATGCATAACATCCATATTCAGCCAATAAGCAAAGGAGATTTTTTACCCCCCGACTGTCAGGTTTCAAAATATCAAAATTTGCATCCCCCAGGATGAGGCAATAATTATTTTTTTTTAGTGTGGTTCTGTAGAGTGTATCCCAGTTTTGTCAGGAAATCTTCTTCTGTGGAATAATTAGGCGATCTGTATGTACCGAACAGTATGATACTATGAGATTTGTATTTTAACTTTACTGCAGCATTCTCAAATGATTGCTCCTCCGCCCTACATAATTCCTCAAGTTTAATTTCCTCATTGATGATAGGGAGATGATTTTTCAGGTAAATTGCAACACCACCCCACATGTGTTGAGTTCTACAGAATTGCAATGTCAGCGTGTATCCTTCGATATTGGTGATGGCGAGCTCTTCACTCTTAAGGCCATGTTCTGACAAGATCAAAATGTCGGGTCTAATTTTATCTAATTCAATTAATAATCTGTCAATTTTATTCTGAAGTCCTCGTTGTATGTTAAGGTGAAATATAGTTAGAGCCTTGTCAAAACTATTGTTACATTTAGAAAATTGTCTATTGTGCCGGTCATCATGTAGGTGGGGGGTGGGTTCTGGCTGGTTCGCTAGGTCGTCAGTGCAGAAGAAGCTGTCTTGGAGTTTGTATAGCTTGTTCGATTGTAAGCTTGTTCGTGTTTATACTGAAGAGAGGTCCATTTACTAAATTTTAGTTTTTGTCATACGCACACTCTGTAAATGTCTATAATAATTAATAAAACTAAAATGATTAACAATTTAGTGAACATCCTCACGTTATCCAAATTAAATCTTTTTTGTATTTGATTAGCGCAGGAGCCTTGAATTTTGACTAATTCAGGGTTGCCAGCCGCCGGGAATTCCGGGAAGATCGGGGATTATGCGGGAATTACACGCTCCGGGAAAAACCCCATGAATTATGCGTGAATTTTCTGACACCTCCTTGAATTTAAACAAAATTGTAAAGTTAAAATAACACAAGTTTTTGCGTTGCGTTTTGTATTGTGGTTATTTTCCAAACTCTTGGCGACTGAGCAGTACCGAGAATGTGAAAGGAGCAAGCATGGATTGCCATAGGAACAAGATAGAGTCGTCAGTTGTAAAGAATAAAACAGCTGTTGACTCGGGAACAAACAGCGAGATAGCAGACAGCTGACTAGAGAGCGTGACCTTGATTCCTCCTACCCTTCAGTTTGCTCGCGAATGGCGTGTGCCGTGTGCTGCTATTGTCCTACTGTCGTCTGCCGTTCATACGGAAAAGTTCTGTATTCATTTTACTACAAGTATCTGTTCTGAGGAAAGTGTATTTTTGAATGAAATATCTAGGTGTTTTTTTATATTTTTTCCGGTCGAGCCGGGTTGAGCCGAGCCCAAACAGCAAAAAATATAAAAATAAATAAATAAAAAATAACAATAATTTTTTTGTGAAAATACCAGGTTTTATCTGCCCAGAAAGAAATCAAAAAGTTTAAGATGAAATAAAACAGTTTTAACTAGGAATATTAGGATTTCCGGTTTTTTTCTGCCATATTTTGTCCAACAAAAAATTAAAAAAAGTATAACATGAAATAAACAAGTTTTAATTAGGAATACGAGAATTTCCGGGTGGATTATAAATTCATAATGTTTTAGCCACTAAACTTCAATGGGATGGAGTAAAGAGCTCTTCCAGTTGACTGAACATTGAGGTGGACAAAAAACTAACTGGACCTCTTCTCTGTTGTAGTGCTAATGGCAATCATAAAACCCCACCTGTTTTGGTTTCCATTTTTAGAACATCCTTTCCGGGCAAACGAGCAGTGTCAGTGTGTGTGATTGTATGAGCGTGTGTGCATGTGAGAGTGTGTGCGTGTGTGCGTCTGTCGTCTGTCAAGGTCATTACCCCGCCCCGCCCCGTTCCACCCCTTACCTCCATGACAATCGCCGGTGGTGGTGGTGGCGTTGTAAAAAAATATCTTTATGATTACATACTTTAAAATACAAGTTAATCATTATCCGAGGTAATCGTGGGGAGGACGGTCACGGATAACTTAAAACCACGGTTAAACCATAATATAAACAAGGCAAGCAGCTGAATGTCAACTAATACCACCTTTCCACTTCCTCCCTGGCAAGGACAGGAAATCAGGAAATTAATATAAGGCCACTAAAACATTTATTGACTTATGATGGTGGACAAGATTAAAAAAGAAAACACCTGAAAAATAATCCAAAAACATTATTACAATGGGTATAGTAAGAATATACACAAAACAATTAATTATTTTAAAAATTCCAACAGGTTACTGTCCAAATCTACAACCAAATAATAACAAAGCAAGAGATACTCTGCTATTAAAGGCTTTGTGTCACTTGACTTGACATATTAGCATTGCAAAGTGGAGAAAGAAAAGGATTAACGCACAGAAATTGCTAATTTATCAGAGAATTGCCTTGTTGACATTGTGTTACGTATTGCACCACAGAGAATACTATATATATATATATTACTTCTCTGTGATTGCATGCACATCTTGAATAACGCAGACGTGGAAAATAGAAGCCGATTATTTTCAATAACAACAGGCGTTGTGGCGTTGGCCGGTAAAGAGTGTTTGTTTTCCTTCCTATTGTCCCTTCTTCCTTCCCATTGTACTCGCCCCCCTCCCCCTCCTTTCCACCGTCTTGTGTGCATCTGTGCATTGTTTCTTCCTCTCGTTCTCCTCCGTCGTACTCTCCGCCCAGTGGATGCGCAGTGTCTAGTGCGCATTGCATGGCTCGTTGTCATGGTTACGTGGTGTCCACCGTCCGTCCACTCGTTTTCTTATGTACGTCACATGTTTCCTGCATCAACTTTAGAAGAATCAGAAAGACACGACACGAATGAATGGGTGGACAACAGTATCTTTGATTGACCGCTATTTTGCACTGCGACTGCGTCTTCACTTCGTTAGTGGCCCTCCCCATCACTACAAATATTTCATAATTAATAATCAAATAAGAGTACGATTTAGTTTGTGTTTATACTGAAGAGAGGTGCATTTACTAAATTTTAGTTTTTGTCATACGCACACTCTGTAAATGTCTATAATAATTAATAAAACTAAAATTATTAACAATTTAGTGAACATCCTCACGTTATCCAAATTAAATCTTTTCTGTATTTGATTAGCGCAGGAGCCTCGAATTTTGACTATTTTTGCCGGAAAACCGGGAAAGATGCGTGAATTTTTCTGAGGCCATTTGCTGGCAACCCTGTAATTTTGCTGGGAAAACCGGGAAAGATGCGTGAATTTTTCTGAGGCCATTTGCTGGCAACCCTGACTTATAATAATAGTTTTTATCGTTCTTTTAATATTGATGTATTTTTCTATTTTTGTAGGCAAAATCCAGAGTTAATTTTAAAGCAGTTGGCAGCGCCACCACCATCCAAAGCTAAAAAGCCTTCTCCAGTTAGAGCGGCGTCTGTGACATCAAACCCAGGGTCCGGGGGAGGCAAGAAGGCTTCGTTGTCGTACAAGCAGGTCCCAGTGGTGCAGCGGCCTGCGCCGGGAAAGCCTCGACCGCCGCCACAGACGGAGGAGTGCTTCTACTGGCGCACCATGGGCTGCACCTATGGCAACAGCTGCTTCAACTTGCACATCCCTGAGCACAAGGGTATCGATATGAAACCGCCCAAGAAGATCAACCGCAAGTAAATTACACAAAAATTACTCGACATAATTTTTTTTAGGTCCGTCACATCAATAGTCAGTATGATATTTCAAACAAAAACTTCAATGTAAAAGGGTTTTTTTTTTATTTCCATAGGTATTGTTAATAGAACAGAAGAACAACAGTATAGAAGAAAATACCAATATTATGAACCATATTTGTGGTTGGACAAACCTGTTATTCTTTACAAGTGCTACATAATTTAGATTTATTGTTTTACGTCCAGTATTACCTAAACATTCAGATTATAATGAAACATATCAATCATATACACATAATTAAATATAATTAGTTTTAATTTTTGTGTGGTTATTTTATTCTATTTTATTTTTATTTATGTTATTAAATTTATTATTATATCCATTATGTATATCGATCTGAAAAGAAAATACTACTCTAAAAGTCATCATTAAATAAAGGGTATCCCAGGCTCAGTCGAGGGAATCAAGGCAAACTACCTGATCGAAGACGTAGAGCAGAAAGCTTTCAAGTTATTGTGGGTTAAGTTTATTCCACCTTGAACGACAACATACTCCAACAGATATTGCAACCCACTAAGAAAACTAAGACAGGTGCTTCAAAACCGTCGGGGAGGGGGACTGTGGAAAGGTATTGGGAGGTCACATGGTTCCTCGAAGGGTTGGCTACAAAATTTTATGACTTAGGTATACAAAAGTTGTAGCATTGTATTCAAAAGTGCTTGGATAGAAACAAAAATTTCATATAACAACAGCTTTCAAATGATGAATATGGCTAAAAAAGTAAATCATATTGCTAATTTTAAAAACCATGGGAACCTTATTTTATGAATAGCCCTCGGACTTAAAATTATTGCCATAAGAAAAATCAAACTATTTTGGAATCTTTCTGCTATAACCGATCTATATAATGCAGCTGGTCATTCTAACGTAATAGATCTTTCTACCATGGCTGAACTTCGTGTTACGTATTTCTACCGCGATCGACCTTTCTGCTGCATCCAATCTTTCTGAGGCAGTCAATCTTTGTGACGCGATTGAGTTTCCTGTAGTGGTCGTGTTCTTCCTGTGATGGGTATCGTACTATTGCCCATTATTCTGTTTTGGGGCTTTCATTTTGTGTTTGTCCCTTGCTCTTTTTAGGCCCATTCCATGTGATCAAGCTAACTAGGCCTACATATTTGTACAATATTACGTATTTAAAAAATGCTTGGTAAATACTGTTGACTATAATAATGTTACATTATTTAATTAAAGTAAAATAAGTATGCAATTCAAAGGATGCTTAACTTTGTTTGTGGGTTTAGGGGTTTTTTTATACATAATTATTGGTTAATTACGGTATTTGTTGTTATGCAAGTTTGAGTTATTATGATTGATAAATGCTACATTAAATCAGCCTTGCCATATTTTTTTTCTTTTTTACTT